>JAQHUG010000172.1:3295563-3310253 GCA_028555095.1 Dicrostonyx torquatus | reverse complement strand
CTTCTTAACACATAGAGACAGTCTTACACAGTCTGAACCAGGACCTTCTAAACACATAGAGACAGTCTTACACAGTCTGAACCAGGACCTTCTTAACACATAGAGACAGTCTTACACAGTCTGAACCAGGACCTTCTTAACACATAGAGACAGTCTTACACAGTCTGAACCAGGACCTTCTAAACGGAAACCTCATAGTCATGGCAATGTATTTTATTTTTGTTTTTAATAGGAAACTGATGATTATAGATATTTTGATCCCAAAATGCTGCGGAGCAATGACAGGTAAGGAGCTTTTCTCTTGGGTGGTATTTGTTGTCTGTTCCCTCTGAGAATGGAATAATATTGTAAAGACAGCCTGCTTTCTACTAACATTCCGACTGTGGGAGACCAGTTAAAAACAGTGTATTTTAATCTTCAGAGCTAATCACAGACAATTATGATTAGCGTCTTGCTGTTTTCCCTTAGTGTATACACAGAGAAATAAAGTTAGCTGCTTACTATTTGTGACATGGTGTTATCATAAACAAAATGGGGAATTTAGAGAAAGTATTTTTAAACGAAAATGATTACTGGACTAAATGAAAAGAAAATAACTGTGTTGGAAACAGTTGTTTAAGGTGGTGGTTTGTTGTGTGAAATCATGTCCATGAGAAACAGCTTCTGTAAAAGCGTTTTATGGCAATGAAACCACTCACTGTATAGTGTCTGCATTTTATGGGAGACACAAATGGTAATGACTTGCTTATGTTACTTTTCAAGGGTTAATTCATGATAGTAAGAAAAATAACCTAAAAGACAGCTGACAGAGAAGGAAATAACTGGGTATCCCTAGCAGTAAAACTTTGGGAGCAGATTTCTTGCCTGTACCTGATGTTGAGCCCATCGGTACTTAGTATTTGTCCTTCTCCCAAGCATTCCCGTCTTTGCATGTTGTCAGGACCGATGATCTAGCTGCTAGATTATTAGGTAATTTCAAGTGATGTTCTCTTTTCTGAACTTAGCAGAAGTGCTGTTACATAAGAACTTCCAATAATAGCTATCACTGGCAAGAGAGAAATTTGACAGTAAATCATAGAACAGGGGACTGGGAACTGAGTGCCAGTGGGACAAGGTTTTCCTTGAGAAGTGATGAGAAAGTTAGATTGGAGAGTGATGTTTGTACATGCACTAAAACCCACGATCTTTGCTTCACAAGCGGATGTGTAACTGTGTGCACTAGTAATTCTTCCTTCAGTTGGCTAAGCAGGAACCATAGAAGCTGAGGACTGTTCAATCCTAAGTGTATCGTATATGTGATAGTCAGAAGGAATATTAGCATTGCTAAAGCAAACAGGCTCAGAGCTTTCTTTTTGCAGCCTTTTCCTGAGCTTTCCTAGCCGAAACCATGGTTATTAATAACTCGTGGTACTGAGCTATTTAAGTCTCCTGTCTACCTCAGCGGAGCTATTGAGAATTTCGGTCAGGTGGCCATCTAGCCGTTTCTGTGGTGTATGGACTATTTAAACAGGCTGTAGACGTGAGGAAAGATGGCAGAGGTGTGCTTAGCTAAACACTTAAACTCTCCTTATCACGCTGTGCACGCTTGTTTGTTTAATGCTCACGTGTAGCTCTGACATGTGAAGGCTTGGAAGGATGTGTGTAGTAAAGAGTTGGTGGGTGCCAGTGAGTGTGCTCACAATATATGACCTGTGATAATAAGAGGCTAGAGCAGTATGTCTCCTCCCATCCCAAGGAAGATGCCCACAGGCTGTGTAATTGTTTGAGTGTGGTGAAAATTTAACGTGATCATGACCTGCTTTATTGCTTCACCTGGTCCCAGCTTCCTTTCCTTGGCATAGATGCTGTTGGTCAGCCTTCTAGAATTCATGTCAAAGTTGCTAGTAGGTCGTCCCATTCCCTTTTAGACATTGAGATGTCTACCTTCTAGCTCCTTCCTCTACAAAGCTGAAGAGCCCCTGCTTCCCAAGAAGGTGGACCTGGATACCTTCTTAATGCTGCTCACACGTGCACATGAACATGTTTTCCTATACCCGTCTTTCCTGTAATAGAAGCCAACGATGAAATTTTCAGTGCAGTTTCTCTTTATTGCAGCTCAGTTCCTAGGAACAAAAATCCATTCCAAGAGGTAAGTTTTACACAACCCTTCTCTGCTCCTAGACAGATAATTAACAGTAGTCCCGAGGCAGAACAAGTTTGTCATGAGCTTAGTTTGTGATCAGTGCTTGGCCATTCGGGTAAATCCAACTCTGCACACCCAGGATACTGCCTTCAAGTCCTCAGCAACTCTGTTGCTCTGGCTTTCTTAAGAATGACAAAATAGCAGAAAAGGAGTCCTTTGTATTGCAGTGAGAATTTTACTTGTGGGATTCCAGCGTCTGTGAAGATGTAACTATGTTCACGTGAACACAGACCCTTCTCGTGTTGAGTGCCATGCTGAAGTTGTGCCGTGGCTTCCAGTGGTCCTGCCTACTGCAAATAGTAAAGATTCAGAGCTCACCTTCAGCAAAAGCATTCTCCCTCATTTGATGTTGCTTGACTGGATGATGCAGTTAGACTTGGAAACAGCCCTGGACTTAAGGGTGCAGCCTTCTGTAGCCTTATCTCAGTTTCAGGACAGGTCCCAGACTAAAGGCCTGCTGCTTGAAAATTAAAATGCCTTTAACTGTTTCTTCACCTGTTCCTTCCACTTGCATTTTTAGGCCATTGTCTTTGTGGTAGGAGGAGGCAACTATATTGAATATCAGAATCTTGTTGACTACATAAAGGTACAGTTGGGTCGTCTCATTCTGTCACTTGGTGGTGTCAGTCTCATTGTCCAGCACCTGTCCTCACGTCTGCATAACTACTTTCTAAGAGGTGTTTTTAAGTTCTGTGTGTGAGCAAGACATAATGGCACAAGCCTAGGGTCCCAGCTACTTGGAAGGCCAAAGCAAGAGGAGGATCGCTTGATGCAGATGTTCGGGGCTAGTCAAGGCTACATGGCAAGATCTCATCTCTTATAATAAAAATTCAAATGCCATATATAGAGAAAATTGCCAATTTGCTTGTTTTCCTGTTACATTCATTTTTCTACTAAAATTATACTGGACTAGAAAATAATATATCATATTGATATTAAGTATTTGGGTGCTCCTTTGATATACTTTAACTATTTAGCGACCTCAAGCTCCTATTCCGAGTGTTGTCTCCCTTGAGATAATTTATAGAATTTATTTACCTGTCTAACACATGCTTTACACTTCAATCGTATTAACGTTAATCAGCAATATACTTCTAAAAAGCATTTCAGGTAGCAAATTAGAAATAATGAAATCCTACCTTCAAGCCATGAGTGACAGAAAACTAAAAATACATGAAACAGGAAGCCTAATTTGAATACCAAAAAAATCTATAGGCTGGAGAATTAACTATTGTTATATAATAAAATGACATTTTATAATTATTCAGTTTTTGTTGAAGTATGATTGATCATTCTTTACCTAAGGCATTAATAGAAAATATGGTGTAATGGGACCACACACCTCCCAAAAATCCTCACTTGATTGCTTGTCTTCAGTTATGCACACGAATGTATTTTTAAGAATCAGTATCAGGGCCCCCAGTCTTGTACACAAAAGGGCTTTATTTTACATGCACACATATGTGCAGGCTTAAGAATAGGTTTGTACTGGAACATTTGGTAAGCTAAGTTTCTTTAAAATTACACCTGATTTATTAGCTAATACAAATGATTAGTGTTTTGCTACTTACTGTCTTTCTGTTACATGGCTGTTACAAAGGATCTACAAACTTGGTGCGCCGAGCTGGGGAGAAGGACAGGTCCCAGACTAAAGGCCTGATGGCATCTCAGCTGGTCTGCTGTGGCCCCGTGTCCAGATCTGGACAGAGGGGATCTAGTTCTGTGCTAGGATCCAAAATAGACAAGGGCAGCCTACACTGATGTACCAGCATTGTGTGCTAGGAACTAGAAGTGTTAGTGATTTGTGACTGGTTTCTGTCACATTCTTTTGGTTTCTGCTGTTCAGTACTCATGGAGCCTGATTTTGTTGACATGATCAGAAAGAAGTAAATGGCTTCTATATGAGGAAGACCAGGGTTTTTCCTACTCAAGCGTGTGTAGAATATTTCTTGGTGAATGAAGTGTGCCCTATGTTCCTGGGATGGTACTTTGACATTATTGTCTGTCCTGCTATTGGCGGCTCTTGCTGGAATATTCTGTATGGCATCAAGAGTCCCAGTCATGTGACCTTTGCACTTTGTGTACCGTCCCTCCTCCCTTTTAAATGTAGCCAAGCTACTGCTCTTGTTTTATTTGTTCCTGGAGATGGGCCAACTAGGACTGGGTTTGTTTTTAATTTTTATTTATTTTTATGTGTATGGGTGTTTTACCTGCATGTATGTGTGTGTACCACACTCGTACAGTGCCTGCAAAGGCCAAAATAAAGCAACAAAGCCCCCAGGACTGAAGTTACAGACAGTTGGGGCCGCCAAATGGTACTGGGAAGCAAACCCAGGTCCTCTGCAAGACCACTGGTCCATTTCTCTAGACCCAAGTACTGGACTTTTGGTTTGTTGATTGGTTGATTAATGTTTGTTAATTTTTTTTTTTTTTGCTTTAAAATGGGGTCTCCCCCTGGCCTGTCCCTCAAGCTGAACGAGGACTTGAGGCAGTCTACCTGGCCCAGCCTCTCAAGTGCTCTGGTTACAGCCGAGCCCTCCATACCCCGTTCTTAAGTCATCTTTTGTCTACTCAGTGTGTCACTGAAAAATTCCTTTCCCTTGTGTTACAAAAACACCGTCTTGTTTCCTTTTTCTAATTGATTTTATTGAGCTCTACATTTTTCTCCCATCTTGTTTCTTGATGGATTACCAAATTAATTTGATATAAATTTTGCGTACTGTAAAGAGGACATGACTCAGCTTGATGATAATGTACTTAAAGAATATGGGCATAAAGAACTGACTCTCATCAGTGTGGTTGTGGAGCCTGTCACCCAGCTCTCAGCAGGCTAAGGCGGGGGATAGAGAGGTCAAGACCAGCTTGAGCTAAATAACAAGGTCCTTCTCAGAAGAAGAAAAGGAAAATAAATGAAATAGTTGCCTGAATTCTCTAGTAGAGAAATTTTGTATTTGTATCCTAATATTCTCTCTACTTCAGAAATAAGATTCAGGTTACAATGTAGAATGGGACGCATTAACAAATGCGGTATTACACAACAGGACTGAAAATACAAGCCCACATCATCTTACTTTCAACTAAAAAAATTCTCTTAATATTTTCTTCAGGTAGACAGATCATACCTTGAAACAGTATTCATCTACGATTATATAGAGAGTTGTTGGTCCTATGAAAAATAACAGTACCAGCATGCCATAATTTACTAGTGTGAGGAAGAAGAAAGCATCCTTGTGCCTACTTCCACCTCATTCCTGTTTAGGCACTTTAAATATACCACCACCAGCACCAGACAAACAACTTTTAAGAGTAGCCCCTCCCCAGAATGCCCAGCAGGCTTTTTTTTTTCCCTGAGAATGCTTACACTAACTCTTTTTCACAGTTATATCTGAGTTCAGTGTCTGCTCTTTACAGGCAAAGCAGGGCAAGCATATTCTATATGGCTGCAGTGAGCTCTTCAATGCTACCCAGTTCATAAAGCAGGTAAAGTGCGCTCTGTAGTCTGTTCTCGTAGCCAGCACAAGCTGCTGTCGGCGCTCGCTCCTTTGAAAACTGTCACTTATGCAACTGAATTTAAATCAGCTTAAACAAAACCTCCTCTAGCTGTAAGTTTCACCATGGATATAAAGACAACTCTGGTAAGTAACATTTTTAAAAAGTTAATAATCTTAACTCTTTTGAAAAGGTGATTTTTTAAAATTTAAGTATCCAAGTAGGCCAGATTGAATTCAGCATTTCCAATATTCTGTCCATATGTCTGGCACTGCCAGGCATATCATAGTTGGGTCTCAGAACTCTTTTGATCAACAGTATGTGCTCAGTTGATATAACTGTGTCCACTTTGAAAGTTAACAGCAGCTATAACTGTGTCCATTTTCCTATAGTTCTTTACGTATCATTTCCACTAATGTTCTCAGCAATTATATTGATCTTAGCTTTTTTTTTTTTTTTAAATTGGTATGCCCATGGTCTGATCAAAAATGTGTAAATGTCAGCATTTGGGGGATAGGTAGAGATACAGCTTCTCACTGTCACTCTCAGCCTCTTGGAGTTTCCTATGATTCTAGGGACACCTGGAGTCCTGCGAGCTCCATTCATGGTGAATGCCCAGTAAAATGTACCAATTTAATCTTGTTTGTGTGGATGCGGGCATACAACTGTAATTTAATGGAAAGGTTACTTTGGTGTTTGTGCTCCTGTGAGGCCAGAGGCCAGCATCAGTGTCTTCCTCATTAACTCTCTTCCTTGTGCTTTTGAGACGAGCTCTTTGCCTTAAGACAGCAGTCACTGATACACTAGACACAGCTAGTGCTGAGATTATTGGTGTGCGCCACCAACTCATCTTTTCCAGTACGCTGAGAATCTGAGCTCGGGCCTCATGTCTACACAGCAATCTCACCAACCACACGTTTTATCTTAATACTGGTATTTTTACTGTACTTAGGCATTGTTACAGCTGTATACCGTAATATAACAACTTATTATATAAGACTGTATTTACAGTCTTAGAATAGTAGTGTATCATTTATAACATAGCTGTGTGGCAGACTTATCCCATGTAGGTTTCCCTTTATCCTTCCACGCAGCTCAACCCCACCCCCTTTGCTCTTTCTTAGATCCATGGCCTCTGACCTCTTTCATTGTTGCTGCATACACACATATATACTCATTCTCTTCTAAATACAAATGGTTCCGACAATATGATGTTACTTGTATGCTTATGATTTCAGGACTCAATGAGATTTCCCCCATAGACCGTTTCTTCAGTAGCAGAAGTGGATTCAGGATAAGCGTGCACAGCATCTGCCACACGCTGCTTTCTCAGATTTCTCCCTCCCTTGGTGCCTTGAACACTTCTCTGATTCTTCAGTGAGATAATCAACTGTAGGATTTCTGTCAGGGGTCTGTCTGCCTTGTGTGGCAGCAGTTAGGGCCTCCTTTCAGACCAAGAGCCACAAAGCCAAGGAGTCTAATGTTTCCCTCCTCAGCTTAAGTCATCTCTTGTCTCAAGTTGTCGTCCCCTGCCTCTGGGGAGTTGACTTCTGTGGTCTCACCAAGCCCTTCACACTGTTGCCTCTGAAGTGGGTTTGTTGTCTGCCTTTAGTGATCCTTTAGGAATATAAAAGTATATGACACACTGTTAGCATGTTTCTCTTTAGAGTTTCATACTGAGTTTATCCATTACTTATGGCCAGGCTTTGCTTGTAATGTTTACATTTCTGTGCCATGACAGTGTTTTTGTTTGTTGAAATTAATGATCTAAACCAGGCGGTAGTGGCACACGCCTTTAATCCCAGCACTTGAGAGGCAGAGCCAGATGGATCTCTGTGAGTTCAAGGCCAGCCTGGTCTACAAGAACTAACTCCAAAGCTACAGAAAAACCCTGTCTCAAGAAAAAAAATTAATATTCTAGAACTATGTAATAAGTAGGAAACCTAAGTTTTTGTGATTCAAAAAATGGAAAATTATATGTATAATTTTTTTTTCTTTCATTTTAGCTGTCACAGCTTGGACAGAAATAACACAGAAGAACCGTAGTAGAGTAATCGGTTTGGATAGATGTAAAAGGAGCCAGATGTGTCCTTCTCCATCGCACCCCTAACAGTGCAACCTGTCAGAATCATTCATTTTTAATAAATTCTATACTTCATACACTGTATACTGATTAATATAATAAACCATTTCAGAAGTAACTCGGCTTATTCTTGTTTGACAGATGAGAGCGTACATTGGAAACAAGGAGAGCACTATGGGAAGACCTACAGTAGGTCAGGGTATCCCTTGGAGTTGGTGCACGCTGGTGTCACACACTCCAGTGTTCCGTGAGGAATCCCCTCCGTATATTTTCATCATAACTCTACCTTCTCTGGTGCTTTCCACGGTGCTTCTGGATCTTTAGGTGCAGACTTTAACAACCACCTTACTGTGTCTTCCTCCTCTGGCATGCCTATTTACTTTATCAGTAAAGACTGCTATTTATAGTGCAGATAGAGCAACATGTGATTTTCAGTGGACAAACAAAACATCCGTCCCTAGAGAGCTCTGAGTAGCAAGTAAAAGTGTGCAGCTCCATCTGCACGTCATGATTGCCTCTTCTGTCTTCTTCCTGCAAACATCATTGTGAAAAATATTTATTTCAGGGGGCTGGAGAGATGGCTCAGCGGTTAAGAGCATTGCCTGCTCTTCCAAAGGTCCTGAGTTCAATTCCCAGCAACCACATGAGTCACAACCATCTGTAATGAGGTCTGGTGCCCTCTTCTGGCTTGCAGGCATACATGTAGACAGAATATTGTATCCATAATAAATAAATAAATATTAAAAAAATATTTATTTCATATAATACATACATACTCATACGCACTTATATAGCAATGTTGTTTCCAGGGAGAGAACAGAAGAGGAAATCAGAATGGCAATCAGAATCAACATATACATAAACACACACAAATAAATATATATCTGGGTATGGAGCCTCTAATTCTCTGTGCCCAACAAGTGGTGATTACCAGCTCTAGCCTATAGAAATACGGGGGACAAATGTGAATGTAATTCTTCAATGCATCTGCATGGCATTTTAAATGCTGGTCTTGCTGTGAAGCCATTGGGATAAGTGAAATCATTTGGAGTCTTTTCACATCACCATTTACATTAGGACCCAGTAACTGACTAATGGTTCAGAAGACTGTTGGGCAGTAGAGACCTAACTTCCAACTCAGTATGAGAAGATTCTGGAATGAATGGCTGGAAAACACCACACACTAAAATGCACCATTCTTCAGTCATCTTTATAGTTCAGAAGCATGGTTCAAAAGAGCAGGAAACTGTCTGATACTTGTCCATCATGAAATAGAGAAATCCAAATTTTATTATGGCTAAAATATGACCAGAGAGATGGCTTAGTGGATGGGGTACCTGCTGCTAAGCCTGATAGTCTCAATTATATCCCAAGGAGCCACGTAGTGGAAGGAGAGAACTGATTTCCCAAGCTGTATTCTGACCTCCATGTGCGCACACAACAAAATTTTTAATGTAAGAATGTTTGGGAAAAAAAGAAGTACTAAAACAATCAGTGACAGTGCAGGGTGCTGAAATCTGTCCCCTCAAAACTCACAAGTGAGCCCTGATTCACCATGAGACTTAAGTCAGGGCCCTCAGTGGGGTATACGTATAAATGAACTCATAAGAGCGGGAATCTGTATAGTTTAAAAAGATCAGATACTGATCGTCTGTCACCAGTGTGAGAGGAAACACTCGCCATCTCTCCCCCATCCAGAGGCCAGCCCCAGTGAGTGACACTTTGGTCTTGCACTGTAAGAACGTATCTGTTGAAATAAGCACGCTTGTTACCTTGTTAAGGCAACCTGAGCTCACCGATGCAGAAAAGTGATGAGAATATGAAAAGACACAAACCTGATCTCAGGATAAAAAGAAGCGTCAGTGCTAGGACCACAGATGCCGAGGAAGCGTGGGAAAGCCTGTTCCCTATGCCAGAATTGAGCGATAACCACCAGATTTATCCTCCCAGCATGATCATTTTAAAACTGAATACTTGGAATAGCTGCCTTTAAGATACTGGAAACTTAACAAATCTTGTAGACCCTACAGAGAGAAAGTTGTCTCCGCTTCCGTGTCAGATGACGACATAGCTAGAAATCTTTAGTCTCTCTTATTGAGGCCATTCTAGGAGTCAAGATAAACAGGGATGGCATAACACTCATAACAGAGAGAAGAGTTGCATAGCTCAGGATGAGCAGAAGTGCTGCTGATTCCACAGAGGACTTTGTGTATCAGGGAAGAAGGTATTTGACTTCACACAAATAATGGTGCTGGGAACTGAACTTGAGTCCTCTGCAAAAACAGTGCACTCTTGACTGAGCCATCTATCCAGCCTACATAAACAGCTTTCAAGAATATTTACTAAAATATACAATATTTTACAAGAATATTACTAAAATATGTCCTAGGACTTTCAATGTTTTTTATTGAAATTTTAAAAATCAACAATAGACATCTAGAGCGATTTTCACAGGTGAAAATTTCACAGGTTAGTTCCACAGAAAACAGGCTCAGACAAAGACCGGCAAGCTTAGTCAGTTTAGAGACTTGATCAGCACCCGTGGGAGAAGGGCAGGGTGCAAGAGGAAGACAGGTGGCCATCTGAGGCACAGCAGACCCAAAAGAGAATTCCAGATTAAGTTGAAGCTTGCCCTTTTTCACAGCCCTTCACAAGCAGTCACTGACACAGTGTTTGTCCTTGGCTTAGAGGTGTTGTACTGCCGGCGCCGTGATCCAACGTGCATGTGACTGCATGGGGGAGTAGAGAGGGAAAGGGATTGACTAAAAGTGGTTGAAGTTGCAGAGAACATGACATCAGCTTTGTCTTACCTTGCCTGCACTAAAGCAAAGCCATGTTCTAACTAAAGCAGGGCTTCCAGAGAAAATGAGAACTCCAGAGACCTCCCAACCAAGGAGTTCAGCTGTTGAAGAGCTAAACCATATCCCCATTTCCTCAGTCATGGAGAAGTTAGCATGACTAACATTTGCTCAGAAAATCCTTATCGGGTAAAAACTATACAAAAGGTATAGAAGATAACCGTTTCAAAATAAGTTGGAAAGAAGTAACTTTACCATTAAATACATTTTCAAACCTGCAACCACCCACAGGTCCCTTCTGCACACTTCCAGCACCCCACTTAGTACCCAGACTTCTCACATCCTCCTCCAGGGTCCAACCAAATGTGTTCTCTTGATCTCACTAGCCACACCTTATCCTCAACCTGCCAGATCTAGCCTGGGTTTCACAACCAGTGAAGCTGCCTAGTCTGGCCTTCCCTGCTTACACCACAAAGGAGCTCTATGTTTGGACCAGGATCCTCCCTGCCCTACCCCAAAACCAAAGGACCCAGCCACACCAGGCTTAGAACAGAGGCAAATCCTATACAACAGTCCAGTAGCCTCTGTCCACTTGACTTCATTCCACCCAAGCCATTTCTAACCTCTAGACCATACCCACCAACATCTGATCTTCTTCCTAAGCTGCTCTGTCCATAACAAGCTCAGAACTAATAAAAGAAGTTGGTGTTCCCAAATCTCATCACAAAAATTCCTGCTATATGACAGATCATGCCAGATCATCCCTCTAAAACCTACCAGTCCTGTAAAAATGAATGCCAATGAGAATCACTGAGATTAATTCCAGAACACAGAATGTAAAAGAACAATCATAAACTTCATCAAAAAATTATGGAGTTCAAGTAATAGAGGAACAGTTCAATGAAATTAAGGAGAATAAACGTCTGAGTGATGTTCAAGGAAAGAGGCTATTCTTAAAATACAAAACCAATGAAAAACAAAAATAAGGCTGATGAAAATGAGGAAAGAGAACGCAACACTTGAGAGTAGGATTCCAACAGCAGATAAAAACATTGAAGAAGAGCTGAGCTGAAATAAAGATGGAATTGAAAAATCCAGAAGCTCAACTAGAAACGTGAAAGCCTTATAAATAGAATGAAGCAGAAGGCAGAATATCAGGACCCAAAGATAAATTAGATGATCTAGAACAAATAAGAAATATCTAAAAACACACAAAACAACAACACAAGAAATGTGGGGGGAAAAACAAATCTTTAAATTATAAGCATAGAATTGAAAAGAAGAATACCAAGTCAGTGGTGTAGACCGGATCTTCAACAAGATCATAGAAGGAAACTTTCCTAAACTAAGGAAAGACACACCCATACAAATAGAAGAAGCACACAGAACATGCGATAGACAAGATCAGAAAAGAAAAATCCTCATGGCATGTTATAGTTAAAACACTAAGAATACATAACAAAGAACATGTATTCAAAGTGGGAAGAGAAAAAACACAAGTCAAATATAAATGAAAATTCACTATAATAATAGCTGATTTCTTAATGGAAACTTTGAAAGCCAGAAGAGCCTGAGGCAGTGAATTTTAAGTCCTAAACTACATTGACAACCAACCTAAAAATATACCCAGCAAAATTATCTGCCATTACTGAAAGAGAAAAACTTTCCACAACATAAATAAACTAAAAGAATGATATCCAACAAACCAAACTAAAGAAAATACAGGAAGCATTTTAGGCTGAGGAGAGGAATGAGAGCATAGCAGAGAAATGGTGAAGCTATAAAAATACCATTGAGAACAAACAACACCAAAAAAAATAACATTATAACCACAAGTAACACACATTTCTGTTATAACTTTAAGTATCAATGGCCTCCACTTTCTAATCAAAAGACACAAACTGACTGGATCCAGAAAAAAAAAATCCATCTATCTGCTGACTACAAGAGACACACATCCTAGTTTTAATGATAGGCACTGCCTTAGAATAAAAGGATGGACAAAAGTACCTCAATCAAATTAGACCAGGAAGCAAGAAGGTGTCACTATCCTAACAGGACAAAATAGCCTTCACACTAAAACTTACCTGCAGAAATAAGGAACACTTCATTCAACTCAAGTACAGTTAACCAAAAAGACATTTTTATCCAAAACATAATTGTACTGAATTCTAGGGTGTCCAATTTCATTTTTAAAAAATCTACTACTGGATTTAAAGACAGATTAATGCCAGGTGGTGGTGGCACGCCTTTAATCCCAGCACTTGGGAGGCAGAGGCAGGAGGATCTTTGTGAGTTCGAGACCAGCCTAGTTCCAGTGCAGGCTCCAAAGCCACAGAGAAACCCTGTCTCAAAAAACAAAGAAAAAGAAGACAGGTTAACAGCAGGTGATTTCACTATTATACAGCCTATTGCTGTTACCTTTGCTTGCCCCCTAGAGTAGAAGGTAAGTCTCTATTGCTGAAGACAATATGCACTTCAGTCACGGTGTAGAGACTGAACTAGCTGGAATGCCTCCTCAATGAGGACTAGTTATGATTGTACCAGAAGGCATTGGGCAAGCTTTGAAAGGAGGGAGGAAATCAACAATCCTACCCAGCTATGATACCTATGAACCACATCAGTGATCTGCACGATGTAATAACCCTTAAGGGTGCAGAAGTGACACACACACCTTGGACATACCCAGCAGCTCTTTAATTGGACTTAAGACCTGCTCAACAAAAGGGAAACCATGTCTGTTACTGGAAAACCAGCTAAATATTCAGTACTAGTGAAGTGGATTTGGAGGAGACTGTAACCACTAATTTACTAAACAAACAAAATCCTTAACATCAACCTAAACATGTCTCCTTATACCAACAGATAAGTGTAGTTTCCACCCCGCATCAAGGAAACTTCTCTTTGCAACAGATGGAGACCAGCACAGAAAACCACAACCAATCAAAATAGAGTAGTGGAATCCAATCCCAGTGGACACAAGTACAAGATAACATCGGACTTAAGGCTCAGGGAGCATTGCAGAAGACAGAGTGGAAAGACTTAAGAGTCAGCTTCAGGGAGTTTGCTTTGAGATTGTGTCTCCTAGGAATATCAGAAGCAACACCCAGAAAGTATTGCCAAGACGACTGCCCAAATAAGAGCTGAACAAGGATGACACCAATGGACATGCCAGTGTGGACCAGGAATAGCCCACCCATGAGGCCTCAACCCTATACAACTGTAGGCAACCGAGGGATGCTGGGAGGGGAGAAATGGCCTTCCCTAGGAAGAACACACCAATTGGCTATCCAATAACAAATGGTCAGCCCTGAACACAAACATCCAAGTAATGGTATAGGGACTAAGCAGCTTATGTTTAGTAATTTATATGTATATGCAAATATATTTATGCATTCAATAACAATTCATGAAAAAAAGAAGCCATGAACTTGAAGAGCGTACGAAGGGATATATGGGAAGGTTTGGAGGGAAGAAATGTTATAATACTACTACAATCTCACCAAGAAATGTAAACTAGTTTTCAAGGTTGCCTTAAATTCACATAAATACTTTGTCTTGCTAGAGGCAAAGAGGGTTATTGCCAGGGTTTTGAGGTAGGAACCTTTCCTTGGCCCTACAGCAGTTTACAGTTCTCTCTTTGTATAACTCTGGGGACAGCTAGACCTTTCTCAGACTGCCCATAGCTAGCTCCCTCTGCCTATTCTGATATAGATTACCACCATGGTCATCCTAAATATTGTCAGGGTCATACAGGCTAGACAGATCAACAAAGCCTTTACCAGCATGCCCATAACTTGGCTGATCGAGAATAGTTTTATCTGCCTCCCCAAATGGACTTCACTTTAGAGAACTGGTTCCTGTCTCAGGAAATCTCAGCAGAGCTGGAGGTCACAGGAAAGGTAAATTTATGGAAGTTATATCAATTGTCACAGCAGCTCCAAATTTTGTATCTGGAAACAAGGTCAAAGATGTTAAATACCACTCCATCATTTTTGGTGCATGATGGAGCCAAAGGGTATGTACACCTCTCTCCCCAGTCCACCCCTTTGCACTGACCCAAGTCGCCTGGCAGGAGAGTGGGGGTTGGAAATCTAGCTCACCAGTCAGCCAGTGTCAATCACTTTCAAATGTCTCA
>JAQHUG010000172.1:3283831-3295093 GCA_028555095.1 Dicrostonyx torquatus | reverse complement strand
GCCTTTAATCCCAGCACTCGGGAGGCAGAGATAGGCAAATCTCTGTGAGTTCAAGGCCAGCCTGGTCTACAGAGCAAGTTCCAGACAGGCTCCAAAGCTACACAGAGAATCCCTGCCTCGAAAACAAAATTCCATGATATTTAAGTAATATTCAAAAGAAGCAGCAGCTGCACCTAAATGTCCCCACCCAGATCATCATATTTTGGTGACAAATTTTCACATTGTTTTTTAAATGTTCCAGTATTTGGCGGGGGGAAGCCTCCAGGAAATGAAACTCCCAGTCTGACACATGACTAAGTGAATATGGAAGCTGGAGTTCTGATTTGTTCAAGTGACCACACCAAATGAACAGATTAAGCAGAAAAACAAATGGGAACTAATTTATTGAATTGCACTGGGCTCTACAGAATTAGGAAATTTCAAAAGTTCACATCCAAAGAGACTCCAGGAGGTTACATGTGTGCCCAGCTTTAGACAGCGACAATTTCTTACACTGTAGAAACCTCAAGTTCTGTAAGTGTGACGCACCATTTCAAGTGGACAGATGGCTGCCCTGAAAGTGAGCTGCCCGTGTCATGGTAGGAGGTAACCCAGAGAATCCCAAGGCAGTCATTTGAGCTCTAGCTGTCTCCAGAGTGTGGCCATCTGTGACATCAGCTGGACTCACCTGTCATGGTCATTTCCCCTTATTTTTCTGACCCTGATATTTTCTTCCCCAATTTTCACTTTATATCAGGAGAATGACAGCAGTCCATTAAAAGGTTAGATATGCAACCAAATGCACTTTGATAGATCATGAATCACTTGTCACCAGACCTGATGACCCGACTGTGATCTCTAGAATCCACATGGTAGAAGAGGAGGACGGACTTCCGCAAGTTATCTTCCATGTATGTATCATGGCACATGCACATCTACATATACAGTCAGTCAATAAGTATGTAATTTAAAAAAGAACATGAAGCCATCAGTAGCCAAATAGAGCAAACAGAAGAAATTTAGTGAGCTTAAACAGGTCATTTGAAAATTATGCACAGCCAAGAGGAGATGAAAGAGAAAGGAAGAGGAACTGAGACAGCTTCCAGAAACACAAAATGCATCACAGGGGCAAATATCCAGGTGAGTGGAAATCAAGAGGACCATGAGAACATCAAGGGGCTGGGAGGATGAGCTTATTCAAAGAGATAAAGGAGGTAATGGCCTAAGGAAGAGGAAAGAAATACACACGCAGGGTAAAGTCAAAGATACCAATCAGGGGGCTGGAGAGATGGCTTAGCAGTTAAGAGCACTGGCTGCTCTTCCAGAGGTCCTGAGTTCAGTTCACAGCAACCACGTGGTGGCTCACAGCTATCAGTAGTGGGATCTGATGCCGTCTTCTGGCATAAAGGTATATATGCAGATAGAATACTCATATACATAAATCAATCTTTAAAAACAAAACAACAAGACACCAGTCAGACTTAAGCGATTCTCCCAAAAACCATCCCATAATGAGCAAGAATAAAAGCACGGGACACAAAACTCACTAGTGAATGCAATTATAAGACAGACATGCTGTCTGGACAATTCATGTCTTTAATGTTAAGACTTTCTAAATTAAAATAATTGTATTTACATATAAAATATAAAATAGAAAGTAGACTAGCAAAGAGAGAGATACAATACAGAAAGAAATGGGAAATGAAACATCTAAAATCCTTTATGTGATGTAAATGTGAAGAATCAGAATTACAAAGAATGGACTCTACCCCAGAGAGAAAGATTACAAGAGTTTGAAATCATAGGAATGAAAAGGGACAGCTGAAGAACTCATATACAAGAATGGTGGTGTGCGCCCTTAATCCCAGCACCTGGGAGGCAGAGGCAGCTGGATCTCTGTGAGTTCAAAGTCCTCCTGATCTACAGAGGGAGTTCCAGGACAGCCTGTATCAAGAAAACCAGAGAAAGAAAAAGAAAGGTGTAACTAAACAAAGTGGGTTCAATGGCTCCAGCCATCATTCCCACGCCACCCCCAGTGTGTGGGACCGAGGGGAGGGAAGGCCTCATGGGGTGAGCCAAGACTTTCTTCTTGGAAAGATACTGGCAGATCCACGGGACAAGCCTGTAAACTCATAATCCAGCTCGGCAGTTTGTATGACCCGCTCAGCATTCAAGAGGGCCCTTGTCTAAGGTTAGAGAATTGGAAATAAATGAAATGACAAGTCAGAGGGCCTGGGGACAACTGTCAGCAACTCTGCGCAGGAGACAAACACAGAAGGCAAATATGCAAGGGAGGAAGACTGGATACAGCACACTGAGAAGCGCTGGCAGGAGCACATCTGGCTTGGGCAAAAGAAGTAAGTATGGTGGTTTGCGATATCGGCCTCGGTGCGATAAGCAGACTATCTTCCCTCAGGATAACTGGGTACCAGCTGTCCAGAGCACAAAGTCAGCAGGTGGCCCCACCTGTCCTTTAGTAGGTCATGGCTGGTGGAACTGAGAACTCTGAAGCTCTGGTGGAGTCTGTGGATTGTGTGACTTATGTGGCTTGCTTGACTTGCTTGACTTGCACAGCGTCATGCCACAGCACGGTATCTAACGCTGAACAGCATCCAGAAGCACTGAGGCTTGTCCTCTACAGATCTTAGTGCTCAATCTGCTTCTCCCATACCCCATCGCACCCAGGAGACATCCTTTGGACAGAACATTAGTGACCCGAGATTATATGAACTAGACCATCTCCAGATCACAGGCAACCTGCCCAGCCCATAGGCTGCAAGGCTAAGTATGACCACCAGTAAGGAGCTCTTTTTCCGACATCTGGCACTCGACCGATCCAGGCTTAGCAACAATCTAGACGGTAAGAAAGACAAAAGACCCCATACCCTCCACCTAGCATTTTCCACTTTAGAGGACCAGCATGAGGACACTCCAACACTCTTTACAGTTGTTTTACTACTTTGGTTTTAATTTTTCATTTTCTTTCTTCTCTCTTGTATAAGTGTGTATGTATGTATAGATCATATATAATATACATGTGTGAGTATGTTTATGTAGGTGTGCATGTAACCTAGAAGCCAGAGGTCAACATCAGGTGTCTTCAATCATTCATTACATCATTTTTTAAGAATGAGCTTCTCACTGAGCATGGAGCTTAGTGACTCAGCTGGACTGGCTGGCAAGCCTGAGGAGCCTTCTCTCTCCATCTCTCCAGTGCTGGGAGGACCTGTGCACAGCACAGCACTTGGCTTTTTATTTTCTTTTCTTTTTTTTTTGGTTTATTTATTTATTTATTTATTTATTTTTAGTTTCTCTGTGCAGCTTTTGGAGCCTGTCCTGGAACTTACTCTGTAGACTAGGCTGGCCTCGAACTCACAGAGATCTGCCTGCCTCTGCTTCCTGAGTGCTGAAATCAAAGGCATGCACCATCACCACCTGGCAACACTTGGCATTTTATTTTATTTTATTTTTTTACTTAAGAAGCAATAGTCATCCTGTGTTTATTTTTTTCCTTTCTTTTTTTTTATTGTTAAAAGAAAAATTTACATTTACTCCCCTTGTCCCAGGCCCTCACGCTCCCCTACTACCCCACCGCCCTCCCCCTGCTTCCTTAAGATGGGGCAGGGTATCCTGCCCTATGGGAAGCCCAAGGCCCTCCCCCCTCCATCTCGGTCTAAGAAGATGTGCATCCATATAGAATAGGTTCCCAAAAAGCCAATACATGCAGAAGAGATAGATAGATTCCTGTGCCATTATCATTGGCTTCTCAGTCAGTCCCCATTGGCAGCCACATTCAGTGAGTCCGGTTTGGTCATACGCTCCTTCAGTCCTGGTCCAGCTGGATTTGATGAGTTTCCAATAGATCAAGCACACTGTTTCAGTTGGTGGGCCAGTCCCTCATGGTCCTGACTTCCTTGCTCATCTTCTCCCTCCTTCTGCTCTTCCACTGGACCTTGGTAGCTCAGTCCCTTGCTCTGATGTGAATGTGGGTCTCTGGCTCTATCTCCATCCATCATGTGAAATTTCTATGGTGACGATCAAGATATTCAACAATGTAACTATGGGACAAGGTCAGTTCAGGCACCCTCTCCTGTGCTGCCCAAGTACCTAGCTGGGGACATCCCTGGGAACACCTGGGATCCCCTCTAGAGACAAGTCTCTTGCCAATCTTAAAATGACTCCCTTAAAGTAGGTATCTTTTCCCTTCTCCAATATCCACCCATCCTCTATCTCCACCCTCCACCACCCTCAGACTCTGCCCAGAAAGTACCACAAGATCTTAAACAGAAAAAAGGAATAAAGCAAAAAGAACAACATAGAGTCCTGTAGGGGTGGCTTAGTCAGCCCTCCCTTCCAAGTGTGAGAACCTGAGTTTAGTCCCAGAACCTATCTTATATATAATCAGGCAGCATCTGGGGAACAAGATACAGATTAAAAGTGTGTGTGTGTGTGTGTGTGTGTGTGTGTGTGTGTGTAGTGGATATCCATATATGTATGTGTGTATGTATGTATGTATAATATATTGAGGTGGATATCCATATATATTATGCATACATACAGATATATACACACATATATTTATTAGTGCAATTGTATTTTCCAACAGTGAATTACCTGAAATAGAAGCCAATAAAAGCAGGTCTGGTGTCATGATACACATCTGTTGTGATAGGTACCTTGGAGGTGAAGGCAGAAGGATTATGTGTTAGAGGCCAGCTTGGGCTACACCGTGAATCTGAAGCAAACCTAGCTTACCCTGGGAGACTTTCTCAAAACAATAATTGGGGCTGCAAAGATAGCTCAGCGGTTAAAATCACTCACTGCTCTTGTGGTTCCCAGCACCCACACTGGGTGGCTCAACAACCAGTTCCAGGGGCTCCAACACCCACATCTTGTCCCCAAGGGCACCTACACACACATACACACACACACACACACACACAGTGCATACACTTAGGCACACATGCATACATATAAAATTGAAGCCACATTTTTAAAAATCAAAAAGCAATGCCATTTAAAATAGATTTAATTTCAGGTTACAAAATGCCTCCTCCAACAGCAAATTTTTAAAATCACTTTTAATAGTATGAATGTGATCAAGAACCTTGAAGAGGTTGTGATTAAATTCATTAATGAAACCTATGAAAACACACACAGTGGGAGGAAATGAAGAAAACAGTTCAAGATTTGAAAGTAGAAAAAGAAGCAATAAAGAAAACCCAAAGTGAGGTAAAACTGGAAATAAAAAAATTTAAGAATTCAAGCAGAAACCTCACGGGCAAGCCTTATCTATGGTAGGTAATAGATAGAAGGAAGAATCTCAGTCACTGAAGACAAGATAGAGTGACCCTAAAAAATCTGCCAGGGGGTCAGGCAGTGGTGGCCACATCTTTAATCCCAGTACTTGGTAGGCAGAGGTGGGTGGATCTCAGTGAGTTGGAGTTCAACCTAGTCTACAAAGCAAGTTCCAGGACAGCCAAGCCTTTTACACAGAGAAACCCTGTCTCAAAAATGCCAAAATACATGCATACATACATACATAAAATAAAGATTCTGCCAGGGAACTCCTCGAACTGATAAACACATGGTTAATTTTAACCGTAGAGGAGAGAAGCAGAGCACTGAATGCTACTGTAAGTTTGTGTGTGTACACAAGGTGATAACATTGTTTACATCCTAGAAAGGGAACAGGGTGCCAGGGGCACACGGTTACATAAGGAAGAGCAACTTTAGCGCACTAAATTGAATTGTGTATCTGATGGGTCACGGATATGTTTATCTTTATCTCTCTGAAGCATCTAACATCGTCATCTTCTCTTCTGGACCTTGTTCCAATGGCTTTCTTGACTAAGTACCAATAGAGTCATTTGATCTATAGTCTATTCCCATCAGTTTCCAAGGTTTCAACATTGTGGATAAGAACCAAGATAAGAAAAGACCATGGCAGGTAGAAGTGAGAAAATAATGCAAAAATAAAAATTTTTTAAAAACCATTAGATTTCTATGGATGGAGATAGAGCCAGAGACCCACATTCACATCAGAACAAGGGACTGAGCTACCAAGGTCCAGTGGAAGAGCAGAAGGAGGGAGAAGATGAGCAAGGAAGTCAGGACCATGAGGGACTGGCCCACCAACAGAGACAGTGTGCTCGATCTATTGGGAGCTCATCGAATCCAGCTGGACCAAGACTGAATGAGCATATGACCTAACTGGACCCTATGAATGTGACTGCCAGTGGGGACTGACTGAGAAACCAATAATAATGGCACCGGGACCTAGCTCTTCTGCATGTATTGGCTTTTTGGGAACTTATTCTATATGGATGCACATCTTTCCTAGACCGAGATGGAGGGGGGAGGGCCTTGGGCTTCCCATAGGGCAGGGTATCCTGCCCCATCTTAAAGAAGCAGGGGGAGGGTGGTGGGGTAGTGGGGGAGCGGGAGGGCCGGGAACAAGGAGAGTAAATGTAAATTCTTCTTTTAACAATAATAAGAAAAAAATAAAGGACATAAGAATTTAAAAAAAAAACCATTAGATTTTCCATAACATGGTTTAGAAACAGTTAATTCTACTGTACACTGCCATTTGCAAATATAAAAATGGATTGTGTGGCATTCATAACACCCTGAGTTTAGGCTGCAACATCACAATACGCGTACACACACAGACACACACACCAATTGCTGCCTGAATTCGGCTCTGGCCTCATTCCCTATTAGCTGTGCTGCCACCTTGCTAGTTGAACATGAATTGGAGCAGCCCTTCATGGACAATGCTAGGTACCATATCTGAAGTTCACTGTTGTTCTTATATTCTATGCCACACATGCCATGAGGGAAGACCACTGCCACCCACCTGAGCAGCTGTTGGCTGTTCCCAGCAGAGGTCTATAGACCTGCTAAGAGGTGGCTCCCTTGGGACGTTCCTACCAAGAATCAGGAGTCCATATTCTTTGTCACTGCACCTGTGACCTCTATGTGGTCAGACTCCAGAGAGACTGTGTCATTCCTGTTGTGCAAGTTGCCCACCGTGGTGTGACACGTGGTCCAGACAGCTAGGCAAGATCCTGCACCTCTCTCAAGATGCCGTAAGTGGGGACCATGGGGCAGCCTTTGCGTTCACACAGCATGGTGCTCCAGTTAGAAAGACACAGCTCCTTGACAAGCCCTCGGGAAGGCAGTGGTTCTGACATCTGAGTAGAAGGAAGCAGTCCAAGTCATCCCCCAGCTGCAGTAACAGGAAGGGAGGAAACAAGCCAGCCGATTTTCTCATTCCTCGGTTGCCATGTGTAACTTGCTCTGCCTCCCTCCTGGCACAGCAAATGATGTGACCATTCTCCTGTGGTCTATGGGCAGAATGCATGCCAGCTGTCACCTTTCTCCTGGCTGCCCTTGTGGGCACATCTGCCAATGTCCACACCCCACACATCTGCCTTGGCCCACTCTGCATCCTGATGCATCAGGGGCATGCACCAGCCTTGCCAACCCTGGCACACCACTTCCCCAGTTCAGGGAAATGGTCGGCGACCAATAACCCTGTTGCTACTTCAGGGGGTAACCAGCCGGAAACAATCTTCTGGCTCCAGAAGTCTGTTTGCATCGGTTTCTAATGGACTGCTTGTGATTGGAGGGAAAGCAATTCAAAGACGAGATGGATCTGAAGCTGCCGAAAACAACAAAAACTTTCCCCCAAAAGTAAAATAAGCTTCGACATCAAAGGGACCTTTGTCCTTTGTTTCTCAGGCAAGCTGCCTTCTTGCCTAATACTTTCTTCTCCTCCCCCACCTCTTCAAGCTTCCTCCCCTCCCCACCTTTCAGATTAACAGGGTGTCCTAGCTAAAGGTCAACTTGACACAACCTAGTCATCCGAGAGGTACTTTTAATTGAAGGATCACCCAAATGAGACAGGCACAGACGAATGTCTGATTCCTAACTGATACAGGAGGGCCCAGCCCTCTGTGAGCAGCACCATTCCCTAGGCAGGTCCTGAGCCACATGAGACAGCTATCTAAGCATTAAGCTGACAGCAAGCAAAAGAAACACCCTGCTGTGGCTTCTGCTACAAGTTCCTGCCTGAGTTCCTGCCCTGACTTCCCTCATGATGGATTGTAAATCTTAAGATAAAATAATGACTTTCCTTCTCTAATTTTTATTTTAATTTGAATATTTTATTGCCACAACTGAAAGGAAACTAGAGTCCATTGGCTGGTAGATTCACTGCAGGTATTCTCAGGTATGCTCAGGGAGACCAAACCAACTCTCAAATATTCCAGTTTAGTTTATCTTCTAGCATAAATGTCCCTGTATATTCTCATCAGGGACCATTAGCATTGAACCATTTGACCCATCGCTGCATTTAGAGACTTTGGGAAGACAGACAGACAGACACTGGCTTTCTGTGTAGTTCAAGATGACCTCAGGATGCCTGGCTTGGATTTTATGTTCTGTTTTCAATAATTGTGATGAAACTGTTGTCATTTTTAAAGGAAAGGGGTGGGTGAATAGGGCATCTTCAGAGCAGTTGGGGCGACATTGCCATCTTAGGGAGAAGCTTCTGAATACACAGGATCACAGAAACTCAGGAATTCAGCTTTTCTTCAAGTGTCTCAGCCTAACCACCCATACCTTCCCTCTGACACCTCCACCAACAAGGTCCCTGCCCAGAACAGCACCCCCATGGGGTTCAAGTTATGAGCCTGGGCCATTCTTGGATAGCTTGACCTGACTCCAAAAGCAAGAGAGGACCACATTCTATATGCCCAGCAAATCAGACTTCTCAACACAGCTTCTTCCGCCATCCTGCCAGGGAAGTTTGTCTGGAAGAAGATGCTTACAACCAGCCATCAGGAAGCAAGAGATTTAAGAACTGGGGTGAACTCACAAAGGGAGCCGCTTCCTTATAGAAGGTTCCAGACCCATTCTCCAAGAGTCCTCATAGATGTTTTGGTGGTCCCATTTGCTGAGAAGCATCTCCTGTGTAGTGTGGCCAGGAATGTGAGTGAGGACACACTCCCCAGCATGCATCCAATAAATTGGTCCATCAGTGTCCTCCACATGAAAAGCCCATGGGAAACTCAAATCCAGCTTTCTTTTTGCTGTACAGTATTTTCTTTGGGGACCCATATAATTACTGAAGTGACTCATGGTGGACAGATTTGCAGAGGCCACAACAGGGCTAAGTAGTTCATGTGCTTCCATATTTTAAAAGCCATGGAAAAGGAGTCTGCTGAACCTAAGGTAGCTCCAAAACAACTAAAGGGCAGGTGAATCTCTGAGTTCAAGGTCAGCCTGGTCTTTAGAGTGAGTCCAAGACAGCCAGAGCTACACAGAGAAACTCTGTCCTGAAACAAACACACACACACACACTTGTCAAATCCTTTGGGAAGATGCCTTTAAAATGTGGACTGACAAAATTGGGAGAAAAGAGATGGCAGAGCAGAGCCACACACAAGGAGAACGCCAAATCTATGCCCTTGACTCGCAGACTGCTGCAAGTACAAAAGTGGTTTCCAATGAGCCATGTAGCTGCCAGCCCTAATGATAGGGGACTATGTGGCAGCTTGGGCTGCTGCAAAAACAGGTCCTAAGATTACTGGCCAGCTCCCAGCAGGAAGCCCCTGCGGCCCCTGCAGCCAGGAGCTCTCACAGAACCTGGCCCAGGATGCCCTGCCTAGCTGCAACATTGACCTGACTCTGGGCAACAGCAGGATATCTGAGAGGAGTTTCAGCAATGGTCCAGTATTTACGGTGCTTCACTCCAGCCACCTTGAACCAGACCAATGACTTGTTGCAATGAATATTTACATGTAAATCTGTCTGGATAACTAATAGTGTGACTGTAGTAGAAACATACCGTAGCTTCCATTGCCACTGAGGTGGGCAAGGTAGAGGAACGGAGCAGTGAGTGAGCAGGAGAGAGAGGTGTGAGGGAAGCCTGTGGTGGACTGGGAAACGTGTTATAGCAGGGCTGACAGGGCAGTATCAGCAGCCTGGAGCTCACACTCTGACTCAAGCCCTGGACTCTCTACCAAGCTGCGTGATCACCCTGGTTATGAGCAACATGACGGGATGTCCAAGGCAAAGAACAGTTCACTTTCTGGATTGGACCTCCTCTAAAGCCTCTAAGGTCAATGCTAGCCCTGGAGGCCACCTTATTATCCATAATATGCTGCCCCAGGCTGTGTTGGTGCCCCAGGTTCATGTGGATGGCCATGGTCCTGCTGCAGCCAGGGTCTGTGTTGATGTCCAGTGTCCTCTGTTACCACAGAAGGTCATGTGGATGTTTTTAGTCTGTGCTGGAGCCTGAAGCCATGTTGATGTCCATGGTCATTCTGCTGCCAGAGGCCATGTTGAAATGAGAGTCCTGTGCTGCCACCCGAGGCCATGGTGATGTAGGTCCACGCTGCTGCTGAGGGCCAGGTCTGGGTCCGTGGTCCTGCTGCCACAGGGTCTGTGTTGATGTTCACGGGCTGTGCTACTGCTGAGGGCTGCGATGTATCTGTGACCTGTGAAGTGACAGAGGGACACGATGTCTTTGATCTGTAATGCCACTGGAGACCACGCTGAGGTCCATGGCACAGGCTGACACCAGACGCCACGTGGAGGTCTGCGGTCTATGATGTCACCAGAAATCATGTGTAAGTCCATCTATCATCCTTTAAGTTTCCGGGTTTCATTTTTCTTTACAGCTGAATAATGTTCCATTCTGTGTATGAACCACATTTCATTACTCATTCATCAAGCCAGGCGGTGGTGGCACACACCTTTAATCCCAGTACTCGGGAGGCAGAGGCAGGTGGATCTCTGTGAGTTCCAGGCCAGCCTAGTCTACAAGAGCTAGTTCCAGGACAAACTCCAAAGCTACAGAGAAACCCTGTCTCAAAACAAAACAAAACAAAACAAACATTATCCTTTCATCAACTGATGGACATCTAAGCTGGTGCCATTTCTTTGCTATTGTGAATAGAAGAACAGCAAGTATTGAAGATATCTCTGCTAAGGCACTGGACCATGGAAAGACCATCCAAGCTTCTGGATTGGCAGAATTAATATCACAAAAGTGGCTTACCAAAAGATTTCCACAAATTCAATGCAACACCAATTAAAGTTCTAACGTCATACTTAACAGCTCTAGAAAAATAATCCAATAATTCATATGGACTCATAGAAGACAACAAATGGCCAGAGCATTTGAAGAAAGAAGACACCAAGGAACGGCACAATAGCTGACCTCAAACGATACTGAAGAGCCGCAGTAACAAAGACAGTCTGGGATTGGCA
>JAQHUG010000172.1:3257856-3274484 GCA_028555095.1 Dicrostonyx torquatus | reverse complement strand
AGACTTGCAAACAGGCCATTAGACAGACTCTAGTTTGTGTTCTTGACAAAAATAAAATAAAATAAAATAAGGAAATAGAAAGGGCACAGATTTGGGAAAATAATTGAACAATACTGAATTAAAAATACCTTGTAGATAGTATAATATGTCTTTTGATATCATAATAAACATGTTTGATAAAGACAGCACTACAAGGGCAAAATGTCAGATCAGAGGATACCAGGGGCCAGGTGTACGGAGAAGAAGCTGGCATCAGAGAGGCTCAAGGGACACTTGGGGTTTGGGTGTTAGAACTAGCCCATGTCTTATGGTGGAGGTTACACAACCGAAAGTATTTGTTAAAATGTAAGTGTTAAAAGGATACCTCCTGCCCTTGACGAGATGTAGTTAACAGATATGAGATTAAACACTTTCAACTAAAGAACACTAGGCTTTCGTAGGCTGTCTGGGAGGTGGGTCTAGGAGGAGATGCTGCGAGACCATCACTGCTGTTGGGCAAAGTCTCTCTAGTTTCCACCAGCATCCTCAACCCCTGGACACCTGCTATCAGCCCAGGCTCCTGCTGTGTCTAAACAGGGAAGGCTCCCTCTTCAGAGATGAAGTCCACTTGGGATCCCTGCTTCTTAGCATCTCTGTGTAAGCTCAGGGCTGGAGACATGATTGGCAGAACCTCTATCGTGTAACAGTACTTACCTGCAGATGAAACCGGGAAAGAAAGCATCCCACACTGCCCACCTCCACGGTGGATGAGCTCTGCCTGTATGGAGTGAGCTCCTCTGATGTAAGAAGCTAATTCCCAGCTTTCTCAAGCACAGAATTGGCCCATTCATTTCAGTTATCATTAGACATTAGTAATTTTAGGTGAATGGTTGATGTCATAAAACCTGGACTCTTGTTGGTCTCGGGGCCTGGACCTCACCTGACTTCCTGATCTCAGGGTCTCTGTTTCATTCACCCATTCACTCAGGAACTGTCACCATGGCCCTGGTAGTGGAGTGGCTTGAAATGCATTCTCCAACTGGCAGAGATGCTCACACTTGCCTGACAAAGCCCCAGCTCTTGTGCAACGTGAACCATAGCTCACTGCTTTATGATCGATCATACTGTTCAGTGTGTATTTTGAAACTAAATGCCTGGTAGCTAAGAACTTTTTTCTACAATTGAAGAAACAGCTTTCCATACTCACTATATAAATAAATAAAAATAAAAACTACTCAGATACTGTGATGACTATTCTCGATGGTCAGCTTGACTGTACCTGGAAGAAACTACAATCCAGAAATGGAGGACACACTTGTGATCTGGATCTTGATGCAGAAAGACAATATACCTCTGGTCCAGATCTTGAGTGGGGAAGACACACCTTTAATCTGGGCACGCCTTCTGTGGAAGTCTATATGAAGACAATGGAGAAGGCAGGCTGGATCTGGTTTTTGCCTGCTTGCCCTGGTCTTGTCAGTGCATCCATTCCTTCACTGGCACTGGAGCCCACAGTCCAGGATTCCAGCATCTACAGGAGACCAGCTGAGACACCCTGCCTCATGGGACTGAGAAGCAATTAAGCAATTAGATTTTTGGCCCTTCCATTCATAGCTAGCCATTGTAGACTGCAGCCCGAAAGTCATTCCAATAAATCTAGACAGGCAGGCAGGCAGGCAGGCAGACAGACAGATAGATAGATAGATAGATAGATGATAGATACATAGAGATTCATTCTATAAGTTCTGACTAATACAGTTGATGCAGTGTGTCCCGTGCAACCGTCTCGCCAGCAAGAACGACGCGGCACAAAAGGATCCTTCTTCAGTAAGCTTTAATGCTTCTTGAGAGGGAGAGCATAAGCTTCCAGAGTGGAGACCCCAAACCAGGGAAAGCCATCCCTTATATAGAGGTTATCCTCCGCCTAGGACGTGTAGGCTCCTAATTGGCCACTACCCATCGCATGAGATGACGCCACGGGAGAGGCAGAACACAAGGAATGGAAAGTCCCTTCGCGTCTGCACAGCATGCTTGTTTACAACTTGGGAACACAGGATGTCAGCGCCATCTTGTAATGGCGAATAGTGAGTGTGGCTCCTCACAGCAGTGGTTGGTTTGAATTAGAATGTCTCCCACAGGCTCAGATATTTATGCACTTGGTCCCTAGTGGGTGGTCTTGTTTGGGGAGTTTAAGTGGCACAGCCTTGCTGAAGGAAGTACATCACTGAGAGCAGGGCTTCCATAGAAAAAGCCTGGCCCACTTCTACTTCAGTCCCTCTGCTTCCTTCCCATGGCTCTGGCTACTGCCGCCATGCATCCTCACCATGATAGACTCTTAGCTCTCTGTCCAAAGTTGGTCTGGTCATGGCATTTAGCACAGAGACAGAAAAGTAACAAGAAATCGGGTGTTGTCCTGGCTAGTTCTGTGGCAGTTTGACACAGGCTAGAGTCATTTTGGGAGAGGGAACCTCAACTGAGAAAATGCCTCCATTAGACTAGCCTGCGGTGTGTCTTGTTGATCCAAGATTGCTATGGAAGGACCCAGCTCACTGTGGATGGAGGTAACACCATCTGGTGGTCCTGGGTATTATAAGAGAACAGACTGAGCAAGCCATGGGGAGCAAGCTGGTAACAGTACACTTCCATGGCGTCTGCATCTGCTCCTGCCTGCAGGTTCCTGCTCTCAGTTCCTGCCTGACTTCTCTGGGTGATGGACTACAAACTGTAAACAAAAACAAGCCCTTTCCTCCTCAAGTTGCTTTTGGTCAGTGTCTTATCACACCAACAGATTCAAACAGACTTAGTGGCACCTGTCTATACAGACGCGCTTTCTCTGGAAGCTCAACTGGAGGGTCATTTAAAACCAGATAGACCCTCCTCCTAATGGGGAAGAAGTGACAAAATTGTCTGTATTTTCCAAAAGGTTTGAATCAACATATGATCTTTGTCCCAAAATCTTATTCCTCACACTGTCCTGTCCTGAAGAGGGTCCCTGTATAAATAGGAAAATCTAAGATCCATCTGAAAACTCTCACTAATCCAAGAAACACAGAAAACCAAAGCACTCCCCAGAACCCTTAGTTAGGGTTTCTATTGCAGTGAAGAGACACGATGACCACAGCAACTCTTAGAAAGGAGACATTTAGTTGGAGTGGCTGGCTTACAGTTCATTATCATCATGGTGGGACATGGCAGAGGGCAGGCAGACATGGTGCAGGAGCAGAATCTGAGAGTCCTGCATCTTGTGCAGGCAACAGAAAGTCGTCTCTCTCACTGGGCGTGGCTTGAGCATATATGAAACCTCCACAGTGACACACTTCCTCCAGTAAGACCCCGCCCACTCCAACCAGGCTACACCTCCTAATAGTGCTAGGTCCTTTGGGGACCATTTTTTTTCTTTCTTTCTTTTTTTTAAAGATTTATTTATTATGTATACAACATTCCTTCCATGTATGCTTGCATGCCAGAAGAGGACACCAGATCTCATTATAGATGGCTGTGAGCCACTATGTGGTTGCTGGGAATTGAACTCAGGACCTCTGGAAGAGCAGTCAGTGCTCTTAACCTCTGAGCCATCTCTCCAGCCCAGGACCATTTTTTTCTAACTATCACAGGGCACATGGCTGAGTCCAGTCAAAGTCTGACCTGAGGTGGGACCTTGGCTTTTGCCTGACATTTGCTGTGAATTCTTCCCACTGAAAACGAGCGAGGCCAACAAAATGAGGAGCTACAAAATGGACAGAATACAGCAGACAGGTCCAGCAGCTCCATCCTCACTCACTGACCCAAGCTACTTCCTGACTTGTTCCAAGGAAGGGAATTCCAGGGAAGGGCATTTGAAGACAAACAGGAGCCCTAGTAGAACAGGCAGACCCCAGTGTCCCACATTTACAAACCCAGCGTGTGTCACCAGTCCCCATACCAAAGAGAACTTCCTCCTCAGTTTTGCCTACTGCTGTCCTGTCTGCTATACTAACACTTATTTCTACAAAGACCCCTTCATGAGGATTTTTCTGCCTCCTTGTTTAACGTGGCTGCTTGCCCTCCCTCTCTTTCATCTTTGATTATTTTCTATAGATTAACCTTCTGAACACAGAAGGCTTTTTGTTTTTGAGACAAGGTTTTGTGTAGCTAGGCTGGCCTCAAACTTGCTCTATAGCTGAGGATAATCTTGAACTTCTCATCCTCTGCCTCTTCCTCCCAAGTGCTAGAATCACTAGGCACATCTCTACACACACTATGCAGCCCTAGGGACTAATCCCAGGGTTTTGTGCTGGCTTCATAAGCAGTCTATGAACTGAGCTACATCCCCAAACCCCAAACCAAGGTTTTTGATTTCTTATTTGTGAATTTCATTTTTCACCTTCGTTTGTATGATTTCTTAAAAGTTTCTGATGAAGTCTTTGCTTCCACGAAACACACTATACCTTACTAGCTTATTTTAGTTGAACTCTAGGAACACGAATTTCAACTGGCGGGTTACACGCCAAGTGGCCACTCATGGCCAACTGGTAGCCAGCAATGGGGCCTCAAACACTGTGAGATGTCTATCCTGAGCTGAGAAAATCTGGCTGAGCATGCAGAAGCCAAGGTAAGAGTCACAAGCTGGGTAGATGCTACCCTGGCCCTCAGCCCTCCTATCTGTGCTGCTTGTCCTCCTGGAGGGCCCTGACAACCGCTCAGGGTGAACAGGAATGCCTAGTTTACCAGCTTCCAACAATGGTCCCTAAGAGCCTTTGAAGCAGAACATTTAAAAAAAGAAATCACAAGGGAGAAAGACTGAAGTCATTAGCAAAGGAAAATACCCAGAGGGACCCTCGCTTTCCCAAGCAGTCTCTCCAGGCTTGGGAGCACGTACCATACCCAACTGGTGCCCAGAGGGAAAAAAAACTCTTCATGACCTTACAAAAAAGTTACATAAACAACACTATCCCCTTTGTTGGTTTCTTTTTTTTTTCTCCCCCTCTCACTTCGTTTTTTATTTTTGGATTGTTTTGAAATAGATAATTTTACTGATCCAACAGCCAAGAGCTGTTGCTCTGCCTGGGGGAGCCGTTGGATGCCCTTTGGCAGACTGCTTGTTTGCCTCAGAGTATTCATATCTGCTGGGGACATCAAAATGAACCCGGGGCTGGAGATCACCGCACCTGAATCAATTTGTTGGAGCTGTCACATAGGAAGTTCCCAAGGACCTCAACCTCCTCACTCACCAGCTCCCTGCTTCTCCAGATTGAAGCTCCCCTTGATGAAGATACAAAGATGGATGTCTTTACAGTTTTGCTGACCAACTAAATGGTACACGGAAAGGGGAGGTCAAATCTGCCAAGGTCCAGAGTCAGGAAGGCAGAAGGAAAGAGGGAGAGGTAGGCTGCCAGGCGAAGCTCTGCAAGATGGCTCATTGCTCAGAAGCTGCGATGCCAGCAGGAGGACGGGCCACAAAGAGAGATGAAGGAAGCCACAGGGGGACAGTTGTCACGGAGTTGCACAGACCTTGGCAAACTGGTTAGTTCCACGTCTAGCAGTGCCTCCTCCATCTGCAGACTCAAAGGACATATTTCCAGATGTCCTGACCGACCAGGAGGAAACCGTTACAGGAGCCGTGCTGTTCCTCAGTGGGGCTACATTATGCAAAATCATAGGACACAGCCTGGTGGGAAAGGGAACTCGCGCCTTGCATGAGACTTCTGCTTTGATGTAAATCTGCCTGAAACCTAAGTGCAGAAACTTCTATAGACATGCCGTCCTCAGTCCACACACCCAAAACAAGGAATTTCAAGAGAGACAACCAAAGCTAAACTTCCTTCAAAGTCACACAGATCGTCTTTGTGTGCGGCAGATTTCTGGAAAGGGAAATCTACTACATCATGAGGCCGTGCGAGCCGAGCTGGCCTCTCTTTAGTTACAGCCACTCAGAATCGTAATTTTTATAGTTGATGTCCTTTTCCTAGCAAAAAGGATAAAAAGGAAATCTTTGAGAAAGTATATGTAGCATGTATGTGTTTAACTCCCCGTGTCAATGTTCAGCTCATCTTTGCAGTAGACACAGCGCTAACCTGAGCCCTTCCCTTTCGTGTGGAACCGGCTCTACATAGACACTTGCTCACTGCCCCAATCCCAATAACAACTACAGATCCTGGCTCAGAGCGGTGCTGGGCAAAGCACAATTACCCTCAATATGAACAAAGCCCGCAATGTCACAACCACTTTCTCGACTGTTCTCTTCCTGAAAACTGCCTGCGTGGTTCCTTTCTGAGCAGAGGGAACGGTTTTGAAATTGGCACATCAAGTTTTAAGAATGAGAGGAGGGTCTGTACTTGTTAGTTTACAAGAACACGTCGATTTTATTGGTTTTGAGCTGAGAATCACCCTGGGAACACAAGAGGAGGCAGAAATGAGGCCATGTTGATTCTTTAGAGACCCTGCCAGCCAGCAGCTCCTGTACCACAGCACGACAGCATTCTTCCCTGTTTGTCCTGGAAACCGATGAGAGCTCGCGGAGTGCGTCTTATCAGTTTCCAGGTGGAGGCAGTGGGCCCAGCCACTTCAAACAGGAACGTGGGCCAGAGGGAGGAACAACAGAATCGCGAACCCACTACAGCCTGCTGGGGCCGAAGGCTTTGTGGATACAATACCTGACTGTTGCCCTATACCTGCGCTGCCGGCTGCTCTCTCTCTCGTGTTTGTGCAGAGCCTGAGAATACTTAAGGAAGAGGCTTGCTACCCTGGTGGAGGAAATAACCAAAAACAAAGAGCCTCGGCTACCTCATCCCTCTCTGACAAACCTATGTCAACTCTGTGATTACATTGATGAAACAGAAAAATAAAGGACAGAATGGAGAGACGGAGGGAGGGAGAAAGGAGAAACAGAGGGAGAGGGACAGAGAGGAAAATCAAGGCACACATCTGGAGCAGACGTGCCTGCCAGGGGAATTGTGTTTCTGCATGTGCTTTAAGGATACTTTACACTGCCCTAAGGTTTCTCATCTCCCCCTTTCCTCTCCCGAGTCCAAGATGGTTTTCTCCTCTGTCCCTTCCATGTACCTCATTGGACAAAGTAAGAACCAGGACAAATCTGAGAAGGGTCAGAGTGTGACATTGTTTTCCTCCTTATTTCTTACTTCATCCCAGACCACAGCTGTTTTCTCCCCTGCCCCGACATGGGCCAGTTTCCCCCACACTGTACTCCTGAACATCAGCTTGTCTGATGTCTTCAATGTCTGTCCCGCAGCTCCTGTATCCTCACCCCCACCCCCAGAAGCTTCACAACCTACATCAGCCTGAAATGAACAGCTTATTGTATCTCTCTGGGTTGAATTTAGCAGAAGTTCCCGCACAGAACTGTGTCCTGAGCTGATGGCTCCCATGACTGAGCCACTGTGAATGCCCATCTCTGGACTTCACAGGGCTGCTTCGCTCTTCTTCGGGTGGGGGATATGCTGCCTATGTCTGTCTCCATGAAGTGCTTGTCAGGGACTGGAAGTTGTATTCCTTTCCTCTTAGAAATCCCAGGGCAAGCATTTCCTGGGTGCATACTTAGTGTTGACAAACACTGTAGCTTCAGGCTATAAAACAGCTGGGGTGATAGGATCCTTTCTATGTGACAGAAAGATGTAAATGGCTGGTGACAGCATCAGCCTTTATGAAACGTTTAAACACCATCTGATAGTGATTAAACTGCTGGTTAAATGTGACCCACCAGTCCCCACATCTACCAATATATACTGTTATCTCATTCATTGCCCTGCATTGCATCAGAGGCCATGACAGGTTTCTACGATGCATTTGCCAGCAGGGAAATCCTCCCCAGCACTGTCTGATTCCATACTTTAATAACTCTGAAGGCATCTCCAGAGGAGGTATAAGTTTGACAGTGCATTCCCACACACCAGGAACACAGGTTTCTCCTTAGACTAGTAAGACTGTCCGGTACTCAGGAGTTGCTCTGTTGGGTTGACTGAATGCGGAGTAGAAGACAAACAAGCAGTCCAGGCCCATTTAGTGCAACATCCTGATGACAAGGCCTGACACCTAAAGCTGGCTATGGCCACCCAACTCGTGTTGGGATTTGCTCAGCAATGCTTTTTGGTAACAGCGCCACCGAACTCTGCCACACAGGCAGTATACTGTCCAAAACATGCGGGTCATCCAAGAAATATGAAGCCAGATGAGGAAGGCCAGCAGACAGCATGGCGCCAGCCAGGCATGGGACTCCAGACCAACATCAGTCTCGATAAATCAGTGGCATCTAACTTCCCATCCTGCAGGGCAGAACTTGGAGCCACCACAGATGTCGCCTCCTTCTCTCTGCCTCTACTGCTACTTTGTAGCACTCCTGAAATTTTAAATTCTTGTACCAATTCAATGCCACTTAAGGCCTAGGATGCTCTTGGTCTCCAAAGCCAGAGCCATAACTTAATATAAGGCCACAAGCAGGATGCTCAGCCATACACCACACACATCATACTGGTTGAAACCTCCGTGTATTGCTGGCACGGAGAGGGCCTGAAGGGGTCTTCTGAGAGGTGGGCACAGACGGAAAACACACACACATGGTTACCAGCTAACACAGCATCAGCTTGACTTTGTCTTATTAGAACAGGAACTCCGAAGTTCAGGTTGGATGAGTTCATGATGTAGTTTTAAGTAGTGGGTAAATCTTAAACACCTTTGGTCTACCTAAATATTTTCCTCACCCTTGTCCTTGATCCTTCTCAGACAGGTGGAAGAAAAAGTAGACCTCAAGCAGAACCCATGGTGATACTATACATCGTGGGAAAAGGCTAAAGAACATAACTCTGCCATTTGGTTCTTTTCCTTGAGGTAACTGAACTCCATTTTCACACACACTACAACAAAATAAGGATTTCCAGGGCATGGTGGTACATGCCATTAATCCCAGCACTTGAGACCCAGAGGTAGGTAGATCTCTGTGAGTCTGAGGACAGCCTGGTCTACATAGTGAACTCCAGGCCAGGACAGCCAGGACTATAGTAAGAGACCCTGTCTCAAACAAATGTAAAAAGGATTTCTATTCAGGTTTCCCATAGACTTCACTGCCAGGTAAGAACAAAGGAAAACTCTTAAAAACTAAGCTGCTTGAGCTGCTTTCCTGGTCATGCAGGTGCTGCCAATGAAGTCACAATCCACAACATCTCATTATAGACAGATTATTAGGTGGGAAATTAAAGACTTCCAATGCAGTACTTCTGGGAGGAGAAAACACAGGAATCAAAGACATCAGTACCCTGGTATATTCAGGTGGTCTACTGAAGAATCACAGGCCCTAACCAAAAAGAAAAGGTTTTATCTAGAAAACTCACAGAATGAATCATTAATACATATTTTTAAGAAGCCCCTGTATGCTGTGTTTTTAAGTATACCCAAAAATGATAGCAACGTTAACATTATGATGAAAAGACTAGAGACCATGGGTAAGCTTCAAGCTCACTGGCATTCATTTGTTTCGGCTGCCCCAAATGAAATAGTGGGAAGAACAGAGTCACATCTATAGATTAGGACAAGCCACGGCCCAACATCGCTGCTGTTGACAGAGTAGCCTGCACATCACGTCCTTGGTCATCTGAGCCGACTTTCCCACTACAGGCTTGGCTGTCCTGCCTAAACTGCATCTGGTTTGTGGAAGACTTGAAGATGGTCCAGAGAAGAGCAACCAAAGTGGAAAAATGGAGGAAGGGCCATAAAGAAAGATGAAAAACAAATGGAGCGGAGAAAACACTTCAGCCGAAGATGTGGCAGCTAGGTGGCTATTTCTATGGTGCCCCTAGAGTACATGTACAAAGGATTTTGAAAAACACCACAGCCATTTGGAAGCATGAAGTTCAGTGCGTAAGTACATTCATCCCATCGTTGACTACCACCACTATCGCATGGACCATATGCTCTTTGTCTCGGAAAGCCGAAGCCATCATTCCGACTCCCCCTAGCCTCTGGCAGCTACCCTCCCACCTTCCGTCTCCATAAAGCTCACAGCTCAGGATACCACATAATGTGGAATCACACAGATTTAAGCTTTGGCCACTGGTTTGTTTCCCATAGCATAATGTCCCCAAATGTGCGGGTATTATTTTTAAGAAGGCATTGAACAAGCATTAATAGGGGATGAGGACCAGCTGCTTCCCATCTTCCATAAGAACAAAGAAAATGAGCTTAAGTTGTGGGGTTGGAAAAGTTGTCATGTGGAGCACAAACTCCTTGAAAAATGAAAAGACTACTCCTTTTCTCAACAGCCACAAAACGGCTCTAACGACAACGTGCTCACACACGCCAAACTGACCTGCAGGATAAATTGAAACTGTAAAATTCCACAAGGCCTCACTGGCGCAGTGGTTAAGAGCACGGCCTGTTCTCTCAAAGGCCCTGAGTGCAATTCCCAGCAACCAGCTGGTGGCTCACAACCATCTGTAATGAGGTCTGGTGCCCTCTTGAGGAAGAGACCTGGCCAGTCATCCTCATCAACTTAGACCATGAAACCCAATGTGGACAAGTTCAACAGAACCACCATATACAGGCTGCCCATGTATGCTTCAGCATTGCCAGGGCATAAATTTAGGATTTAGAGATAGGATTTATAAAAATGTGACCTGTGCTAGGAATCAGACTACCCTTACCTTTGAGGAACATACAATTTACAGAAACAGTTCCCTTTCTTCAAGTTCTTATGGTGTATGCCATTTTTTTAGCACAGTCCAAGAATCACAAACAATGTTCAGATTAAATGCCAACTCTTATAAACTGTGAAAGGCTGCCTGCGGCCCTGGAATGAACCCGAGTTCAAAATTGAGCACACACAGAAGAGACACTACAATTACTGTTGACCATGGGTCAAGAAGAGACAGGCATGGGTGGGTGTGACAAAGTTGTATTCCCACAATTCCTGTCCAGACTCCCAACCTTTGTTACTATTGGCAATCGCTAAGTGGGATCTATGCCCAGTACATGCTTCTCTCCAGGTAACGTCTCATGGACTGTACTTCCCATTCACCTAGCATGCCCACCCTCTATGGGGTACAAATGTACAAGGAGCAGTAACCATGGAGACGACTTCATTGCAAACACATCCACTTACCTGCTTTCTGGATGCTCCAGGCAGGGCTTGATCCGTTTTGGTCTTTGTTCCAGCGGTATTCTTTCCTTGTCTATCATTCCCTCCACTTCTTTCTTAGGGGACTCCTGGCATTCAGGGACTCTCTCGGGACTCTGTGTGCTACACGCTACTTTTCCTTCTCCCTCAAAGTGCAAATGCAGTGCAGCCTGAAAGTTGCCTATAGATCCTCCTCGTCCACTCTTCATCTAGCCACCTGAAACCAGTTTTGCCCACTGATTACCCATTTTAGAGGGACTGTTCCTTCCAGACCTAAACACTTTCCTGTGCTGGTATAACACGTGACCTGCCCACTCCACAGAATTCTTTCACCTTCTCCCTACTACACACATTTCTACTTTTTTCTCTTGCCCCTTTTTAAGCACCTTCAAAACACAGTCCTAAGTGGCTTTGTCCCGATGGTCAGAACCATGCAAACTCCTGCCGAGGATTTTCACATCTGCTCACCCAAACGTTTCCTGCTCAATTCAGCGACATGACCTGAGACATCTGAGTTTCAGCCTGGCTCAACTCAAGTTCCTTCCCCCTGCACCTCCTCCACACAAGGTCTCTCCATCTGCATCTCCTCACTAGAGAATTCTCGTACTTCTTCTTTTTTTTCTTTTCATTTTTTATTAAATTTAAAGAAAAATTTACATTTACTCCACTTGTCCCAGCCCCGTCCCCGCTCTCCCCCTACCCCACCACCCTCCCCCTACTTTCTTAAGATGGGGCAGGATACCCTGCCCTGTGGAAAGCCCAAGACCCTCCCCTCTCCATCACGGTCTAAGAAGGTGTGCATCCATATAGAATAGGTTCTCGAAAAGCCAATACATGCAGAAGAGATAGATAGGTCCCTGTGCCATTATCATTGGCTTCTCAGTCAGCCCCCATTGGCAGCCACATTCAATGAGTCTGGTTTGGTCATATGCTCATTCAGTCCTGGTCCAGATGGATTTGATGATCTCCCAATAGATCAAGCACACTGTCTCAGTTGGTGGGCCAGTCCCTCACGGTCCTGACTTCCTTGCTCCTCTTCTCCCTCCTTCTGCTCTTCCACTGGACCTTGGTAGCTCAGTCCCTTGCTCTGATGTGAGTGTGGGTCTCTGGCTCTATCTCCATCCATCATGCGAAATTTCTATGGTGACGATCAAGACATTCAACAATGTCCCAAGAGATGTCCAACCGTACTACAAAAGCATTTGTGCTACTATGTTCATAGCAGCATTATTTGTAATAGCCAGAACCTGGAAACAACCTAGATGCCCCTCAATGGAAGAATGGATCCAGAAAGTGTGGAATATATACACATTAGAATACTACTCAGCGGTAAAAAACAATGACATCTTGAATTTTGCATGCAAATGGATGGAAATAGAAAACTCTATCCTTAGTGAGATATCCCAATCTTGTACTTCGTTATAATTATTATCTTCATCCACACAGCTGTCCAACCCAGAAACCTGGCTCATCCTAGGCCCTCCCCTTTTCTCTTGCTGTCTACAGCCAATCTCTCTTATCCCAGTAACTCTCCTTCCTTAGTCTGTCGTCTTTTCTCCATTCTCCCACCAGGGTCCTGTCTCAGGATTTCATCATTCTTCACCATGGCAACAGCCACCACCCTGTAACTAAAGTTCCTGTGCCATGGTGGTGCTCCCCGCCTCCTGCAGAACAATTCTCTAGCCCACCAATCTGCTTGTCTTGTTAATTCCTTGTTTAGGATTCTTCACTGGTTCCCTAAAGTCTACGGGATGGAATCTAAACACCATAAGGGCTTGCAAGGCTTTGACCTTGGCCCGTGAGAACAGCCTCTTCTACCTCTGCCCCTTTGTACTTCAGTTTCCAATGATAATAAAGTCCTCAAATTCCCGGGACAAGTGATTTCCTCAACTGCATTCCTGTCTGTACTTCATGCCCTTCCCTTCGCCAGCTCCCAGTCCCACCCCGACATGGAGCTTCCTAGTTCACGGTCATTACCCTTGGAATCCCAACCTTAATGTAAAGTCCTCTGCATTGCCAGACTCTTCAAGCTAGAGGTGGTTCATATACTTCCTGACTAGCTTGAGCCCAAAACGGGTATATGAGGTTTCACAGCTAGGAACGTATGGTAGGCCCTGGATGCAATTCAATGCCTGCCTGGCCCATGCCCCTTTCTAGCTCTCATTTTTAATGGAGGTTCCTTTTTAATGCTTCTGTTCTACTTTAAATTTTATTTTGCTGAGACCCTAAGCCTTGGTGCACACCTATAGTCCCAGGTCCCCGGGAGAGTCAGGCCGGAAGATTACTTGAACCCAACAGACCATCTAGGTAAAACATCAAGATTGCACCTCACTAAAATACATATATATTTAATTTCTAAAAATATGCTTCAACACATCTGTTCAGATCTCAGCTGTGTTCATCTAAACCTGGGAATTAGATCTGAAATTATCCGACCTATTCCTAAGCTACACCAATAGTTAGCAGCATTGATGGCTTACCTTGTTGTCAGAGAGGAGCAGCAAGGGAGAGTTTGCACTGAAACAGCTGGTGTAGCTAACATAATGACTTCAACAAGTATGTCTATGTTCTTTTTGAAGCAGTCAGTAACAGCTGTTCCTAAAGACAACCCTGCGACTCTCCCCCATACAGCCTAAGTTCCTCAGAGATGCTATCCTTGCAATGAAAATATAAAAACTTTCAGAAGACACAAATAACTTCTGCAAAATCAATCACCTTACCCACCCAGGGCAGCAAAAAGCCAAGGTCACTTGTAAAACACTCGTGTAGGAAAATAAAAAGTATCCTGTCTTGTCTGTTTTCAAGTTACTACAGAAATGGGTCTTCCTAAGAATCTCTGTCTCCTCCACCAGGCCCCAGCAAGCCAGAACCTGTGAGCCAAATCCAGCCCAACACCTGGTTTTGTGAATAAAGTTTTATTGGCACACAACCACACCCATCTGTTTATGCATTGTCCAGGTTGCCTTGGCACAACATCTACAGAGGGATGTTGTTGAAAGACTGTGACTCAGAAAGCTAAAGATACTCAGTGCCTAGCCTTCTACAAAATGTTTGCCAATCCAATCCTCACAAATTCGGGACTTTTCCTTATTTGTCAGTAACCATGAAGAAGGGAGGGGGTCATCATGGATTCAATGTCTACAATAACACAAGATTACTAATTGTTCAAAATCAAGTGATAAATTCTTTGAGTCCTTTTACTGAGATATTGGACTCCCTTCTTGCCTTTTTCTTTTCACAGCCTTGGATTAGATATGAGGGATATAGACCAATGGAGTGGATAGGAGATCCAGATAGAGAACCACAGTGCAAGACACCTGATTTTTCACAAAACCCCAATAATACACTACACAAGGGAGGAAAGACACCATCTTCTGAAGACAGTGCTGGTAAACGTGGATACTCACATGTAGGAGAATGAGGCTAGAGCCCTATCTCTCACCATGACTGAAAACTCAATCCAAATGCATCCAAGACCTTAATGTGAGACCTTGAAGAAAATGTAAGGACATCTCTTCAAGACACAGGCCCAGGCAAGGGCTTTCATAGAAGGATCCAGTTTCTCAGGAAATACGGTTAATTGTACCAACTGACAAGTGGGACTTCACGAAATTAAAAAAAAAAAAAAACTTCTGTACAGCAAAAGAAACAGCAAATCAAGTGAAAAGACAGCCTACAGAATGGGAGAAAATCATTGCTAGCTAGACACCTGACAAAAGATAATTATCTAGAATATACAAATAGCTCATTACCCCAGTCAACATATTGGTTAATGGAGTGAACAGATAGTTGCAAAATACAAATAGCCAATAAGCATATTTTTAAATGCCCAATTTCACTAGCCACCAGGAAATGCAAATCAAATCTTCTTTAGATTCTATCTTACCCCAATTAGAATGTCAGTCACAAAGAAATCAAATAACGACAATGCTGACAGAGTTGTGGACAAAAGGTAACTCCTAGACACTGCTGGTAGGAATGTAACCCAGCCACTACAGAAACCAATATGAATTTAAAAACTAAAAGTAGACTTACCATATGATCTAGCTGTAACTCCTGGGTATTCATACTGTTGTAATTAGGGGAGAGGTGTGCGGGTTGTATGTTCCCCAGCCGCCGCTGGTCGCCTGCACCCGAAATAACCACATGACAAACTGGATTCATTTAAATACTGCCTTGCCCATTATCTCTAGCCTTTTCCCGGCTAGCCCTCACCTCATAAACTAACCCATTATGAAAGTCTGTATGTCACCACGAGGTGGGTGACTTACCGGACGGTTCTACGGTACTTCCCTCTGCGGCGGGGGCAGGAAAGACACCATCACTGGCTCACTTTCCTTCTCCTCAGAACTTCCGTTCTGTCTACTCCACCCACTTAAGGGCTGACCTATCTTATAAGCCAGGCAGCTCTTTATTCAACCAATAAGAGTAATACAAAATACAGGAGAACACTCCCACATCATCATACAAAGGACTCCAAGTCAATTTCCTCAGAGATTCTTAGCCTTCCATGTTTATTGTAGCACTACTCAAAATCACATAGTTGGTTAAGAACCAACCTATGTATCCAAAAGCAAATAAATGGATAAAGAAAATACGTGCTATATTAAACAGCAAAATTTTTTCATCCATAAAGAAGAATAAATCTGGGGCTGGCAAAATGTCTCAGCAACTAAAACATTTTCCACCAAGCCTCATGACCTAGGTTTTATCCCCAGGTCCCACATGATAGAAGGAGAAAGCCAACTTCTGTAAATTGTCCTCTGCCCTACACACTCACACTTGATGCGCACGCGCACACACACACACACACACACACACACACGCACACGCACGCACACAAAAGAAAGAAAGAAAGAATAAAAAAGAAGAATGAAGTTATTTCATTTTCAGAAAGATGGATACAGCTAGAAATAATCACATTTAGTGAGTTAAGTCAGTCTCAGAAAATATTGTGTGTGTGAATAAGAAAATATTCTCATTTGTGGTTCCTAGGTCTTGTGTAGTTGCACAATCCCGAGTACACGTGTAAAGAGAGTGGAAGTGAAATGTCCCTGTCCAGGGGACGAGTGAGAAGAGAATGAGAAAGGCTGGGTGGAGTGAGAGGAGAATATGTTCAATATAAAATACAGACCTGTATGAAAAAATATAATTAGATTAGACTTTTTAATTCTTTTTTTTGTTTTGTTTTTTTTTTTTTTTTTGTTTTTCGAGACAGGGTTTCTCTGTAGCTTTGGGGCCTGTCCTGGAACTAGTTCTTGTAGACCAGGCTGGCCTCGAACTCACAAAGATCCGCCTGCCTCTGCCTCCTGAGTGCTGGGATTAAAGGTGTGCGCCACCACCGCCCGGCCAACTTTTTAATTCTTAAATGCTATGCCAAAGGCATATGCTTATCAAAAGTCCTCTGAATGGGTATTTGAACCTTTTGTATTGTAGATAGGATTTCAACTCCTGTGAAGAGATACCATGACCATGGCAACTCTTATAAATGAAAACAATTAATTGAGCTAGCTGACAGTTCAGAGGTTTATCATGGCTGGACATATCA
>JAQHUG010000172.1:3221020-3252467 GCA_028555095.1 Dicrostonyx torquatus | reverse complement strand
CCCATCCCCCATACCTGACATCCCCATCCCCCATACCTGACATCACCATCCCCCATACCTGACATCCCCATCCCCATACCTGACATCCCCATCCCCCATACCTGCCATCCCCTCCTGATGGACTGCACCCGCAAACTGTTGCAAGCAGCACCTCTCTTTCCTTAAGTTGCTGTGTCAGATATGTAGTCACAGAATGAGAATAATGCCTAATACAGACAGGCAAACATAACACAAAAGCTCTTGGAGAAACGATGGGAAATGACAGTGCCGATCAGAGATGGCTGTTTAAAAAGCAATGGTAAAACAATTGAATAACGATACTTCCTCTCCTCACACACCCACCCCCTAAACCTTTCTCTTCTCCGTGACAGTGATTTTTAAGCTTTCAGGTTGTCAATTTTTTTTTTTAGGTTCTACATATAAGAGAAAACATGAGGAATGTGTGTCCAACTCTGTGTGTGTGTGTGTGTGTGTGTGTGTGTGTACAACTTATTTTATTTAGTTTGGTGTTGTCTGTTCCATTTCTTTTCCTGCTGTGGTAGTTTGAATGTAATTGGCCACCGTAATCTCATAGGGAGAGGCTCTGTTAGGAGATATGGCTTGGTTGAAGTAAGTGTGTCACCATGGGGGCAGACTTTAAGGTTTCATATGCTTAGCATACCACCCAGTATGTCAATCAACTTCCTGTTGCCTGCAAGATGCAGCACTCTCAGCTCCAGCACCACGTCTGCCTGCATGCTGCCATGTTCCCCTTCATGATCCTAATGGATTAAACCTCTGAAACTGTAATTGAGCCACCCTCAATTAAGTGTCTTCTTATAAGAGTTGCCATGGTTATGGTGTCCCTTTAGAAACCATAATTAAGACACCTGTGAATGGTTGTTTTCTTCTTCAGGATTTATATAATACTCCATTGTCTATCTGTTCTGTCTTTCCTTTCTGCATTCACCTGTCGATGGGCAGACGCTAGGCTGATTTTTCTGATGAATTTTCCTGTGTTGAATAGTGCTAGAATAAATGTAGGTGGATGCTTTCTGTCATATGCTGACCTAGATCCCATCTATAGATAAGAAGAAATAAAAATTGCCAATAATTCTATGGAAAAAACATTTAAAATCTTCAACCATCAGATAAATGCAGATCAAAGTACCTCAAGGGTCAGCAAGATGGTTACAAGACAAAAGCACCCACCATTCTAGTTTGACAACCTGAACTTGATCCTCAGACCCACCACGGAAAGAAAGACTCATGGAAGCTTCTGACCTCCACATGCACACTATGGCACACGCATGCATGCATGTGCACACACACACACACACACACACACACGCACACACACACACGCACGCTCACACCATATGCATACACTAATAATAAATAAAACAATTTTTAAAAAGAAAAAACCTACTCTAAGACTCCCTCTCACCTGAGTTAGAGTGGCTGCCACCAAGAAAACAAAAACCCAACAAAAGCTAGCAAAGACTTGGGGTGGAGGGGTAACTGTGTGTTGTTGATGGGACTGTAAATTGGTATAAACTGTAGATATTAGTATATAGGTTCCTCCAAAGAAATTCAGGCTGGATGTGATGGTGCATGCCTTTAATCCCAGCACTTAGGAGGCAGATTTCTGGGTTTGAGACAGAGAGAGTTCCAGAACAGTCAGGGCTTCACAGAGAAACTCTGTCTTGAAAAGAAGAAAAGAATCAATGACAAAGTTCATCATGGGTCAGAAAGGTGAAGACTTCTAGAGCACAGGTGTATGTAGCTAGACTGGCACAAACTGGTGAAACTCACTCGTTAGTGGTGATGCAGAAAAGTATGGATTCTTCCTCATGGCTGGAGTAAACAGAAATTAATACAATGGCATAACTAAATAACATAAGCATTGCAGCTGGAGAGAAGCACTATATACTTGAATGATAAGGAAATATGATATAATGGAATATTATATTGAAATGATAATGAAAGGCTTGAGTTGTAGTTAAATATAAACAGAAATATCAAGAGAAAGAAAAATGCATATGATTTATGAACAATTATACAATGTTTAATGATACTTCTTTTCTATAGTATTTACTAATGCATAAAGCAAAGGATTTCATTCTGATGTCTTCATACATGCTCATAACATACTTGGATCCTATTCATCTCCCAAATTATAGAAACTGGATTATAAGTAATAATTCACAGTTCTACTTCTGCTGAAAGCAGGCTAGGTAGTCTACCAGTGAGAATGACCAAAAAAGTCCAGAATAAGTCTGAGAACGTTGAAAGACTTTTGGAACTCTCTAGGACCTAGGTCCTAGCAAGGACCTAGGCAGGAATCAGAAGAGGAATCCAGAGATGCGAGCCCAGAGTGACTTGCTTTAGCCTTCCAGGCGTCTGCTAACTTGGAGAAAGCAGCTGTGACTCAGTGACACTAAAGAAAATGGCAACCTGAGATGCTGACACTGGACAGAGACCATCAGACCTGGCCTGGAGGTCAGAGCCCACGGAGAGGAGACTGGAACAAGTCAAGTCCGCAGGCTGCTGGGTAAAGAGCTGATAAAACCAGAACCCCAGCAGGCACAAAAGCCCACTTTTCAGTCAGCTCAATAGTTAAGCAAGGCAAATTGACCAGGCCCAGCTGAACTGGCTGATGGGAAGGGGCAGGCAGTATGTCCTCTCTAGACAATAAAATTATCCAAAGCCTGAAATTACTCCTACAGTTTCTGTATATGATACCTAGAACCCAATCAAACTAATCAGCAAATGTGGGGGGGGGGGACTATGAGAACATATTCATCTACAAAATAATAGGTTTTGTTGTAGCTTTCCATACATGCATATAACGGAAAGAATTACTGACCAACACCCTAGAGGAAAAACACAGGAACATGCACTCCAGCGCCATTACTGAAAGTGCCAGCACAGGCCTGAAGTCGCTACAACTAGGCCAGTGAGACGGCTTGGCAGGTACAGTCACTTGCTGCCAAACCTGACCTGATCACTGACTTTGATCTCTGGAACCCATTGTGAAGGGAGAGAGCCAACACCAGAAAGTTGTCCTCTGAATGCCACACTTGCAGGATGGCATCTGTGCACATGAACAATGAACAGCCTGAATTAAAGACATTAAAATCACTGTAATCCATATGTTAAAGAATGAGAAGACAAGATGGAGGATCTGGGTAGAAGGTCAGACAAGACTTTGAAAGAATAAGAGGTCCAAAGTAGTGGAAATCCCAATATCAGGCACGAAAAGCCTCCTTTCATGTTGTTTGTCCCCAAAACAAGACAGCTGTTGTTGTTGCCCTTGGTGCCCCCATGATGTGGGATTCCCTTCTGTATGCTAGGAATTAGAAATTACGAATTCTGTATGCTAGGTTAATAAGGAAGTTACCTTGACCTATGGCAGGGCAGAATAAAGCTAGGTGGAAAAACTAAACTGAATACAGGGAGAAAAAAGGCAGAGTCAGGCAGACGCCATGTAGCTGACAAAGGAGAAAGATGATGGAATTTTACTGGTAGGCCACAGCCTCGTGGTGATACATAGACTAATAGAAATTTAAGATGTAAGAGCTAGCTAGAAATATGCCTGAGCCATCGGCCAAACAGTATTGTAATTAATATAGTTTCTGTGTAATTATTTGGGTTTCGGTGGCTGAGAAAATGAATGAGCAGCCTCCATTTACACCTCCAGATGTTGAAGGTAAATCCCTATTGCCCAGGGGTTTCCAAAACCAGCGGAGGGTTCAGGAAGGACTTACACAGCCTCGTAAGACAGCTGGAACCAAAGCAGAATAACAACAGTTGGCATGCAAAATCAAAAGCTGAATATGGGCTGGGTGGTGGTGGCGCACATCTTTAATCCAAAAAAACCCTACAGAGGCAGGATCTCTGTGAGTTCAAGACCAACCTGGTCTACAAGAGCTAGTTCCAGGACAGGCTCCATAGCTACAGAGAAACCCTGTCTCAAAAAACCAAAAAAAAAAAATAAAAAGCTGAATATGATCATAAAAACTAAGCTATATTGTCAAGGAATATGGAGGCAGTACAAATTTTAATCAATTTATTTTTAATTTCTAAAATGTTTTATTTATTATGAGTGTGAGTGTGTGTGTGCATGTGTGAGTGCCTGTGTGTAAACTATTTTGGAAGTCTGCTCCCTCTTTCCATCACAGTTTCTAGGGATCAAATACAGGTCATCAAGTTTGCACAGCAAATACTTTGCCCTTTGAGCCACTTTATTGGTCACAGGAAACTGTCTTAAGTAGGAAGGAATTACGATTTAAAATTTTAATAACTCTATCATTTCTAGAGAGAATGATGGGGTTGTAGTCAGGAATGGAGACAGGAGAGTCTTCAGTGCCGGTAGAGGGGCTCCTTCTTCTGAGTAGTGGTCACATGACTATCCCCTTATTTCCCAAGCTGTGTGCAGGTTGTGTGCCCATATCTGCATAGACTTACGTCATGCAGGAACAGGAGAAAACTACGCTTCAGCGAGCACGCTGCTGAGTGCATCCACAGTGACTGCTTGGTAACAGCACTTTCTGGGGAAATGCTTCCATCTGGGAGATTTTGTTAGCATTTTCATCGTGTTGTTTGATCTGTAGAAGCTTCTCCCCAGAACTGAGGACTATCCACTCCTTGCAGACCACACAAATAGAGAAATTTGACCAAAGCCTGCATTTTCAAAATTAAAAGAACGGTTGGTTGGAGGGGAAAAAAGCTATCCAATATAATTGCAGAAGCAGCGCCTTATGCTATGGAGAGAAGATAATATTGTGGTGTGTGGGTGAGAATTTTTGCCTGCTTTGACACTCAGATCTGTTCACTTCAATGTCTTCCTAAGAGTCATCTGTTTTAGAATACCAAAACAGATTCTGAACTACACTGTTGCTGTTACTGGTTGATCCTGCTTAATTTATCTATTCTTTCCCAAACCATCTACACACACACACACACACACACACACACACGCGCGCACACACACACACGCACACCAACCTTGGGCTAACAATATAACTCAGTTAGTAGAGTGCTTGCATGCAGAAGGCCCTGGGTTCAATCCCCAGTGCAACATAGAGCAGTCATGGCGACACATGCCAATAAACCCAGCACTTGGGATGCTGAAGCAGGAGGATCAGAAATTCAAAGTCACTTTTGGCTGCATAGCAAGTTTGAGGCCAGCCTGGGATACTTAAGACCATATCTTAAACAAACGTGTCTAATAACCATCAGGCTCCACATCTAAACATCCCACCTAAGCCTGTGCTACAGTGGATCACACATGATAACTATCTCTTAATTTCATCTCTAAATCTGATCTGGTTCCAAGCCAGTCTAGGCTCTTTAGTGCTGCTTATGTCTAAGTTTGCCCAGTATATGTAGCTTAGTGATGGCATCATGCCGTCCTCTATTTCTCCATTTTAGCTGAGACAGACAGACATAAAAGGAAGAAGACAAAAATGCTAGGATCAGGCATTATCTCACAGAGCAAGGGCTAACTTTACCACAACTAGGATATCTGGACCTGGGAAGCTGTCAGACTCCTGGATTCCGGTGATGGACAGAATATACCTTGAGATGTCAAAAAATCAGCAGCCTGTTACAAAAATCATGCCCGCTTGTGACAATGCAGCAGCTGTCATTTCGTGATGCAAACTGGTAACTTCTACACGTTCCCTCAATTCCCCACCCAGCTGATACTCTCCCCAGGAAGAACGGCCCCAGCAGCCGTCCACCGTCTGCTTAGTTTATTTTTGTTATTTTGATTGTGGGTTCTGTGTGTGTGTGTCTACTCAGGAGTGGATAAATCAGCACCAGTCCACGGGACAATGCGCTTTTTTGAGGCTGAACCATTCTGTGATCTCCTACATGGATGTGACAAAGGCTTGTCTGTCTTTTCTGAAAATGAGATTGCTAAGAAATTGTAATGTTTTTCATGGTCTTATTTAGTTCTCTGTATAGTATAGTAAAACAGTTTTGGACTATTACTATCTTATGAAATCTAAAAAGCTGGGAGCCATACTTTCTAGATCACATTTTTTTCTTTTCTATCTTCAGTCTTAATCATCCACTATGGGTGATTTTCTCCTTCATCAAATTTTAGGAGATCAATTATTTTGGACATTAACCCAACAATCTCTGGTTTAGAGCTTGTTATACACTCAGTCTGCCCTGTCTTTGATGGGGGATGGCTCCAGTCCTATCAGAAGCCTCCATCTGGACCCTATGAGCCATCCCCAGTAATTCATCAGCTTTGGTAAGTAAGACATTCTGAGCACATGCCACTGTATCCAACATCACGCAGCTGGAGTGGCCAGTCCCAGTGAACAGGGACACACCATCGCTAGAACAGGGACAGAGGCTCAGACAGCAAAGATCATCATTGTTTCTGTTCCAGAGAAACTTCTGTTGTTCCAGGAAAGCAACTTGCCACAATTTCAAGCCAGATATCCACCTATCACCCATATCAGGAAGGCAACAGTGGCAATAAAGATTACAAATGGAGCAACACAGACACTCTCTGGCAACTGCTACACAGGCCCTCTTGGTGCTTATTCCTCCTCTTCAAGTTTGGCAATTTGAGAAAGGGTTGTACTGTGTGTTATGCTGATAGGTATGAACCAAAACTAATGGAACACTTCAGGACTCTATGCGACACCGTGGCCACGCTAATCTCCACACCATTGCTGTTTGGGTACATGAGCCATGGAAGTGAGAACTCTAGATCTCTTCTCCATCTGGGTCCAAGCTTTTGGGTGGAATCATAGGGTTGCAACCAACCAGTGTGGACCAACATCCTCTTCAACCAACGCTTTACTTTCGATGCAGAGTCACGCCCCCTCTTTGTATGTTATGCTTTGAGTCTGAAATTCCCCCACATTGTGTTTGTTGCTGTCTTAGATGCTGTGAAAACTTCAGGGGGTGGTGTCTAGCTTGCGGAAGTGGGTTGCTGTGGTGGGCCTTTGAAGGAACCGCCCTCTGGATCCTGTGGCAGACAGCTGTCTATACTATACACGCCCTCTGCTGTGACATTCTACCCAAGCATGTGGGGCTAAGAAGCTAACAGCTGATCCCTTTGAAACGGTAAGATCAACTAGTTCTTTGTCTCGTTTGAGTTGTTTCTGTCGGGTACTTTGGTCGAGGAAGTGTGAAAGTAACTCACAACTCTCTGTAACGAACACGCTCCGGGGGCAGAAAGCAACAATAATGATAACCAAACGAGCACACACTGGTCTCGTTTTTCTCCTCTGGTCGCTCCTGTTTCTTTCCTTGGAACTCCCATTCCCAGAAAAGCCCTAAGTGTGGGCCTCTTACCCTGACACTCGGCTCTTCATTTCCACTCGTTCTGGAAACTTCTGTCTTCAGGATGTAATTACGAATCTGTGCTGATGGTTTTCAACCCATGAGGTCTGAAAGCTTAAACCACTGCCCTTCCAACAGCCTCGCAGGCATCTGTACTAGAAAGGCCCACCAGCAGCTCAAACTTTCTGCCCACCACACTGAACTCATTTTCTCCTCCATCAAACCAGCTGACCCTCGCGAATTCCTAGTTCCCATCCAGCGCTTTCCTGGCAATCAGAACCTCATTGTTCCTTCAGCCTTTCCCTCTTTCATCTTCTAGACAACAGCCCCTCAAGCACTCTCCTCCATTTCTCAAGACAGATGAAACTTTCGGCAGCAGGTACATGGGGAGCCATTGGGAGCAGCAGGGGTGTCACAGGGATGTGGTCAGCTTGATTTTGAACACGGGTCTGATTGTGATGTGCACGGTAGAATGGAATAAGAAGTGGGTACTCGGTTACATTTCCAAAGTCTGAGAAACCCCAGTTCCGTTCTAAGGCCTGGCACTTTATATCTATGAGATCTTCAGACAAATATTTTGCTCCCTCTGTGTTCTGTGAAGTCTGGCAACAATGGCCACCCTGCAGGGAATATTAGCTCTTCCCTCTCCCCATTCCTACCACCAGCAGCTGACTTCAGTCCCATCTTCCAGCTGCTGGATGGTTACCAGCAGAGTTCCTGACTTCTATTTTCAGTCTCCTGTATCACAAACAATCTTTTTTAAAAAATATTTATTTATTTATTACATATACAATATTCTGTCTGGGTGTATGTCTGCAGGCCAGAATTACAGATGGTTGTGAGCCACCATGTGGTTGCCAGGAATTGAACTCAGGACCTTTGGAAGAGCAGGCAATGCTCTTAACCACTGAGCCATCTCTCCAGCCCCTATCACAATCTTACATTAGAAGAAATACAGTCAACCATATCTCTGTGATACACCCACAGCTCTCAAAGGCTCCTGACATATTGACTGATTAATTACATATTTGTAGATAAGACACTAAGCATCGTTAGGTCTGAGTTGGCAAGATGGCTCAGAGACTGGGTAAAGGTGTTTGCCATGCAAGCCCAGTGACCTGAGTTCCATCCCCAGAACACACATAAAGGTGGTAGAGGAGAGCTGACTCCACAAAGTTGTCCTCTGCCCTCCACGTACATGCTATGGCACATGTGCACACACACACACACACACACACACAAGAATTTTAGAAAGGAATCTCCATGTCCCTGTCCCCTGCTCTCTACAGGATGCTCTTACTAATCCCTTTCAACCCTGTTCAAAGGTTCCTCTCTGAGTGAGTCTAGAACAGGCTTAGCTTCCTCAGTCTGGTGACTCCATTCTGCAAGTTACCCCTCTGCCGTTGGTCTTCTCCGTGTACTGCAGGATCTCTGAGCTCTAGGACTTCATGCTATGCCTCATTTTGATGTGATTGGTCTGTGTTTCCCTCCATGACTTAATGGCATCACGTAAAGTTGCATTATTGTGTCAACTAAGAAAGCAGCCCAGTTCCTAAGGAGCAAGGCTCCTGATGGCCCCCATCTCCCTGGACCCGTGGGCATTTAGCACAGCGACACAAATGCTATTTCTCAAGAACTGCTATGGAATGCATGTGAGGTGTCACCCCTTGCCGCAGACAAATTCCTTACCTACCTTTTGCTATTATTAGACACATTTCTAAAACAGCAATCCCCAAAGAGTACCAACAAACTGCTAACTTTTTCAGTGTTAATACACTGCCATGGTGAACTCAGACTTTAAGTAAATGAAGCTTTGTAAATGCCACTGAAGCCTAATCTATGATCTCATTCTTGTCTTCTTGCATGAGAGGTACCCATTTAGATGATATGATTCTTAAAACTTTATTCATAAATATGACATAGATATTACTTTTTATTTTTAAAATTATATACCTATAATCTCAGCACTCAGGAGGCTAAAACTGGAGAATTCAAAGCCAGCCTTGGCTACCTCAAGATTTCAAGGCCATGAAACAAAGAGTTGGTTCTTTGATAATATCAACAAATTAGACAAATCCTCATCCAAACTAACTAAAATGCAGAGAAAGAATACCCAATTAACAAAATCATAAACAAAAGGGGAACATAACAACAGACACCAAGGAAATCCAAAGAATCATTAGGTCATACTTTAAAAACCTGTACTCCACACAATCAGAAAATCTAAAAGAAATGGATAATTTTCTTGATAGATACCACTTAACAAAGTTAAATCGAGATCAGTTCAACAATTTCAATAGACCTATAACTCTAAGGAAATAGAAGCAGTCATTATAAGTCTCCCAACCAAAAAAGCTCAGGGAAGACAATTTAGTACAAAATTCTACCAGACTTTCAAAGAAGCGCTAACACTAATACTCCTCAAATTATTCCACAAAATAGAAACAGAAGAAACATTGCTCAAGTCATTTTATGAGGCCATAATCACCCTGATACCTAAACCACACAAAGAATCAACAAAGAAAGAGAATTACAGGCCAATTTCTCTCATGAGCATTGATGCTATAATGCTCAATAAAATACTGGCAAACCGAATCCAAGATCACTTCAAAAAGATCATCCACCATGACCAAGTAGGCTTCATTTCAGAGATGCAAGTATGCTTCAAAATACAAAATTCAATAAATGTAATCCACTATATAAACAAACTAAAAGACAAAAACCACAAGATCATTTCATTCGATTCTGAAAAAGTCTTTGACAAAATTCAACAACCCTTCATGATTAAAGTCTTGGAGAGTTTAGGGATACAAGGGACATACCTAAACATAGCAAATTTAGAGCAAGCCAAAAGTCAATATGAAATTAATTGAGAGAAACTCAGAGAAATTCCACTAAAATCAGAAACAAGACAAAGCTATCTGCTCTCTCCATATTTATTCAATATAGTATTTGAAGTTCTAGCTAGAGTAATAAGACAACTAAAGAAAATCAGGGGGATATAAATTGAAAATGAAGAAGTCATAGTATTGTTATTTGCAAATGATATGATAGTAGATATTACTGACCCCAAAAATTCTACCAGGGAACTCCTACAGCTGATAAACACCTTTAATCAAGTGGCTGAATACAAGATTAACTCCGAAAAAAATCAGTTGCCCTCTTATGCACAAATGACAAATGGATTGAGAAAGAATTCAGGGAAACAACACCCTTCCTAATAGCCACAAATAATAGAAAATATCTTGAGGTAACTCTAACCAAGCAAGTGAAAGAACTTTGAAGAAGGAAATTGGGAAAGATTTCAGAAGATGCTCATGAATCAGTAGGATTAACATAGTAAAAATGCTAATCTTACCAAAAGCAATCTACAGACTCAGTGCAATCCCCATTAAATCACAACACAATTCTTTACAGAACTTGAAAGAACAATACTCGACCTCATATAGAAAACAAAACCAGGATAACTAAAACAATCCTGTACAAGGAAAGAGCTTCCAGAGTTATCACCATCCAGATTTCATGCTCTACTACAAGACTATATGAATAAAAACTCCATGGTATTGGCATAAAAACAGACAGGTGGATCAATGGAATCAAGTCAAAGACCCAGATGTAAACTCACACACCTATGTACACATGATTTTTTATAAAGAAGGCAGAAAGAGACGCTAGAAAAAAGACAGTGTCTTCAACAAATGGTGCTGTTCTTACTGAATGTCAGCATACAGAAGAATGCAAATTGAGGCAAGATTATCATCACCCTGTGCAAAATGCAAGTCTACGTGGATCAAAGACCTCAACATAAAAACAGATACATTGAACCTGATCGAAAACAAGTGGGGAATTGCCTTGAACGCATTGCATGGGAGATGACTTTCTGAACAGGACACCAATAGCATAGGCACTGAGGCAATCAATAAATGGGACCTCATGAAACTAAAAAGCTTCTGTAAGGCAAAGGACACCGTGAATAGGACAAAATGGCAACCTCAGACTGAAAAAAGGTTTTCACCAATTCCACATCTGACAGGCCTAATATCCAAAATATATACAGAACTCAAGAAACTAGACATCAACAAACCAAATAATCCAACAAAAAATGGAGTATAGATCTGAAAGAATTCTCAACAGGGGAATCTCAAATGACTGAGAAATACTTAAAGAAATATTCAAAATCCTTAGGCATCAGGGAAATGCAAATCAAAATGTATTTGAGATTCCATCTTACACTTGTCAGAATGGCTAAAATCAAAAACACAAGAGACAGCTCATGTTGGCAAGGATGTAGAGCAAGGAGAACATGACTCCATTGCTGGTGGAAGTGAAAACTTGTAGACCCACTATGGAAATCAATATGGCAGTTCCTAGAAAATTGGGAATTGATCTACATCAAGACCCAGCTATACCGCTCTTGGGCATTTACCCAAAGGATGCTTCATCCTACCACAAGGACACTTGCATTTTCATTGCAGCTTTAATTCATAATAACCAGAAACTGGAAACAACCTAGGTGTTCCCCAACCAAAGAATGGATAAAGAAAATGTGGCACACTTACACATTGAAGTATTATTTAGCTGTTAAAGACAATAATATAATGACATTTGCAAGCAAATGGATAAAAATCATCCTGAATGAGGTAACCCAGAAACAGAAAGACAAACAGTATATACTCACTTATAAGTGGATATTAGTTGTTAAATAAAAGATTATCATGCTACAATTCACAGACCCAGAGAGGCTAATAACAAGAAGGGGGGTTGAGGGGGAACACATGGATCTCCCTGGAAAGGAGAAATAGAATAGATTTTGTGGGTGGACTTGGGATGGAAACAGAAGGGATCAGGTGAGGGGTGGGAGGGACAGCGAGGAGAGGGAGGTGAGCGAGAGAGTACTAGGAGAGATAACTGGAATCGGGGGGGGGCATTTGGAGGGTGATGTAGAAACCTAGTGCAGTGGAAACTCCCTGGAATCGTTGAGAGTGACCCTAGTGAGGACTCCTAGAAATTGGGGATATGGAGCCCAAAATGGCAATCTTCTGTAACCCAGGAAGGCTCCTAGCTGCAACTGGGACACAGCCACAAAACCTTTGACCTCCAATCTGTCCTGCCTACAAGATGTGCTGGGGTAATGGTGGCACAGAACTTGTGGGTGTGGTCAATGAGCAATTGGTCCAACTTGAGACCCATGCCACACTTGACACTGCCTGGATGGCCAGCTACTACATGCAGGATATCCCAGAGACCCAGGATAGAACCAAACACAACTGGCTAAATAAATAGTCAATGAAATGATTCCTAATGATATTCTACTATACTCATAGATCAGTGGGTAGCCCAATTGTCATCAGAAGGGTGTTATCCAGCAAATTGATGGGAGCAGACACAGAGACCCACAGCCAAACACTTGGCAGAGCCAGGGGGAACACCTGAAGAAGAGGAGGAATTGTAGGAGCCAAAGGGCCAAGGACACAAGAAAATGACCCACAGAATCAACTAAACCGGGCTGGTAGAGGCTCGCAGAGACTGAAGCAACAATCACAGAGCCTGCAGCTCAGACAGGGTCTGAGCTAGGTCCTCTGCATATACCCTACGGCTGTTAGCTTGGTGTTTTTATAGTGTCCCATTCCTGACAGTGGGAGTGGGGGTGTCTTTGACTCTTCTGCCTGCCTTTGGAACTCCTTCCTCCTCCTGGGTTGCCTTGATCAGCTTTTGAAATGAGGGTTTGTGCCTAGTTTTACTGTAACTTGTTAGGCTGTGTTCAGCTGACATCCCTAGGAGGCCTGCTCTTTTTTTTTTTTTTTTTTTAAGGGAAAGCGGGGAAGAGGAGTGGATATGGGGGAGAGGTTTGGGGAGGAACTGGGATGAGTAGAGAGAGAAGAAACTGCAGTCAGTGTATAATGTATGTGAGAAAAATATACAAAATAAAAGATTTCAAGGCCAAGCTGAACCGCAGGAGATTTTTAAAAATCAAGAAAAAAAATGGTTTTGCATATAAATGTTTATGTCATGTTTACTCTTATACTGTTTATTTTCAGCTGGCCATTAGATTCTTAAGATCCATTCCGCACCAGTCACATGGTGGTGTGGTTTTGCCTCCTTGCTGTTCCACAGTGTTTTATGTACTTATCCCCATGCTGACAAACATGCAAGTTGTGTCCATCTGCCAGCTACCATACGCAGTACAGCAGGAACATTCTCGAGGATGTCAGACAGCCTGCTGCAGTAAATGAGCCCACATGTAGTCTGCGATTCCTAAGCAAAGCTTTATATGCACCCTCCAGCCTTTAAATTTTCAAATAGTCTCATCATGTCTCAAGCCGATTTACAATATCCCACAGCTGATTAGTATATGAAGAAGAGGATCCTAGCACACGGGAGACTGAGGCAGGGGGCTTGTGAGTTCAAAACCACTTGGAGGTTCACAGCAAGATCCTGTCGCAAAATCAAAAACAAAAAATCACTACCACCAACAAAAAAACTAACCAGCCGGCCAAAAAACAAAACAAAACACAACAAAAAAACACAGCTTAGCTCCCCAGTGCCAGGATAGTGACCTTTTCCTGAACTCTGCCAGTCTCAGTATACTACTAACCAAAGTCTCCCACACTGTCTACCAGTCATGTTTAACAACCATAGAGAAATGAGAAACTAGGTAAACCTCTCTCAGCTCAGCCCAAAGCTCTTCAATCAACTGCCACTCAATTAACGCTATTGTGCTCAGCAGCTTCGGACACTATTCTAGGATTTGGGGATCAAATGATACTTAAGACAGACTCTGCTCCCACCAGAGTGTGTGGTCGGATAAAAGAGATAAGCAATAGCCAAGCAAAATGCAAACACAAACTATACCACAGGGTGAAATTTGCTGTGCTGTTAAGAAGGCAAAGTGTTCACTGCAATTAGAGACCAGAACTCTCTGATGAAGGATCAGTTTGGCATCTGGGCTACCCTCTATGGTGGTAGCTGGCCACACTGACTTCTCCAAATGAAGAAATAAATGTGCAATTTTGTTCATTTTAATCATTATTAACTTGAACGTTGGTGCTAAGAGTAGCTGTCTGGGAAAATTGAATCTAAGGAGGCTGCGTCTAAGTTTACGCTCATAGCCACTGCAGCATCCTGTATCTGCTGACGATTCAGAAGAGATCTTGAGGACCTGGGTCACTAGTTGCAAAACTACAGCTACTAGTGAGTAGAGGGGTGATGATGCAGATGAGCGGGCGATAAAAGGAGGCTTCTCAGGAAACGGAAGGTGATGATGGGACACAGGATGCAGAGGGGCTGGGCTTAGAGAGCTGCTGTGGGCAGAGGCAAGGCAGTCAGTGAGCTGCAGACCCTTGCTGTGCTCACTTCAGAGAAGAGCCCTGTAGGGTCACTGGGAAAGCAAGAACAGATGGGGGAGGAGGAGATCTAGGAGGGCAGTAGCAATTTTGGAGAACAGCTGGGTAACAGAACCGCTACACAGTCTTGAGTCCCATGTTCAATGTGTGGTTCTGAGTCTCACATGGTACCACGCCGGATGGATAATTTTGTTGTTTCCAGCAACATTTTTTTAATGACACTTATGATCAAGTCTGGGAGCTTGTTTGTGCTGAGAAAGCCCTGTACCGTTGAGCTACACCCAAGCCCAGCTGCTTCAGCAATTTTAGCTGACTGGGGACAGGCACCGAGTTAGCATGTGTGCTAAAGGGGAGCCAGAGGGACTCTGTATGTTTGTGAGGAAGTCATTACACATGAAATCTAAGTTGGGTTGGGAAGGAAATGAGAGCATGACGCTGTTGACAGGGAAGATGTAATAAAGCCTGCAATTCCAAACAAGAATATGAATAGGAATATTGTTTGGACTGAGTGGTTTTTATTGAACCTGACAACCCAGTCCTAAAACTTACATGAAGGCACCAAGGATCAAGAATGCCCAGGTGGCTGGGGCCTTCACCCTATGGTATAGCACTTGTCTTTGAAAAGACCTGGTTCAAGGCCTAGACAAAGAAGAAGAAGAGGAGGAGGAGAAGGAGGAGGAGGAGGAGGAGAAAAAGGATCATGACCTGGGAAAGGAATGAAAACAAAGTTGTGGGACTCAATAACAGATATGAGGACTTATTTATTTTTGATACAGTAACTAACATAATAGAGCATTGATCACAGAGAAAACTGTAGTGCTGACCACACATACCAAATAGAAGACAACTTACCAGAGAACATGAGTACATGAAATCCCAGCATAAGGAACAGTGGATGTTGCAAATAGCATTGAAAGGGCCCATCATCATGAAGCTAGTAAAATAGGATGTCCATATTAAATGAAGGGAAATTAATCATTAAGCTATACCATACTTTTGGATTAGTGACTTTAGCATAAAAATAAAAGCTATTAAACTTTTTTAAAGATAATGAAGAATATCTTTATGACAAAGAGATAAAATGAGAAGCAAAAGAAAAACTCCAAAGAGAAGAACTAATAGATTGGAATATATTAAAATTAAGAATGTTTGTTTAAACAACAAGACAGAGAGACAAGCCAAAAACAAGGAATGGGTATTTTCAGTACATAAAACACAACAGAGGATTCCACTGGAAATACAAAGAACTACAGATCTATTGGACCATGGCACCCAAGAACAAAATCAAAGACACACATAGGCGTCCACAGAACAAGAAATACAAATAATCCAGAAACAAAAAGATTATGTTGAAATTCATCATTATTTATGAATTTTATGAAAATTTATTTATGAATTTTATGAAAATTTTATTTGTGGTAATCAGAGAAGGGCAAATTAAAACACAGCTAAATCTGTGTCTTGTCATTTGCAGCAGTGTTAAGGCTTGACAATGATCGATTGAGTAAACGATGGCAGAATCCCTACGCTTGGGAGGCTGTAGCTAGGAGGCTGTGAGTGCGAGGTCAGCCTGGGTGAGAGAGTAAGACCCTACCTCAGGGAAGGAGAAAGGAGGATGGGAAGGAAGAAAGACTGACTCAAGGGGTGGCACCCCAAGAATACACCTGTTGTCAGATGGCAAGGTCCTGAGGTGTGACTCAATAATGAATTAAAAGAACACATTGGGGATCTTGGGAGAAATATGTAATTTTATATGTAGGTTTGCTGTCAGCTGTGGTGTTAAGAGTGCAGACCAGGGACACAAGTCCAAGGTCACAGCATCAATTTCTTCCCTATGCAAACTTGCATAGAGTTCTTGCCTCCAAACATGTAGTCTAATTTCCTTTCTCTTGAAAAGACAAATTACTTGAAGTACTCATTTATAGCAACAGGGACACCTGAGGACAGATCATGAAGAGACTGCAGATTCTACCCTAGAATACGGGCTCAGATATGTCCTTCTTACCCAAGAGGCACTGTGAGAAGTACAGATCATACCTCTCAGGAGATGTGTGGAGGATCCTGCCAGATGGATGAATGTCTAGCCCAGAGATGTCCTTAGATTCCTCTAGTCCCTGTTACTAGGTGAGAGATCTCCAAGACAGGACTGCCTAGTTGAACAATTAGCTCAACGATAAAGAAAAAATAATAAACTGATTTAAGTCATGGTGTTCACACACACGAGAGAGAGAGAGAGAGAGAGAGAGAGAGAGAGAGAGAGAGAGAGAGAGAGAGCGAGCATCTGTGTGCTAAGGCCAGAGGACAACAGGGACAGTCCCTTTCCTCCTTCCAACATGTGAGTTCCAGGAATCGAACTCAGAATGATGGTAATGAAGGGTGGCAAATATACAATCTATGATTAACTGTGGTTGCCACTCTTTGGTTTAGGAGGTCCTTCTGTCAATGTGTTACTTTCATTGGTTAATGAATAAAGAAACTGCCCTGGCCTGTTGATAGGGCAGAACTTAGGTAGGCAGGGAAGACAAAACTGAATTCTGGGGGAAAGATAGTAGAGCAGGGAGAGACACCATGGGTCTGCTGCCAGAGTCAGACACAGAACCTTACTGGTAAGCCACAACCATGTGGCGATACACAGATTAGTAGAAATGGGTTAAACTGATATGTAAGAGTTAGCCAATAAGAAGCTAGAGCTAATAGACCAAGCTATGATTTAATTAATACAGTTTTGTGTGGTTATTTCAGGGCTAAGCTAGCCGGGGCGGCTGGAAACCAACAAGTGGCCCCTTCCTGACTCCTTCTGTCTCACTGAAATTCGGGGTTCCTTAAGCCGTATCATTCCATCACCTCATCACCCCATCACCCTTCTCTCCAGTTCTTCTCCACTCTACCCTGTTTGTATGAACTCACATTTTTACACTCCACCCATGAGCTATGCTGCACTTGTCCTGCTGAGCCTGGCTTTTTTCACTTAGCACAGTGTCTTCCAGGTTAGTCCTGGAATACATGTCTCAAATAACAGGATTTTCTTCTCTTTAAAGACTGATCTGGTATCTCATTGCACATGTGGACCACACTTTCTTTATTCCTGTCCCAGCTGATGAACACTTACATCATTACATATCTTGACAAATTGTGAGCAGTGTTGAAATAAGTCTTGGGGCACAGATACCTGTTTGACACACTGATTACTTTTCATACAGATGTTGTACATGGGGCAGGGCTGCGGATCATAATTCTACTTTAACTTTTTGAGGAACTTCCTTCACAAGGGGTGTCTTAGTGGCAGGAGCTTGTGGAAGCTGGTCCCATCAAATTCATGTCAGTGTCTTAGGGTTTCTATTGCTATGATGAAACACCATGACCAAAAAGCAAATTGGGGAGGAAAGGGTTTATTTGGCTTACACTTCAGCATTGCTGTTCATCTCTGAAGGACGTCAGGACAGGAACTCAAATAGGGCAGGATCCCAGTGGCAGGAGTTGATGCAAAAGCCTTGGAGGAGTGCTGCTTACTGGCTTACTTCCCATGGTTTGCTCAGCCTGCTTTCTTATAGAACCCAGGACCAAGCAGCCCAGGGATTGAACCACCCACAATAGGCTAGGCCCTTCCTCTATTGATCACTAATTGAGTAAATGCCTTACAGCTGAATCTCAAGGAGGCATTTCCTCAACTGAGGCTCCTTCCTCTGATGACGCAAGCTTGCATCAAGTTGACACACAAAACCAACCATGACAGTCAGGAAGCTCAGCTCCCTAGCTGCCTCTTAATTCAGTTGGGGACTGCAGCCCATTGGATGGCATCACCCACATTCAAGGTAGGTCTTCCCACCCCAGTTAAGCATCCCTGGGAAAGTTTTCACAGCCCAAAGCTTTATCTCCTCCGTGATTCTAAATCAAATGACCCATTTATCACTTTATAGCTTTCTCAGTTATCAAATTCATTGTCAGCTAATCACAGAGCTTGGGCATGAATAACTTTAATAATGGCCAGAAAGCACAAGGGCAGCGATGCTTGGAATTTTAGTGCAGGATATTGTTATAACTTTCCTGTCTTATTATGTGTTATTGCTATCAATACCTTAATGTACTTAATTCATAAACCAAACTCTAGCATAGTCTTGTATATAGGAAAACCATCATAGTTTATGTAGGGCCCAGTACTCTCTATGGTTTTTTTGGTACCCATTGGAGAGTATTGGAGCATATTCCCTGTGGTTAAGGGGGGACTGTTCTCTTTCTGTCTGAGAGCAAGGGGACTTACTCAGATACAGACAGGGGCTGGAGAGTTGGCCCAGGGGTTAAGAGGACTGGCTGCTCTTCCAGAGGAAGCTGTTTAATTCCCAGCACCCACAGGTAACTCACAACAATCTGTCACTACTCTTCCAGTAGATCTGATCCTATCTTCTGACCTCCACAAACAGAAGGCACACATAGGGTGCACAGACATATATGCATCACATATGTAGAATATTATAATGATGATAATAACTATTATTTTATTTTAAAATCCATCCAGGTTTAGGAGATAATGTGGCAGACGCTTTGGATGTCCTTGTTGACTCTGGACCGTCTGTGCAGCGTATTATTAGTCACTTGTAAAGGTATGTGATTTAAGTTTGTCCCTTAGAAGATTGATTCCTTGTAGCACAGATTCTAATTGATCTTAATAATAAAAACCCAGAGCCAGATATCAGCGTAAATGCTGAAAGATCAGAGAAACAAAGGAGCAAGCCACTAGAGAGACTTCTTCCCTCTACCTAATCCTCAGACCAAAGGGAGTGAGCTTCTGTCTCCTCCTGCCTTATATTCCTCTCTCCGCCCAGTCATATCACTTTCTGTCTCCACCTCTCTAGTGCTGGGATTAAAGATGCGAGCTTCCAAGTGTTGGGATTAAAGGTGTGTGCCACCACTGCCTGGTCTCTGTCTATGGTTCACTAGCAGCTAGCTCTGCGCTCTGATCTCCAAGCAAGCTTTACTTGTTAGAGCACAAGCAATATATCAACACAATTCCTTCATAGCATTAGTCACTTCTCAGCCTTCTAAGGCTTGATTCTACAGGAATAAGGTACTATCCTAAGAAAGGCTGCCCTGAGAAGCACCTAAGCCTCTAATTAGAGGTTTCAGCTCCTCGGACACCAGTGAGTAGCTTCTCAACCAGTGGATTTTGTTTAAGATCAGAGAAGTTGAAAACTAAAGCAACAGGACCCCAGAGTTTGTTCACACACCAGCAGAGGCGACATTGAAATGTGAAGTGGCAAGAAAAGGGTCGTGCCCAAGATTGAAATAAAAACTGGAATGGCAGAAACAGGTCAAGTCTATGTCTTAGTGTAAGAATTGATGTCTGGACGTGGTGACAGATTTAGACATTTAAATGGAACATGAATAAGGGAGCTTTATTTTTTCTTTTTAAGAAAGCTTGCCAGTAAGTCCAAGAATTGTCTCTGGGTGCCTAGGACTCTATGATCAATACACAGACCCTCCATCCTCTCCCTTCCATCCCTCATACTTCTAAAGATAGACTACTTCAAGCAGTTTGGCTCTGTGAGCAGTGTGAGGAAAAAACATGGTTTCCTGCTTTACAAGGTAGAGAGCCTCTGAGAAACGATGGAGGAAGTTTCCTGTGTAGAAAACCACATGCTGTAAGGGGCATGGCCTGTAATTCTGGATGCTGCTTTGCATCTTCACAAGAAGGTGGCCAGCAGATATCCGAGGATGGCTCCTCCATGCCCCCTCCCAGCACACTGCTTCCTGGAGACCCCTGCCAGAGATTATATAGGCTGAGTGGTCCCTCTCAGCTTCCCTTGGGGACTTTTCTTGACATTTACCCTGTTGAATAAAGTACCACAGATAAATCAGCTCATGGTTCACTCTGTAACATATTCAATTGTATGTCATTAAACATACAAGAACACTAGATGCAAGACAAGACAGTGCATGGACCAGGGGTGATAGGCAAGGCAATGTCCTAGTCCCCAAGACTCTCCCAGGTCATTCTGGAAAACGGTTTCTATTCCAAGGTTTGAAGGTTGGGAGAAGAGCCAGGAGGAAGCGTTTCACAGTGTTCTATGATGGGTAAAGGAGGGGAAGCCTTGCAAAGCTGCCAAATGCTTAGCTGGCTCTGAAGAAAGGAATTAAGACTCCCACATACACAAGAGGAAACAAGGCTTTGGGAGGAGCGTGGACAATGCCCCACAGGGTGGAGGTCTTGCTTGTGACCACTATCAGTCCTTCCTTCTGACATCCAGTTACTGCTCATGTATTCTACCAGAGAACTCACATCTGTCTTTCCCACCAAAGACAACATCTTCTCTGGCCTTATTCATATACTAAGTCAATCTTTGATATCTTTGCCATTGACTTCAGGCTCCTTTGCTTAGGTCACTGGAGTCATTGCCCTGCCCCAAAATAATGGCCAGTGAAAAATAAACATGGAAATGTTCTAGGCTGTGTTTCTTCCCATTCACTTCATTTTCCATAAATGAAAAGACTTAAAACTAGCTATGAACTATTTGGGGACAACTGTAATAAATCTTACACACAAAAAAGTTAGAATCCAAATCAAACAAAATGGCATTTTTATATGATAGAAAATGCAAACAGGCAAATAGCACCAATTTAGTTGGTAAATTATAGTGCATCAACATGACAGAAGATTATTCAGCCCAAAGAGATCATTAAGATGATGATGTAGGGCACATAGGAAAATAAAACACAAGATGATGAATATATTACACTTATAGAAAAAACAAATACTTAAATGATATTTGAAAATAGCATTTAAAGTTTTAAGGTGTAATTAAAGTAGAGAAATATTTGATTTTTTAAAAAGCTACCAATAGGTTTTTATCTTTTTTGTTCCTTTTTATCTTTTCATTTTGGGGGTTTAGTATATTTTAAAGAAAGCTCTGGGTGTGATCTAGGTAGTTGCTCTATTCAGAATCTCTGTCTATACTTCACAGTCTATGTAAATGAAGGCAGTCCCTGACCTCAAGGGCTATGTGTTGTTCTCACTGAGCTAAGGTCTGACATTAAAATTCTCATATGCTGCAGTTTATAGTTTTAAAAGAATTAATCTATGACCTTTAAGACTGTTCTTTATTAGACAAAGACAATTTACTCTTGAGTAAATTGAGAGCATGGGACCATGGGAGAGGGGAGAAGGGGAGGGGAGAGGAAGGGAGGGGAGCGGAGAAAAATATATAGCTCAATAAAAAACAATAAAAAAATTTAAAGACTATTCTTTTTATTTTTTTTTTTATTATTTAAATGCTTTATTCTGCAGATCTTTGAAGTGGTTGCAAATTATCTGTCTATGCAAAATACAATCTCTGTGTATCTATAGAACCTGATTAGTCTAAATATAAGTGTGACAAGCATTTATGACTATGGATCTATAATTACTATTTTTGGACACTGATTTTATACATTGACATACTGACAAGAATGATGCAGCTTGAGAAACAGCCAACCTTCCTCTGGTTCCTATGCCTCAGACAAGCCGCTTGTGTTCTCACTGGCGAGCGGAGGTAACAGGAACGGTGCCTGCTTTGTGCAGGGTCATGAAGGTCTAATGAGTCAATCCACAGAGCTTGGCGTAGGCTGTGCCCAGTCATTGGCAACTCTTTCTTACCCATACACTTTCAGAAATGACTCAAAGGTGGCGACTCTTTCTGGCATCCTTTACATACTTCGGTGACTGTAACATTTATTCTTTCTTAAGTTAATAAACTGGTGAGTTTTAAAGTTTTATTTAAGTGTGTGTGTGTGTGTGTGTGTGTGTGTGTGTGTGTGTATGCTTGCCTGTGGGTGCACCATGTGTGTGCAGTGCCCACCGAGGCCAGAAGAAGGGTCGGACCCTGGAACTGAAATTACAGGCAGTTGTGAGGACTAAGAACTGGGTCCTTCCTCTGCAGGAGCAACAAGCGCTCTTAACTTGTCAGCCACCTCTCCAGCCACTAGTATTCACTCTCCATAGATGAGTTTCCTGTCATCTTTTATTCATGTTTTTAAATCAAGCGGCTCTCCGGAAAGGATTCCTTTTTCAACCAGATAATTGTGACGAAAAGTAAATGACAACGTGGAATCTTGTCTTGCTAGAAGGCCAACCACCCCGTCCTCCAGAGGAACCTCCCCATCCTCCATAGGACCCCTCAAACTTCTATACCACCCCGTCCTCCATAGGAACCTTTCCAAACTTCTATTCTTTTACAACGAGGTTCATGTGGAATGCTTCCAGCTCTCTTCTCTTTTGGTTATGTTTACTTGAAGTCAAACTGTGTGTTTCATTTTAGATTTAAGAAGAACAAACACACCTGATAAGCAACAAAAATAACAGTAATCCAGGCACTAGCTTTATCTTGTGCCAGTTATGAAACTCAACTCAAAACGGATTAAATATTTAAAGGTAAGGCCTGAAACTACGAAACCACTAGAAGAAAACACAGGAGGACGTTTTCAAGACATAAAAATGTGCAGAGCATTTTCGTTCTGTTTAAGAAGATACCCAAACCACGGAAAACAAAGGAAAACAGACAAATAGGATTGCATCACACTAAAAAGTTTCTGAACAGCAAAGGGAACAATCAAGAAAGTACAGACCACCAACAGTTCCAAGAAATTCATTTCAAATGACTGTACACACAGGATTAATATCCAGACTACATAAAACTCCAAAACCCCAATAGTAAAATAATAATAATAACTTTATTAATAAGTAATAGACCTAAACAAATATTCCTCAAAAGACACAAGACAACCAAGCAGCTCATGCACAGTGCTCAGTGTTTCTAACTTAGGGAAACAAGTCAAAACCATGATGAAATGTCACTTAACCCCAATAAGAATGGCTGTTAAAAAATAATAACAGGCCAGGTGGTGGTGGTGCACGCCTTTAATCCTAGCACTCAGAAGCAGAGGCAGGCGGATCTCTGTGAGTTCAAGGCCAGCTTGGTTTACAGCTTGAGTTAAAAGATAGTCAGGGCTACACAGTGAAACACCATCTCAAAAAAAAAAAAAAAGTAAATAAATAAATAAGAAACACTGGTGAGGATCTGGAAGTAACACGATCCTCACATACTAGTGAGGGGGTAGAAACTAGATCAGGTGTTGTGGGAAAACAATACATATTTTCTTTAAGACAAAGAAAGAAAAACATCAATAGAATTATACAACATAACCCACCATTGACACTTCAGGGTACAGACCCGAGAGAAGTGAAGACAGTACATCAACAAGACCCCTTTCCCCCATGCTTAGTGCAGCTCTCTCCACAATAGCCAAGACAGAGAACCAACCTAAATGCCCATCGAGGGATTGGCTAAGGAAAATGTAGTGTATCTATGCCTCACAATAGTAGTTAGCGATAAAAGGAATGAGATGTGCACTTTGCAGACCACTATGATAAATGAAATAATCCAGACACAGAAACTCGACTACTTCATGATCCTGTCACTGTAGACTCTACAAGAGTTGATCTCATAGAAGGTGAGAGTAGGATGGTGGCTGTCAGAGGCTGGGGTGAGCACTGAGTGGGGAGAGATTGGAGAGAGGCTGACGAGCGTGGGGTTAGATGACAGTCAGAAGGAAGACTGGTGGGCAATGGTCTAGGCAGCAACGGTCTACTGTATAATTCAGAATGCTAGGGGGAAGGAGTGTCACATAAGTGATGAGACAGCTGTAAAGCAGGTGTATCTAACTTGATTTCAGCATCATGCGAAATGCATGCTTGGGTCGAGATGCCATGTGGCACTCCATAATTCCATCTAACCTTAATGTTTTGATTCTGAAAAATAAAAGCTTTAAGATCAATTCCTCTCGCACGCCCAGAGGCATATGTCATGGTATGTCCAAATGTACCCTCTGGAAGCACTCCACCCAAGTTCACGTAAAGCTCTGTTTATGGACGTGTGTTGTCACATACACTGCACTGCAAGCTGCTTACCCGTGCACCTTAAAGGCCATCTCACATCAACACAAACAGCACCGCAGTTTTTGTTCACAGCTGTATAATTTCCCAAGATGTTGAGAAATCCTAGCTTTTCTTGCTAGTCCCATATACACATTCAAAGTCTTTTATGTTTTAGGCTAGAGATATGGCTCAGAGGTTAGAGCACATGCTGCACTTGCAGAAGGCCCTATGGGTCCCAGCACTCACACTGAGTGGTTCACAATGCATTTAACTCCAGATCCAGAGGATCAAACATACTTCTCCAGCCTCCACAGGCACCTGCATACATGTGCACATACCCCTACACACACATGCACATAATTTAAAGTAAAACAAATCTTTAAAGAAGGATACGTTGTCGTTTCATTATTATAAATGCTGCTATTGATAGCCTTAGCTCTCCATATATATATATATATATATATATATATATATATATACACATTAATACTGCCAAGTGCATAAATAATTTGTGTTCTCCTTTTTCCACATACTATATATTTTGGAAGCTTTAGAAATTCAATTCAGTTTTGCTATTACAGATAAATCACAATAGATACCCTTAGTAACACAGGTGTCAAGGGCAGGCATAATTTTGATTAATTGTGATTCTAGCCGTTGTGTGCACAAAGCACGTTAGAGCTGTCTAGACAAAGATCCCAGTAGGTTTCAGAATTCTGTAGAACCAATGAAATAAGAAAAAGGATACTAACAATTCCTCCCCATAGCAAACCCTTTCTGTCTGTATCTTCCAGTGCTGTATTTGGAGCTGTCAAGAGAAGAAACTGGAGGTCAGTTTCTCTGTCAGCAAATGTAAGAGAGTGCCTGTAAAGTCCCGAGAAAGTTAGCTCCTGCTCAAACCAGGCATGCGTCAAGTGAATGTGTCACACTGACCCCAGAGGCAACATGTATTCATGGTACGTGTCTTCTTCAAGATCCTCGGTATTTGTTCAGTCTCAGCAAGTTTTATCTGGCCCTCGCCGTTCGACAGGGCATCAGCTCTGATGCTTGCTTCCTCTCGATCCTGTGAGCATGTCAAGGAACAGCTCCTGTGCTGACTCTCACAAGTCCTTCAAAAACGTGTGTTTTCAACAGAGGCCCCATCACCAACATCCTCTAAAAACTGACTCTGAGGTTTCACTGCGCAAGCAAGGACAGGAAGTCCTAGAGATTTAGACGAGAGCTGCCCTGGCTTCACGGCACCATCAGGACAAGTACCATGTTCTGACTTGTTTCTCTCAGATATAATGCTTACATGTTAATAAAAGTGAAAATGAAGATTTAATCGGTTTTGGATGTTTATCACCTTATCCAATCTCTAATTGCCAAAAGCCCAGAAAGGGGCAGAAAAGCAAAAGCTTGCTAGACTTTTCTTGGCAGAGCTGAGAGTCCACAGTGCCAACAGAAGCTGCATTTCATGGCCCAAAGTCTCACTCCTTTCCTTTTAAAGGACCAGCATCATGGCACAGAACAATGGGCAGGCCAGATTTCTACAGCATCCATCTCTCACTCAAGTCCAGGGTGGGGCGGCCACTCATTCCCCCACTGGTAAACATTAATGACTAAGTGATGCTTGCTGTGGCAACCCAAGGCCAAAACAAGGCTATGGACAAAACTAAGTGTCGTCCTACAAGAGCTTACATCCCAGATGCACAGCTGTCCTACAAGAGCCTGCATCCCAGGTGCACAGCTGTCCTACAAGAGCCTGCATCCCAGGTGCACAGCTGTCCTACAAGAACCTGCATCCCAGGTGTACAGCCATCCTACAAGAGCCTGCATCCCAGGTACACAGTCGTCCTATAAAAGCCTGCATCCCAGGTGCATGGCATATCCCAAATATGCACATAGAGGACTGTAAGAAAAAGATGTAACCTAAAGACTAAATTTGGAAACTGTTACAAGATGGGAGGATGTTTTGCTATGGTCTTATAAAGTGTTCCCATAGGGAATTGGTGGAGGGTCCAAGGGATCTGTCTGTGTTGTTTATACCTCAATTATCTCATTTCTATAAATGTAAAGGGAAGAGCAAGTTAGGACTGTCAGGTAAGAGTACAGTTCTGAAATGGGTGAAAGCAAGACATGGGAAAGTCAGGGTCAAAGCGCTCCTGATGGAGGAACCAAAGAACCAATGGGACCAGCCATAGGACCTGAGAGTCAGGTACTGATGAGGGAGCAGGCCAGAGAGGGGCAGGTAGCCAAGTAAAATGAGGGCACACACTGTGTAGACCTGGCTGGCATCCATTCAGAGAGGGCAAAGGGGCAACATCATGACAAGGCCCACTGTAGCATCTTAAGGAAGTAGAAGCAGTAGGTGAACCACAGATTCAGGAGGCGCATGGCTGCTGCTCCCTCATTCAGACCAAGGGAAATGTCCCTCCCAGCTGTGGGGTTATATCACATTCTAAACTGAAATTCACACATCTAGTGACTGTAACCCACTCTGATTACAGTCATCAGCACATAATCAAATATTTTTAGTTAATCAGGGTTGGTAACTCAGTTGGTAGGGTGCTTACCTAGTTGTGCACAAGACCCTGGGTTCAAATCCCAGCTCAGCACAAACTGGTGGAACATGTTTATAATCTTAGTACTTGGGCCGTGGAGTAGGAAGATGGGAAATTTAAGGTGCTCCATAGGGAGTCTGGTACCAGTCTATAAACTACAGTATGAGACTGTCTTAAAACAAACCTATTTCAAAATCAGGATTATTAGTAATTTTGAGTGTGTAAATGCTTTCCCTGTATGTATGTGTGTGTCCCACATGTGTGCCTTCAGCGATCAGAAGAGGGCATCACAGACTCAGGAACTAGAAATACAGGTGGTAGTGAGCCACCATGTAGGTGCTGAGAACCAAACCCTCAGTAAGAGCAACACACGCTCTTAACTGCTAAGCCATCTCTCCAGCCTCCCAAATTCTTTTTCTAATAGAACATTTCCTAATCCAAGAAGTCGTAAGATGAATCAAAATACACGAACCCTGAACATAAACTCCACCCATGAAGTTTTGCTAAAACTGTAGCCATTGCCACTAAAAATCAGTCAGGAGACAGAAGCCCAAAGAAGCTACAGGCACAAGGTTCCTTTGAAATACTAACATGTTTCTTCTATTCCCAGAGCCTTTTCCCTTGACACAGAGGATCAGTTTCACCCTGAGTAGCTTCAAACTCCTGATCTTGGGTTAGAGAGATGGTTCAGCTATTAAAGGCTAGGCTCATGACCAAAAAGACAAACTTTGGCCTGCCACAACATCCAGCTCCCTAGAAACATTTTAAAAATGTTAGTTATAATGACTGTAGTTTTTCTGTCACAACAGTACCTCCTGAACTTGATGTTTGGTGTGTGCTGTACGCCCCTAAGCATCTGCTGACACTGTGAAAAATAAAAGATGAAGAAAAGACATACCGGGGGCTGGAGAGATGGCTCAGAGGTTAAGATCACTGACTGATCTTCTGAAGGTCCTGAGTTCAATTCCCAGCAACCACGTGGTGGCTCACAACCATCTGTAGTGAGGTCTGATGCTCTCTTCTGGCCTGCAGTTGTACATGCAGGCAGAATACTGTATGCATAATAAATAATAAAGAAAACATTTAAAAAGAAAAGAAAAGAAAAGAAAGGACATACCCCCTTTCCTTAAACCTAGCAGTTTATAACTTCAGAGAGAAATTGCCAACTGATCCTTTGGAAGACTGCAAGAAGTTGGCTTCTACCAACAGCCATTCAAGGTAGCTGCCTCTTTGGCTATTGAAAATAAGGGATGCAGCTGGTGGGTGATGCCTACAAAATTAGCAACTAGAAATTTCTGTTCCTGGTAAAAATGAAATGACAGCTCTCCTTTTTTTGTGCAATTCTTCACTACATAGTCCAATCTGGCTTTGAACTTGTAATCCTCCTTCCACAGCCTCCCAAGTGCTGGGATTAGAGTCATGTAGCAACATGCCCAGCCTAAATTTTAAGTTAACACATTCATAATGTAAACTTCAAAATTTTATTTTAAATTTGTCATTCATTTCATTTAAAATTTCAATATATTTAAATCTATTTTGTTAGTATCTGATAACAATTTGTATTTGTATTACATTTACTATTTACATATTACAAATTTATAATTTACCTGATATTCCTTTTATGTAAAATATATTAAATATGTTGCTTTTGTGATTTATATGTTAGTTATAAGATCTGGACATTTGTGCTATAGAAAATGAACATTGCGTTGCTAATTTAAAAACATTAGCATTACCGTGTGTGGCACCAGAACACCCATGATCACAACACAAGGGAGGCTAAAGCAGAAAGATTGCGAGTTTGAGGCCAGCTTGGGCTCCATAGAAAGATATTATCTCAAAACAAACAAATGAATAAACAAGCTCCAGTATGATTCAGAATGCTCAAAGAAAATTTGGGGAAATGAAATGTGATTCAAATCATGAGATCAAGACACAGAAAAGATATAAATTTAAAAGATTTTTTTGCCAATCATGATTGAGGAACTGGTATCAGAATTGTACTCTGGGCTCAAATAAATATAAAATCAAAATATTCAGATGCATTATTTCAGGTGAACTGACACTTGCGTGGTAGCACTGTCGTCCTCAGAACAAGAACTGGGTCCTCTCAGAAAGGAACAAACCTGATGCAGTTCTGCTCAGGCAGATGCTGGCCACCCATCGGTCGACCTGGGTCCTCAAGGTTCTGGCTGGCAGGAAGACAAGCATAGGCCCGCTCAGCGCTTTGTGGTGCAGGGCAGGTAGATCCCGTTATGATAAGCAAATATGTGATGGAGAAAAGGGGGAGAAAGAGAAGCAGAATGGTTCACGTGCTGTGAAAAAAGACGGAACAGAAAAAGAGGAGATTAGAAGGCTGATAGGGTAGGCATGCTTGCCACCTGAGGCCATGGTGAGTGACATCCGGGCCTGGGCTGCCACCCAGGACCATGATCCTACCACAGCCAGGGTCTGTGTGGATATCCATGGCCCATGGTTGCCACCAAAGGCAACACGGAAGTCGTGTGGGCCATAACCTGAGGCCTTATTGGTGCTCCAGGGCCGCCGCTATTAGAGCCATCCTGATCTGAGTGGCCTATGCTTCCACCTGGAGCCAGAATCTTGTCCGAGTCCAAGAAGTTGCCAAGGGCGCTGTCTGGGTCTGTGGCCCTACAACAGCCAGGGTCTGAGCAGATGCCCGTGGCTCCTGTTGCAACCAAGGGCTATGTGGTTGCCCCAGAGTCTGATCAATCACCCTGGTACCCAAGGACTATGCTACATCCGGGCTATTCAAATCTGAGTAGCACATACCCAATGCCATGTTGATGTCTGGGTAAGAGCTACAACTGAGTGCCACGTCTGGGTCCGTGGACCTATTCTGGCCAGGGTCTGTGTTGATGTCCAAGGCTTCTGTTATCATCGAAAGCCATACGAATGCCCGGGGCCTAGAGCCATGTTAGTGTCTGAGGGCCACAATGCTGCTGGGGCCATGCCTAGCTGAGTGGCCCGCATTGCCACCTGGGGCAGTGGTGACATCCAGACCCATTTGCTGCTGAGGACCATGTCTGGGTCCACGAGTCTACTCAGTCAGGGTCTATGTTGAATTCCAAGGCCCATGTTGCCACCAAAGGTCACACAGGAGCCCAGCATTGGGGCCGTAACTTGTGGCCTTGTTGGTGTCCAGGAATTGCACAGCCTCTCACTCTTGTTCTTCCTTTCCACCTATAACCTCCCCTCTCTCCTCACAGCCAGACCTCCTAGGAGTTCTCTTTAGTGGGTGTTTCAGCAAGGTGACCCTGAGGAATTTAGCAAAAGCTTCCAGCTGCCTGAGCACATGTTTTGAGCCACTACATAAACAAGAAATAAACTACTATTGTACTCAAGCCACAAAAGTCTTTGTGCTTACGTGATTTGCAGATTATTTGGCCTAGCCACACTAATGCAGGTGTAGTTTTAACCTTCCATCCCTTATTCAATGTCCTTCTCTATTTGAAATACACGTTTGCCTTACTATTGCCTATTGTCTGAGATGGGGTGGTGTTCACGTCTCTCCCAAATGTCTATGCTGATCCCTGGCCCCCAAGACTGTGTTAGTTGCAACCTTTGAGCTATTATTAGGCTTAAATGAGGCTGTGAGTGTGGACGTCCTTGAGAGCTGGATGCCCTTAGAGAAAGAGGGAGATGCATTCCAGCCCCTGCCCTTGCTAAGGACATAGCAGAAGATCAGGACGCGGCTTTCTGTAGGATCCTTGTCCCCAGCCTCCAGAATGGGATCACATGAGCCGCTAGGTCTTTGGGACCTTGTTATTAGTGGCCCGAGCAGACTGGCACACCTCTGGTACTTCTGTGGCCTCCTCAGCCCTTGTCTCCTCACCATCTCTGCTTTTGACTTTTAGAAACAGAAACATAGTTGTTTTTTATTCTGTTTTTTTTTAAAATCACAATTGCATGTATCTGTGTGACAAGTCAAGCTAATTTATCAATCTGTCACTTCAAATCTTTATCAATCTTTTGGGTGAGAATTAAATCTCCCATCTGCCTCTTTGACTTTGAATTTAAATGGAAGGAACCTAAGCCCTTGCAAGCCCTCATTCTCTCTCAGCCCCGTTCAAGGGCCTCCTTCCTGCTGCATCCTCACCATGACCCTGCACCAGCTCAGGACATTCATGCAAGAGTTCCCACCCCAGCATAAACACACAGATCTCTGCCAGTCTTCGTGGCCATCCTTCACCTACTCACCTGGCTACTCTGCTCTTCCCACATACACAGTTACTCAAACAAGTGATACGTACTGTAGCACTTTCACCCTCAAATTTTAGTTATCTCTCTTACTAGACAAATGTTGTAAGGAGGCCGCTGCTTCGTTTCCCAGCTGCCCAGACTCC
>JAQHUG010000172.1:3187312-3208078 GCA_028555095.1 Dicrostonyx torquatus | reverse complement strand
GTTCGAGACCAGCCTGGTCTACAAGAGCTAGTTCCAGCGCAGGCTCCAAAGCCACAGAGAAACCCTGTCTCGAAAAACCAAAAAAAAAAAGAAAACTTTTGCTAAAGGGACCAACCACCCTTGCAAAGTTCAACCACCTGTTGCAAAGACACAGCTGCAGGTCTTCAGCTGAGCCTCTAAACCATGCCCCAGATTCCGAATCAAACCGGGAACTCAAGCAACAATGATCAAAACTACTTGCTTTCCTAGTGGCACCATTCCACAGCGTGTGCATCTGAACAGGTGTCTACCACAGATGCGAATGCTACCAAATGTATAAGGCATAGACACCTAAGGCTCAGGCAACATTGCAGAATAAGGGCAGTCTCCTAGATATGGCAGGAAAGCGTGCTTGTGAAATCAATATAGCTACCTAAACAAGACCTGAACAATAACGATAGTTAACATGCCAACATAGATGAGAGGTAAGTCATGGGGCCCCACCCCTAGACAACAACAGGCAGTTAAGGATGCTGAGAGAGAGTTTTCTCCAGGGATAAGCCACCTCAATTGGTGACCCAATACTAAGTGGTCAGCTCTAAATACATGCATACATGCAACCCTAAAAAGATTTACTAGGCTGTGTGTGTGTGTGTGTGTGTGTGTGTGTGTTAACAATAACTGAAGAAAAGAGGCCATTTATTTAAGAGGATGCAAGGGAGTTGGGGACATAGCAGGAATTGCGAGGGAGCAGGAGACAAAGGGGAGATGATGTCATCACATTTTAAGTTTAAATTTTCTCTTCTAACAAAAAAGAAATGATAAAAATGCTGGTGAGGAGATGAGGAAAGGGCCAGCAGGATGGCTCAGTGGGTAAGGGTGTCGCCACCAGGCCTGACAACCTGAGTTCAAATCCTGAGACCCACAGGGAGGAAGCAGAAAGTCAACCCCCGCAAGCTGTGCTCTGACCCCTGTACTGTGGAGGTTTCTTGAAAGACTAAAACTAGAGCTACCTTATGGCCCAGCCACACCTCTTCTTGGTGTGTACCCAAAGGACTCGGTAGTCCACCACAGAGGCACTCACACATCTGTGTTTGTTGCTGCTCTGTTCACAAGCGCTAGGAGCTTACAGCATCCTAGATGCCCATGGACAGATGATGAAAATGTGGTATATTCATTTATGCATGATGGAATTCCATAAAACTGTAAAGAACAACAAAACTGGGAAACTTACTTAGAAAATGCATAACTGTATTACTAGAGATAACCCAAGCTCAGAAAGACAAAATATGTTCTCTCTCACATGCAAATTTTAGCTTCTAATTTTTCTATATGCTTGTTTATGTGGGAATCTATGCAGGGGCCAGGAAGGGTTGTAAGAGGGAGGAAGAATGGAGCCTGATGCCTAGCTGTCATCTTTGTTACAGGAGTGAAATGTAACATCTGGCCAATCCTGCTGAGCAGACATTACATCCTAGCATTCTGAATTTCCCTTGGTTCTGACAGGCCCGGTTAGCACACTGCTTATCTTTGCAGTATTTTGGAAGCAACACTCCCTTAGTTCAATTCTACTTTGTGTGATTTAATGTCTCCTAAGCAAACCTATTAGTAAATCCTGTATAGCACCAATTCTATTACTGTGAATTTCTCCAACAGTAAATCCTAGTGGGAAACCTACTGCTGTGGTTTTGCTAAATGAACAAGTTGTCATATTGCTTTCTAAATACATTTACACTCATACATCAGCTTTCTGCTTTGACCTGCAAAGCTGCTGTTTGCAGGTACTCTGGAGACTCATTACAGGTCCAAGTGCTGGAGATAAGTGACTGCAGAATACTTGGTCATAAGTCAGACCCTCTGCAAGGCTCAAAGAACATTGCAGAAGAAGAAGTGATAGGAAGGTAAGAGACAGAAAGTGGTGCGGATTGCTGTACAAAGCTCTCTTCTGGGCAATAGCCATTGCACTAATGAACTCAAGGCAGCTATGATTACCCAGACAACATACACAAGATGAACTATCAGCAGTCCATCATGGAGCAGAGGTCCTGAGGCCCTATCTGTTTTCTATGTTGTTAATAATTGGTGGAGACAGAGATGTTTTCTTCAGTGATATAGCCCCTGGGAAGCTGCCCACAGACCTCTGATCTATGCCATTTAAGCATCCCAATTTAAACTCATTGGATCACCAAAAGCAAAAATAGGGTATAAAAATAGAAAGAGACTAGTAAGGAAGAGGAAGGGTGTTAGCAGGAGTGAATAGTAATGACTGAATATGGTCAAAACATATCACATACGTATAAAAATGTCAAAATGGAACCCATTAATATGTATAATTAATGTGAACCAATTAAAAATGTTATTAAACCTATGCATATTTCAAGAAAATTCTCTCTCTCTCTCTCTCTCTCTGTAACAACTCCACTTACCCATTCCTGGTCTTGTCAGGTTAGGGAATGACGTTGTTGTCATTTGATTGGTTGGTTTGGTAGGTTCTTATTGATCTTTGTGAATGTATCCATTATTGCGTGACCCAAGTATTTTTATCATTCCATTAACAATTAAGAATCTATTTTAGGCCATGGTGGCTCCATTTCTCCTCAAATTATATATTTTGCAATTTACCCTGCTCAACTTGTTCCTTTTCATTATAATCTTCTTTGAGTTACTAATAGTCATATGACAGAGTCTATAATAGGCTGTTTAGAGATTTCCTCTGCAAACGATATTAGTCCAAAACTCTTTAGCCTCTGGCAGACTTTTCAGACAAGGGCAAAAGGCATCCACAGTCTTCACCAAAATATCACAAGAACAATTTCTAGGTCACATATTAATATTCTTGTCCTCTGAAACTTTTTGAGTCAGTCCCCTGCCTCCACAGTTGAAATCACTCTCAGCACCACTGTCTTCCATGCTCCTACTAGGATGGCCCATTAAACAGCACTTAAAGCATTCAACTTCTTTTCTCATCCATGGCCCCAAGTCCATATTCCTTCAAACAAAAGCAAAGTCAGGCTTATCATAGCAGTGCCCTAGTCCCTGCTACTGGCTTCTATCTTAGGGTTTCTTTTGCTGTGAAGAGACACTATGACCATGGCAACTCTTATAAAAAAAATATTTAACTGTGGTGACTCACTTACAGTTCAGAAATTCAGAGGTTTAGTACATATTGTCACGGTGAGAAACAAGGCAGTAGTATGCAGGCAGATATAGTGCTGGAGAAGGATCTGAGAGTTCTTACATCACAGGCAACAGAAAGAGGTGTGAGACACTGGGTGTGTCTTGAGTATACATGATACCTCAAAGCCTGCCTCCACAGTGACACACTTCATCTAACAAGACCATACCTACTCCAACAAAGCCACTAATAGTGCCACTCCCTTTGAGGGCCATTTCTTCCAAACCACCACAGGGATCTTTTTTTAAAATTATTCTTTTCAAAATGTATTTATTCTTCCATAATTTGATATACAAAAAAGATATATAAATCTATATCATTAAATAAACAACTTCAGAGTTTATATCTAGTTTGTAAATATATTTTGGTTTTATAAACTAATAAGACCAAATAATGCTTAATTTTGTGTATGTACATTTTCAAATAACATTGGAGAATTAATTCATTAATACTTAGAGAAAATCCTTTCTTTCTTCTACCTGGAAAAATGCTTGGCTGTGTCACGTCCAGTACCTCCAGCCCTCACCACCATCCCTCCCTCTACAGGTCGCCAAGTCAACAGATGTGATACTGTAAGTATTCCTTCCTCTTGCCATCTTCACTTCTTCTACCTCAGTTGAATCCCCCAGAGGTTTGTCATCAGAGGAGAGAGGGTAGAAGATCAGACCCGGGCTCCTGTGTGCAGTGTCTCCACACTGCTTGGACTTTGTTTGGCACAAGTATATTATCACATAGCAAGTGGCCTCTGTTTTTTTTTGTTTTTTAACTCATGTTGCACAATGGTCCTTCACAAACGTTTGGGCACCATAGCGAAAATCACGAGGGCAGATGGGTAAGGTGGCGTGGTCTGTAATCCTAGCACCAAGGAGTCTGAAGCATTAGAATCTCAAGCTCCAAGCCGGCCTGAGCTATCTTGTGAGACTCTGCCACAAAAGCACAAAAACAGGCTGGAAAGATGGCTCAGTGGTGAAGAGCATGTACTGCTCTTCCAGAGGACCTGAGCTCTGTTCCCTGAACCACATTAGGGGGCTCACAGAAGCCTGTAACCCTAGCTCCAGGGGATCCAGTATCCTTCTGGCTTATATGCACACTTGCATACACAGACTAATACACACACAGACACACACACAATTAAAAATAAATTCAATAAAGCAACAAAAAGAGGTTACGTGAGCTCTGAGCTATGATGGGAGAATTTAGTTATGAGGACATCAGCCTGATGATCTAGAATATTTTTAAATTATCTCTAAAAGAAAAGCCACAAAATTTAAAAAATTCTCACAGACGAGTCATTAGCAGTCCCTTCTCATGTGCCCAGCAAATACATGGCATGGTGACATCACAAACAAGAGACATTCCACTGGCAGTTTTAATGTTTAATAGCCAATAATGCGGTCTACTAAGGCAATTCTTTGAGATGATTTAGGCCCCAAGTAATACCATGAACTTAAAAAAATTTACATGGGTAAGGATAGTTGTTATTATAATAGAATGAAGTAATTTTATAAATCATAACATAAATATCTGCTATGTGACCCCAAGGGGCCATGACCCCAGGTTGAGAACAACTAGCTTAGCGCATTCAGTGTGCTGCCTCCCATCCTCTGCCAGGGTTCCCCAACTTGTTGTTCTTGTTAACCACCCTAGACTATCAGTTCCAACTGCTGCTGGTAGACACAGACCTGTCAGCCTACAGCATTTAAAGTGACTACTTCTTTATAGGAAAATGTCAAATCTTCCATGAGTTTTGCAATGAGATAAGTTGTTGAGGGAGAGGGATACATTTATCCACTAATTTTTTTTCTCAAATATCCAACAAGGAACAACTCAATGTCTGAAGCCATCTAGCAATAGGGTGTGAACGAGAGGAGAATGCCCCTGCTCTCATGAGATATAATTCAATGGAGGTCAATAGCTAAGTATATGAGTAAAAAGGATAAGTCTTGTTGTAATAAGTACTACAAATAATAATACTAATGGTTATGATGATGATGATAAGGCAGGTATATTAGTCAGGGTCCTCTAGATTAACTGAGATAATAGAATGAATATATATATATAAAGGGGACTTACTGGAATGACCTGAAGACTGTGGTCCAGATCATCCAACAGTGGCTGCCTCTGAGCAGAACAGTCTAAGAATCAAGCAATTGTTCGGTCTGTAAGTCTGGATGTCTCCACTGGTCTTCAGTAGATGCTGAGCTCCTGAAGGAGTAGGTGTCAGTGAAGGAATGGACTTGCTACGAAGACAGGGGTAAACAGACAAAGAGCAAAAGCTTCCTTCTTCCGTGTCCTTATATAGACTTCCAGGAAAAGGTGTAACCCAGATCAAAGGTGTGTCTTCCTACCTCAAATACCAGTTCAGAAGTGGATCTACCTACTTCAGATTAAGCAGAAATCCTCCGAAGCTGTGCCCTCCACTTTTGTATTTTAGTTAATTCCAGATGTAGACAAGTTTACAATGAAGCTGGGCAGTGGTGGCATATGTCTTTAATCCTAGCACTTGGGAGGCAGAGGCAGTTGGATCTCTGTGAGTTTGAGGCCAGCCTGGTCTACAAGAGTTTGTTCCAGGACAGCTAGAACTGTTACGCAGAGAAACCCTGTCTCAGAAAAAACAAAAACAAGTTTGCAACCAAGAATGGCCATCACAGCAGGCTAAAGGAGAAATGCTAGAGGCGGCTGCTTTCCTAGTCATCTCCAGGGCTCTTCAGATAAGCCTGGAATCACTCTGGGCCTCCTGAGGCAAAAGCCTCCTCCCTGATCGGTCGTTCCCCCTCTGGCTTCATGAGAACGGGTGACAAGTCTCGCTTCCACGTCTTCACTGGAAACAAAAGTAGTTCCAACCACTTTTTCTTCAAACAGAGAGCATCGCAACACACCTTGTATTAATCCCTAAGCTCTCGCTACAGCACATCTACCATATTGCACCAAGCAAGCAGAAGATGCCTCATCCCCCGTGAGGTCTCCTCTTGTTGAGCCATGCAGCGTTAGAGATTCCAAGTGTGTGGGATGTGACTATAATTTGCCTCGATGTGGGAGGCCATTTAGCTTTAACATCTCTGCCCCAGTGACTTCTGACTCTTTCCAGGATACTGATAAAATGCACTCACGCGTATAGAAGGTGGCACATATTCAACCGTCTCCTAAGACTCTTCCAGTAGAATGTTGCTAAGCTCAGGAATTGGTGGCAGGTCCTCAAACAGGCTTCTCAGAGACCTGTCTAAGGCATGGTAACAACTGTAACACTGAAATTCAGTCAGGAAATTTGAACTTAACAGCTAGGAAATATGTATCTTAAGCAGTGTCTCTCAAAATGTGGTCCCAGCAGTAAATGTCACCAGAGAACATGTAAGAAATGCAAATTATGACCCCATCCTCCCGATCCCCTACCACACATTGAGTCAGAAGCACCCAGCGCTGTGGTTTGAGTAAGCATCCCCCCCCCAATAGGATCATTTATTTGAATGCTTAGTCACCAAGGAGTGGAACTGTTGGAAAGGTTTAGGAAGATTAGAAGGGTGTGGTCTTGTTGGAGGAAGTGTGTCACTGGGGGTGGGCTTTGAGATTTCAAAAGCCCACACCAAGCCCCATTCTCTCTCTCTCCCTCTCCGCCCTCATCCACAGGTCAAGATGTAGCCCTTAGCTCTTTCTTTGAGCACCATGCCTGCCTGTAACCACGCTCCCCACCATGACGATAATGGAATAAACCTCTGGAACTGTAAACAAGTCCCCAGTTAAATGTTTTCTTTTTAAAAAGTTCCCTAGACCATGGTGTCTCTTCACAGCCATACAAAAGTGACTGAGACCAGCAATCTATATTTAACAGGATTTCAAGGTAGGGACCCACATTCAGGGACCCACGATTTGAGGCACCATAAAAAGACCATGCTTGTCATTATTACAAAGGAGTAGCCAAAAATGAAGCAATCTAGCAGATGACACACTAAAAACATTTTAAGAGCATAGCAAGCTAATGGAAAAAATTACTTGGATTCACTCTATCATTTTTTTTTAAGATCTGGGTATCAGAATGGGACCACTTAGTGGTGTGTGAGTAGCTGCTCAGATTCTGAGTCCAGATCTAGACAAACGGCAGAGGCACTGCACAGTCCGGAAAAGCCAACACAAAGACTCCAGGACACAGCTGCTCTTCATCACTCATGGTTGGACTGAACACTCTGATGCCCCACCCATACCATGGCACATTAAAACATGCCCATCTGCTTCAAGCACCATCCCACCCTGCTTGTAAATTATTCTTTCACCTCCAAATATGGCACACATTTTAAAATACATCATTGCGGTTTCTAGAACTGTGTCTCTTGCAAATGCAAGTCCAGTTAATGGCATTCGCAGCTGTGGCCTTCCTCATGGCGAAACACGATTGGCCGCCAGGAATATATTCTCGGCAAAAGCTACCGGAAATCTCCTCTCCTCCCTCCCTCCCAATGTAGTAACTTCCAGAAGCACCCAGACTTCAGCAGGGCAGAAAATCTGGTCCCTGATATCCCATCAATAAAAATCAAAACTTGGGCACAGTGGCTCACACCTGTGATCCCAGAGTCAGGAAGAAGTTCAAGGTCATCCTCAGCTACATAGTAAATTCAAGGTTAACCTGGGAGACCTGAGAAAGGACATAAAGATTAAACTAACTAACCAAAAGAAATTATACTCTCCAAGATAAAGATCGTTAGTAAGTTAAAGAGAGTAGATGATACACTTGGCAGAGAAATGTAAGACTTACGATCCAGCAGACGCATGGCTCCAGTTTTAGAACCCTAGACTTAGCTACAGAGTCAGCCACTTTCTAGGCTGCTTACAAAAATGAATGAAGGGCTGGGCTCACAGCTCTGATAACCATGAACTCAGACCACAGTGAAAGGAAAGGTTTTTGTCTTTGTTGCCCTGTGCGTCTCTTCCCCACTCTGGGCCACCTTTCCTCACCAGCACACCCAACCCAGCAGTTCCTCCTCCTCAGCAGTGCCCCACGCATCACCTTGACCCAGATATCTAAGGCTGAGGGAAAACAGCGCTGTCAGATTCCATAACTATGTGGGGACAACTCTGACTGAAAGAGACACTCTGTCACCAGGGAAGCAGAGCTTGTCAAGAAACATCGCATTAACATTGGGAAGGGTTCACGTTTCGGGTTAGAAGGTTTTATTTTTAGAGATAAGTTTCCTCTTTCATACTTTGCAAAAAAGTACGATGTAATAAATGGTCCTTCATTTTAAAAACCAGAACTAGTATGCTGCTACCATGGAACCATTAAAATGTTTGTCAAAATCAAGACAATTCTAATTCAAGAACTTTAAGCTTTGGACTGTATTCTGCTTATTCTAGAAATTGATTATCATTTCTTATTTTGCCCTGTGAAACATTTCATCCTTCCAACGTGTCCAAAATGAGCTAACTTGCACCTTCTCTCCACACAGTCACCAGGGCCTCAGAGGCACGGCCTTCCTCTGCCCTGCTTCCGGGAGTCCAGCCCCCACCCCACTCCTCCACCCCAACTTCCAACCCCGCCCCGCCCTCTTCCATTCTCCCCATCTCTTCTTTCTCTCCTTTCCTCTATCCGTTCCTTCCTAGCAACAAAGTGCTGGGGGGAAAAAAAAAACAAGCAAAGGATGAAAATATTTACAGGGTGAGAATCTCCACTCCAGCTTCCACTGGCAGGAAAGTGGGAGGGGTCAGGACTTTGTATCCCCCTTGCCAGGTACAGAAGGTCCCTGGGTTTTGTGATTCTTTCCCATCTTGGTGGCCAAGCGAACCACCAAGGGGTCACTTCTGTGCTGCCCCAGGATGAAGGGCTTGGTTAGCACATGAGGACACAAAGAGGGAACAGCATGACCCCAGCAGCCCTGCCAGGAAAAGCAGACCATAGAGTCAGCAAAAGCAACACAACCCGCCCTGGCCTTCCTCCTTCTGAGAATCACACCATCTCTGTGTTTACAGGGAGCCGGGGAAGGCTGTGGGAACGAACTCACCACCATCCTGTCAGCCTACCTGTCCGGCCAGGGAGGGATGTCTCCCACCCAGGCCTCCAACCCTGCAGCTGGGGTGGCAGGTGAAGCCCCTGGTAAGTTCCCATCAGACAATAGGAGGCCCTCCCCTCGCACCCTGCAGTGCTCAGAGCAAAGTGTCAAAAACACAAGAACGTTACAAGTCAGGGGTAGCAGAAAACTTGATACAGCAGAGACAACCTGAAGGAGCTGCCCACACAGCGAGTGCAAAGGGATGAACTAATAATGCAGAAGAAGGACAGTGGAAGAGAGAGCTCAGTAAAGTGCTTGTCTCACCCATAGAGGACCCGGAAGATGTCCCAAAACTCACACTTAAAAACTCAACTTGGTATTAATCACATGCTAAGGAGGCAGAGCTAAACAGATCTCAGGGGCCTGCTGACCAGCCAGCCCAGTCTCTCCAGTGAGAACGGCGCCAGATGGAGACCTTTGGCCTGCACATGTATGCACAGACACAAGCAGCCCCACCCACACATACATGTGCAGATGCATACATGTGCAGTGCATACGCATGTGTGCATGCTTGGAGGTGCGTGCACATGTACACAGAGAGAGAGAGAGAGAGAGAGAGAGAGAGATCTAAGAGAAAACTAAAGGAAGCTTAAAGTCAAGAACTATGACGGAATAGAAAACTGCATACAGGTTCTGGTATGGCTCATGCTTAAAAGAGGTGATATTGATAAGCATTATGTTACCCAAAATAAGTCCATTCTATAAAATATAACTGTTTTTCTCTCATATGTGCAAACGGGGGACAAGCTAAAAAGGGCTGTTGCAGTGAGGGCTTCTGGTGCTGTGCTAAAGGACCATGGCCAGAGCGAGTGGAGAGGAAAGGGCTCATTTCCCTAACCATCCACAACAGTCTGTCCTCAGAGGAAGTGGAGGCAGGGAATTACGGCGGGAACCTGACGGTGGGAATTGAAGCAAAAGCCATGGAGGAGCTCTGCTTCCTGGCTTCCCTAAAAGCCTTCTCAGCCTGCTTTCTTAGAGTACCTGACTGCCAGCCCAGGGGTGGCACAGTGAGCTGTCCCTCCGACATCAATCATCAGCCAAGAAAACACTCCCCGGGCTAGCCCATGGGGCAGCTCTGGTGCAGGCATTTTCTCAATTGAGATTTCTTCTCCTAAGATGACTCTAGCTTATATTAACTTGACACAAAGCCATAGCCTAGACACACTGGGGATGTGGAAAGGGGGCAGATAGATAAAAAATGTCCTAGGCAGGTGAATGTGATAAAAAATATATATGTGTGTGTGTTGTAAGCATGTATGGATGTGTCATAATGAAACCCAGGGCTCTGTTCAATGTGTTCACACTCACACACTCACATATTCATGCACACATTCACATACACTCACATTTATACTCACACACTTACACATACTCTCTCTCACACACACACTTACATACACTCACACACTTATATAGACACACACACAGAGTTTGGCCATTATCCAGGAAGCAGAACAGACTGAGTGCAAGTGGATAAAATGCTATACCAAAAATAAAAATAAAAATAAAATTAGAAATCATAATAGCTTATGTCTAAAACTTTACAGGTGCTTTCATACTTTGTAGGGCTGCGACACGCATCAAATAAAGCATCTGGACCAGGGCTGGAGAGGTGACTCAGCATTTAAGAGCACTGGCTGTTCTTCCAGAGGACCTGGTTCAATTTTCAGCACCCATGGGGCTGCCCATGATAGTCTATAACTCCAGGGCCAGGGCATCAGAGCTCTCTTCCAGTACCAGGCTCTCTCATACATACATGCAGGCAAAACACCCATACACACAAAATTTTTTAAATAAATGAATTAAATTAAAAAGATATCTGGACTAAATGAGGAAAAAGTTCTGGTTGTTTCCTTTCTGTGGAATTAACTGAATGGCTGCTCCCCACTCTCTATTATAAATGGCATGCAGTTCAATCCAAAAAGCCTGCAAGTTTAACAGGAAAGAGTCTGGTTCCTCCTGCAGCTTATGACCCACAGAAGCCAAAGGTGACCCTCTGCCCACTGTGAGGTGTGAGCTCTGTGGACAAGCATTATAAACCAGTTTTGGTGTCTGCTCCAGAAAAGTCACTCACAATGGAGAACGAAGGACAGGCACAGAAGGCCTCTTGGATGTAGCTTACTTACTCGAAAGAATGGGTGCATCCTGTGACAGCTTTGGAACCCTTCATTATATTGTGAATGGGCACCCGAGTGTTTTCATACAACCACGCTTGCCCAACAGTGCTGATAACTCAAACACCGCTGTGTTGTGTTCATCACACTAGCACAAAAAGCTGCCTCTTTCACCGGGGACGATAACTGAAATCAAATATTTTCTGAGTAAATATTTTTCGTTTGCTAAGTCACACAGTCAGCTTTCTTATTATGCATCAAAACAGAAAGCCTTTTCCAAGTCTAAAAAAAACACAACTATTTTTGTAAACAAAACATTAAGCAAACATGAACTTGAGCATCTCTGAAGGTCAGACCTGAGACTCATCTTTGATGATTGATTCTAAATCCACTCATTATAATTAATAAAAGTAGTGCCAATATGTGACTGGAATTTCTTTCATAATAGGTAATTCTAGATTATTCAATTTACTTTTTGATTATTTGTTGTAAGCAACTTCCACCCAAGATAATTAAAGAAAAAGAAAAAAAAAAAAGACAAACGCTGTCCAAGCCAACCACATCAACAGGTCTGGCAAAGTTTCGGAGTATCTGTCTCTGACAGCAGTTCCATGGCTTCTCCCTGACTCTGCCTCCTTTCTCCCAGCATTCAGTTTAGTTTTCCCCACCTAGCTATTACAGACCCAAAACAGCTTCTTTATTAACCAGTGGTATTCACAGCATACAGAGGGGAACCCCACATCAAGAAATGTGTTAGGGATATCAAATTGGGTTGGAGGGGGACACACTGGAATTTTATTCAACTGCAAAGAAGAGTGACATTGTGACATTTGCAGGAAAACTGAAATCATTATGCTAAATGACATAAGCCTGACTCAGAAAGAAAACAATTTTTTCTCTCATATGCAGAATCTAGATTTAAATATATATGTGAATATATATATATATATGTGTGTGTGTGTGTGTGTGTGTGTGTGTAGGACAGGAAAGTATAAGGGGAACTATAAGACAGAAGAGCTCTAAAGGGAACAGGATAATAGGACACAGAGAATACGAGAGTAGGAGGAGAGAGTAGGGGTGAGAGAGGAAGGAGCCATTATGATAGAGAAGGGTGATGAGTGAGGACAAATAAGATTAAAATCGAATCAACTCCATGAAGATGTCACAGTGAAATGTGTATGATCTCACATGAAGAAACATCAAATTAACAGACATCTACACCAAACTGACTATTTAGCTTCCTGAGCCCCATCCCCTCTGCTTTGTAGAGGGTTTTTTCTCGGTGTGTCTATTGCATGTGTGTTTTTTCTTATCCCCCAAAAATCTTTCTCTGATTGCTAAAAAAAAAAAAATAGATAAATAGATAAGTAAGTATATAAAACTCCAGTCACATGGGTCACCCAGTAATATTAGATTAAAAAAGAAAATACTGAAGGAAGAAACTAATGAAGGCATTAGAAAGCTAAAAGACTTTACATGCTGACAGAACCAATCAGTATCGGGAAAACAGCTACATTATTTAAAGCCACATTCAGATTCAGTGCAACCACCATTGAATCTCCAATGGTAGTCTTCACGGGAATAGAAAAATTCATCCTAAAATTCATATGAAATCACAAAAGACCCCAAACAGCTGAAGCCAACCTGAGTAGAAGAGGACTGTTAGAGAAACCAGTATTGCAGACTGCGGTACACTAGAGTCATGGTGACGTGTCAGCATGACCCTGGCACAGAACACACCGCGAGATCGGTGGGATGGAAGAGACGACCCGGATACACCTTCACACAGCCACAGTCGCCTGATTCCTACCTCTTCCACAAATGAAACTGGGAAGATTGCATAGTTACATGCAGAACGCTGAAACTGGATCCCTGACTCTACCCTTCACAAAAATAAATTCAACACCAACCGAAGGTCTTCATTTAAGGCCTGAAACAGCCCAGAAAATGTCAGCAAGAGTTGACAAACAGAGCTGCCCGAGATTAGCTGGTGCTTTCTCACCGTCTAGTTCTCACGCGAGTATCACTCCTTCAGAAGGTGGCACCCGATCCGAAATACGGGCTCCACTATACGCTGCTAAGTTGCTCTCTATTCCGTCCCATCGTCCTGTGACTACACATTTACTTGTGTTTCCTCATACAGTGCTCTTTTCTCCTAAGTGACAAGCTTCAGTGCTACGTAAGCCACCCATTTGTCTGAACTCCATATCCAGGACCTGGTACCGGGCCCCCAAAGCAGAAGACACTTAACAACTTATCTTTGAATGATGGAAACTGGGCATAGAGACGCACACCTTTAATCCCAGCAACCAGGAGGCAGAGGCGGGTCTCTGTGAGTTCAAGACCAGCCTGGTCTACACAGTAAGTTCCAGGATATCCAGAGCCACATAGTGAGATGCCATCTTCAAAAGTACCAAAAACAAAACAATAAAAGTAGTGAGATGTAGGAATTATCCAAAAATACCCATTACTGAAGATGGCCCATGCTCTGCTTAATCTATAAGATGAAGTAACCAAGAGCTTTGGAATTAATGATGGCGAGGTACCTCTTCAGACCCTACTGGCATGCCAACGGGAGATAGTAACAATACAAAGACATTCTTACCTCTTGTTCAAAAGATCATTCTGAAGAAGAAACTCTGGACATCTTGTGATCTTGAAGTTCCTCTCCGTGCTGGGAGGCCAGCACTCTTCTAGTAGCTGGAGGGCCTCAGATACCATAGCCTGTCCATTCTTGATCAGCAGCAGACAGACTGAGGAAACAGTGCACCCCGTCTCATTAACAACATGTCCACACTAATCACTACACACTAGTTTCAGTGTTTGCTCAGGTTAGTCTTGTGAGTGAAAAAGCTAAAACATTCTGTATAAGCAGAGACTGAACTATGTCTCAGGATACCTGGCCTGTCGCCACCCTGAGTGTTGCTTGTGGCGCAAGTGATCTTAGCCCTCTCATTTGCCAATCCCGGCTTCCCCATCTGCAGAACTGTAATGACACTTGGCTATAGCTGCTCTTTTATGAGTCTCAGAGGCATCTGGATGACCAACCTCTGCTAATTCAGCAGCTCTAAGATAGAAAATGGCATGGCTGGACTGTGCCAGCCAGAGAAGGAAGAAGACAGCAGAAGAGGGTGCACCAATGCCTAGTCGTACCATTTCCTCAGCCTCTGTGGTCCCATATAACCCCAAGGCTGGTGAGGTGCTCCCTGGCAAAGATCTGATCATGAAGAACCATCTGGGTTTGGAGACAGGCAAAGATTCTGCCCAGTGAGCAGGGAAACCCACAAGTCCCAAAATGACCCTTGTTCCCTCAGACTCACCACATACAATAACACTGAAGCCCTGGGCCAGGAGGGGGACCTGTGGACTTCTGCACTGCATCTACCATTAGAGAACATTCTAACCCCTACTGGGTGTCTCAATAGGACTCTTTTCTGTCTACATCCTTTAGATAACTATACATCTGAGCCTGGCTCCTTCGCCAACAGACCCTTCAGTTGATCATAAGCACAGTAGTAGCATAGGTTCAAGTGTGTTTTGAAGAAATAGAATTATTTCACAGATTGGCATTATCGTCAACTGTCCTTTATAGCTGAATTCTGAGTTTAACATCTTTTCTGAAAGAAACAGACCAATATGGAAGTTCCACTAGATGCAAAGCCAGGTGTTACTCCTGCCTGCTTTTGTCTAGAGATGCCATGTTCTCTGAGAATGTGTCCTATCCCCAAACCAGAAATTCGATAGCAGGGACATTTTCTCTCAAGATGCCTATGAGTGCGAAAGATGCTGCATGAAGTGTGTAGTGTCTGCCAGTACAGAGACGGTACTCACTAAATATTGGAACCTTGAATTAGGAACCCAAATTTTAAAAGAATTCTAAAACTCTGTATACAGAAGAATATCCTATGATGAAAACAATATAAAATTATTTCAAACTGGCTTAAACAGCAGTGAAACTCATTGGCCATTGTGGTGGGAAAGTGTATCACTCCTAAAGGCTCTCCTGCTTCCCCTGCAGTTGTCTTAGCTAGTCCTACTTGACCCTACCTTCTCTCTGTTACAAGATGGCTGCCAACAGCTACACACTTTCTCATTTACAACCAGGGAAGAGCCAACATGACTTCTCACTGTGAACAAGAGTCTTCTGCCTGGGGCCCTTGAATCTGCCACTGTATCTGGGCAAACGCCATACATTGACCGTGTAACCAGGAAGCCTGGCAGATGGGCGTTACACACAGAAAAGAGTTGATGAATGCTACAGTGACAATTGTCCACCATGTGACCAACACATGCTTAGTGGGTGGCAGTACACTCCGAACCTTGCTTGGGGTTGAAGGAAAGCATGTATCTCTGAATAAATGTTGAATTCAATATTTCTGGCTTCCTTAATAAGCTCAAACACAGGAGAAAGGAGTGGCGCAGGGGCTGCAGGGACCCTCTAAACTTCCCGACAGGAATCCCAAGTGTATCTCTGCTCAGTAAGAAACCCCGCTGTCCTCTGGGCCACTGTGGAACCTGTACATCACCCCCGTCACCAAGGAGACCCTGAGACGTCATCTCCTAAGCATGATGACATAGCCTTTCCTGGCAGTGAATAAATCAGGGAAACTGGGGAGAGCTTCCCAATGCTGGACAAGGTTTGAAAGGCTGGAAGATCCTCGCTCTGTGTTTGTATGAAAACCTAACGCCCTCCATCAGTATCACCAAAAACCTAGAGAAAAAAAATCGCTGATATAAACGGGGCTGGATTTAGAAAGTAAACCCAAGAAGAACTGAAAAGAAAACCAGAGGCCTCAAGGCCACTGAGCACTCCAGCACAACTTGCACCACAAGGCTCATTTTTATCACTACACCTCCTGGCCTGCTTCACAGCCAGCATGCCCAGGGGGCTATAAAACAGAAAAACATTATTTGTCTTCAGTAAAGCATCAGAGGTATATGAGGCCCACAGTTTCGGATCTGTTTCATCTTGACTAAATAAAGGTCACAGAGTTCAGACCAATTCCTGCTCCTTTAAGGTTAAACAAGATGTTTGACTAAAAGTGTAGCTACTGGATGCCTTACTCTTCAAAGGCCAGTCAACAGGATGCTTTGACTTGTATATTTGCTGCTCTGTGCATCATGGGAGTCTTGTGCCTTCCCCTTGTGATTGGGGTATTACAAGAACTCTGAGGAATAAACTTGGGGCTGATAACGGTACTCAGTGAATACCCTCCCAACTCAGTCTTCTGTTTCTCATCTGTTTTTTTTCAACCCATACTTCCCCTGGAATGTACAGACCTGTCAGGCCGACCTGACAGAGGTATGGGAATGTTGTTTACCCTAACTATTCTCTAGAAATTGAGGAAGGCTATGGGCATTCCTGTGTTCCTTCCCATATTTGTTGGCATTCCAAACTCCCTTCTTGAGAAATATGAAGACTGCACAATCTTGTGCCCATGTCACAAATTTGCTGATATCCTCACATAACAATCTCTAGCACACCATCTTTAGATGGTGGCTTTGTGTGTGTTGGATAGTAGAGATTGCAAATTGCCAAAGAAACTTCCTTGGATGGACACCGTCTCACAGCAAAAGATACAACTGGCCTTAGAGGGCTGAACTTTGTCATCCTGGGTGTGAAATTCTGGTTGTGTGAGTCTTCTCTTCCATTCCAGTTTTTCTCCTGAGTTTGTCCATGCCTCAACTCTGGATGTACACACTTGTTTAAAGAGCCATTAAAATGCTGAGTGTTCTTATAATTCCATTTGAACATTCTAGAAGGAGCCTGACTGTTTCTCCTAGGTCAGATATTCATTCCAATCTGCTGGGGCTGGAGCAGTCGGTCACTAGGCGGGACTGCTATAAGGGAGTAAGGAAGATCAAATCCATCAGCAGCCTGGGGCACACACCACCATTCTCCTCTCCCCTGGCATTAGCAACCAGTGTGAAGTGACTGTGTAAAAACACCCATAAATAGAAACCAGCAGACAAACCCAGACTAGGTTTTGACAGTTCATCTCGCAGCTTGGCTGCTCTGGGATGTTTCATGCATCCTCTATTCCGCATAATTTCTTGATGCCCCATTTTAGAATCTGTCAGATCAAGATAATCACATTGTCCTTGTAACTCATGGGGCTAAAGAAAGGATAAGCAGGCAGTAGATGAGAAAGTACTAAAACATTGCATTGATAACGCTTATGTGCTAACACTTCTGAGTTTAAACTTCATCCCCACTGTGTCTGTGGAAGGACTTACGGGTGCAAGGATCACTTGTCAGCATAGTCATCTAGGGTCAACACTCCTGGGTGGATCAGATCTTTGCTTTCCCTGAAACTACAATGCTGCCTGGCATCTAACAGGCTACATGGTTATGAGGCATCCATGAGACAGACATCAGTCAGGGCAATGCCAAGGACTGACAAAAGGCAGAAAAGGAAAAGTGGCATAGAAAACATACCAGGCTCAGTGTCACACCCCTGTAGTTCTAGCACTCAGAAGGCTGAGGCAGGAGACTGCCAGAGTTCAAGGCTAACCTGGGCTACATAGTCAGATTCTATCATAAACAAATGACAGAAGTGTAGCTACTGCCCACAGGGAAAATGAAAAGAAGAGTGGGTCTTGCGTTTGTCACTCCCAGGTTTTCAGAAACTTTTATTTATGTTTCAAGATTAACTCAAGTTGATCAGGATGCCTGTCACACATCCGCAGTCCCCTCACTAGGCCTAGATTCTTCATCCCCTTATAGCAGTGGTTCTCAACCTTCCTCCTGCTGCGACCCTTAAATTCAGTTCCTCATGCTGTGGTGACCCCCAACCACAAAATTATTTTTGTTGCTACTTCATAACTGTAATTTTGCTACCGTTATGAATCATAATATAAATATCTGTTTTCCAATGGTCTTAGGTGACCCCTGTGAAAGGATGGTTTGACCACCAAAGGGGATCATGACCCACATATTGAAAACCACTCTCTTATAAGGAGGCAAAAGCAAACACCAAAATTAACTGCAAAAGAAAAGTTGAGCCTGTGCTACCTGTAGTCACAGTTACTTGGGAAGCTCAGACAGAGGAATGTTTGTGCCCACCCCAAGTAACACAGTGAGACTCTGTCCCTCAAAATATGTGGGATTAAATTTAAATATAAATGCAATGAAAGCTAAAAGACTAACTTCACCACCAAAAGGCTGAAAAACAAACATATACCAGCAAAAGTCCCCATCTGTCACACGCAGTGACCCGTGAAGACCTGGCTGCAGCTCAGCCAGGGACACCTAGTTACCAGCAGGACCAGGCGAACGTCGCTGAGAGTGAAGTGAGCATCCCCACTACACACAACTCAAAACAAATTTTCAGACAGAGGACATCTTGTCCCTCCAAAGAAAAACAGGAATGAATCAGAACTCTGCAGTTTTGTAAAGACATTAGGACACCCGAAGCCTTTTTTTTTTTTTTATGTATACAATATTCTGTCTGCGTGCATGCCTGAAGGCCAGAAGAGGGTACCCGACCTCATCACAGATGGTTGTGAGCTACCATGTGGTTGCTGGGAATCGAGTTCAGGACCTTTGGAAGAGCAGGCTACTGTCTTAACCTCTAAGCCATCTCTCCAGCCCCTACCCGAAGCCTTTTAATCATAAGCTAACACACCAGAGTGACCTAAGGCAGCCCTTAGTGACCCATGCCATACTCAAAGGCCTCCATTGAATGTAGTGGGCTCTTTCCGCATCTTTGTGTCTAGAATGGGATGTGCCATGTCCTTGAAAGAACAGAGAAAAGTCATCTGTTCCCAGTGAGGGAGATTAAGACTCCAGAGCAATGCATCTCACAGGAGAACACAACTCCTCAAAAGTCACAGCAGTATCCCATGCCAGCAGACATGAAGGGGTGTCTGCCTCCGTAGGTTTGGGGTTGCTTGGTTTTCCCCCTTTTTGCATATTTTCATTATACACCATGATAGGTTTCATAGAGACAATTTCCTTGAAATATATGCTTTGACAATATCCCACCTCCAAGCCCTGTTCTCCTCCCTGTTCCATTTGCCCTTCCATTATGTTCCTAGTTTCCCTTTGGCATTCATGTCACATTTGCACACACATGCATGCACACACACATACACATGCATACACACACAAGCACACGTGCACATGCAAGTGTGTGTGTGTTTCTATATTTATGTACAATCTAGAATCCATGAATGAGAAGAGGTGTAGTCTTCTCTGCACCTGGCCCCTCTGGCTTATGTGATGCCCCTCTGGCTGCACTCATTTCCCAGCAAAGGACATAACCTTGCTCTTCTTTGTGACTGAATATAATCCCACTGTGTATACTCCACATTTTCATTAAACTCAGTATTATCATAGACACACACAACTTTGTTTTGGTGTTTTCATTGAGGTTTGGTTTGCAACTTTTTCAAAAATGGTTGGCTTCTATAATGCCTGAAATAATGATTATCAGCCAAAAAATCATTATGTCATGTATTTGAGTATTACTATTCTGAAACTATTTTCATGTATGGTGGGATACATCAAGTTAGTAATCCAAGCAGTGTCATTGAGAACTGAGATTGCAGAAATGTTTGAAAAAGCAAGAAAGATATAAAACCAGTGAGTTTTAAAACTCCGCAGTTATGAAATAGAATTGAAAATACCCATTAAAAACCATTTATAGGGGGAAAATTATCCCGAGTTCTGTCCTCTAAAAGGTCTAATAATGAATATCACAGAATATAAGCACACTCTAGCACCTAGATTACATGTGTATGTGTCTGCATATAAGTGTGTGTCTGTGTGTGTGCATCTGTATGCATCTGTGTGTCTGTGTTTCTGGGTGTGGATGAATGTGTGTGTGTGTGTGTTACTGGAGATTGCATTTAGGACTTTGCACTTACCAGACAATCTGTCTATCTTTGTGCTATTTCCTCAACCGTTTAGTTTTTGATTTTGAGAAAGGATTGTACTGAGTTACCCAGGCTGGCCTTGAACTTGCAGTCCCAACCCTCTACCTTAGTTTCTTTAGTAGCCAAGATTACAGCCTGCATGTCCAGGCCTCCTAATTCTCACTTCCCACTAGTAGGAGCTGGAGTTCCTTGGAGAACTGGCTACCTCACACTGTAGACGGCTTTCTTTCCTGCCACCAGCCCCAAATAATGACATGGAGACTTCTTATTAATTATGAAAGCTTGGCCTTTAACTTAGGCTTGTTTCAACTAGCTCTTAAAACTTAAATTAATCATTTATATTAATCTGTGTTCTAGCACATGGTATTACCTCTCTTTCATCTTGCACCTCCTTTTTCTCTCCATCAGGCTGGAGACTCTGGGCATCTCCACCCTTCTTCCCAGTATTCTCTCTGCCCTGAAAATCCTAGCTATTTGCCATTTAGGTCTTTAGTAAACCAATCACAGTAACATATATTCACACAGTGAAAAAGACTATTCCACAACATTACACCCTAGACAGGAAAACTCCAAGACTAGCATG
>JAQHUG010000172.1:3164365-3186328 GCA_028555095.1 Dicrostonyx torquatus | reverse complement strand
GTTTGACTCTTGTTTTTTTTATCATTAAAAAAAAAATACCATGGCATAGTGTACTCCACCCATAATCTCAACACTCAGGAGGCAGAGGCAGGAAGATAGCCTGGCCTACATATCTAGTTCAGGCCAGCCAGGGACACATAGTGAGATCCTGTCTCAAGGAAGAAGAAAAAAGGCGAGGCTGGAAAGATGTCTCCATGGTTAAGAACACTGGTCCTCTTCCAGAGCACTCAGGTTTAGTTCCCAGCACCCACATGGTGGCTCCCAACCATCTGTTGTTACTCCAGTTGTGGGGATCCAAGACCCTCTTCTGGCTTCTGCAGGCATCAGACAGGTGGTATGCAAACATATATGTAGGCTAAATACTCATACACATAAAACATAGTGAGTAAATAACTTTTTCAAAAAAAGAAAAAATTTAAAATGACCAAAGAAAATCCTACACACAACAAAGGACAAGAGGCTTGTCACAAAATGATAATGTGACCTTACTTTGCTCTTGGCACAGTACATGACTTTAAAACACAATCAAGAAAGCCCTAGGAGTATAATAAATACTGTGTGTTCTTTTCCATGTTAACTAAAAATTTAGAGCCATTGATGGCTCGTCAGATGAAAACACTTGCTGCACAAGCTGGTGACCAGAGTTTGCTCCCCAGAAGCCCCAGTGGGAGAAAGAACCAAAGTACGCAAACGTCATTGACTGGCAAGAGCCTCAGCTGATGGGGTACCTGCCGTGCAAGCCTGGTGATCTAAGTTCAGGCCTGGAACTCATGTTAGATGGAATGAAAGAAGCAACCCCACGAGGCTGTGGTAGCAAACCCCTTTCTCTCTGCCTCACTTTGGCTTGCAGTCGACTTTATCAGATACAAGAACAGTTGCAACCTCTTGTACCTGGCTTCCTTCCACTTGGTGTGTTGATTGTCCATCGCTTCTTGCTCACTCTGTGTCTAAAACACAACAGACAAATGGATCTTGCTCTTTATCTAATCATCCAGTCTTTGTCTTTTAATTGGAAAGTAAAGATCATCTGTATTCAGAGTTATTATTGATAGAGATCTGTTTATTCACATATTTGTGGGCTGTTTTTCTAATTGGTTGGATTATTTGTTCTTTTATTTACCTCCTATTAGTAGTAGGCATCTGTTGGTTTATTGAGTCGGGTGTGATTTGCCTCCATGAAATGTATTCTTTCTTAGGCCAGTCACACTAGTATATAGCTTTAATCCCTGTACTTGCAAGGCAGGGGCAGTGAATCTCTTGGATCTGAAGCCATATTGATCTACATATTGAGTCCTGTGCCCGCGAGGGCTACATAGTGAGACCCTTTCTTTTTCAAAAACAAAACCAAAAAGATAGGCAGAAAAACAGTTCTTTCCTGTGCTTTCGTGAATAAGACTTCCTTCTTCCTCTATGTGTAGAATCCCTTAGTGTCTTCCGCAATGGCCGTGAGATACCTTAGTCTGTGCTTGTCTTAGCATCTCTCTATTCTCTGTAACTGAAAGATGACTTCGCGGGACACAGTCATATTGGCTGGCACTTACTTTCATAACCTGAACTACACCATTCCACGCTTTCCTGGTTTTTAGTTTCTGTTGAAAACACTGGTGTTCTTCTGATATGTTTTCCTTTGTAAATCGGCATTTTTCCTTTATTGCTTTTCTTGTCATGTTTCCTTGTCCTACAGATTTGGCATCTCGACTCTAATGTGTCTTGGAGAGGTTCTTCTCTGGTCCCGTCATGTTAGGATTCTATAGGCTTTGTCTCTTAGATAACCATTTATTTTCCCGGATTTGATGAGCTTTCTATTATAATTTTACTTACTAAGTTTTTTATTTCAGCTCCTTCTTCTTTCCCGTGGACTCTTGGGTTCGGTCTTGACTTTTCAGAGTCCTTGGTGTCATTGCTATGCTCATTTTCCCCTTATTGCTGTCTGAGTATCATGTCATCTCCACCTTGTCCTTCATTCTTTTAGAAAGACTGTCCTCCAACAATCTTTCTTCTGCTTTGTCTAGTCTAGTGCTGATGCTTTCCAGTGTGTTTTCCTGAATTCACTGAGTTTTACAATTTATAGTATTTCTATTAAAAATGTATCCTTTCCTGAAGTCTTGATTTCTTTGCTGACTTTTTCATCCATGCAACTTTCTCACCCATGTTGCTGACTTTTTCATCTCTATCCTTGAACTCTTCTCTGCATCTGAAATGATCCCTACTCCATTATCACTTTGACAGACTTTTGAATTCTTCTGCTGGCATTCACCTCATTTCAAAATCTTTGTGTGTGGTAGCTGAGGCATCCTGATATTTTGGAGGGGTCGTGTTGATCTACATTTTTATGTTCCTTGTGCACTGGTGGAAAATGGTATTGCTTCAGACGTTTTTTGGGACTCTTCATAGAAAGAGTTCAATTGAGGGTTCAATTCCAAAACCATCCAGAAAGGAAAAAGTAACATTCTCAAACCACAAACCAAAGGGTATAAATATTCTTTAAGTTATGTGGTAGAAAAATTAAAAATAAAATAAAAGAAATAGAGTTTAAAATAACACCATGTAAAGATGAAAAATACAGAGATAATCTGGATACTGTATGTTATTATGTTCTTTTGAATTTTTTGAATGCTGAAGAAGGAGCAACAGCTGCTAAAAGGTATTTGTTTATAACTTCTGGATTAATCCAACATATATATTTTGAAAATACTTTGACTTCAAAATTAAAGTCAAAAGGTATGTTACTCTGGAGAAAAGGTTTTGCTTTTGTTTCCACAGAAAATGAGAGGCTATGGATTCATTCCAGGTTAAGAAAAATCAGGTTTGATCAAGGAAGACCCTTGAGAAATTTCCAATAGAACCGAATGGCCCAGATGTCTGAGTTCTACATCTAGAACAGATTCAAGACTGCTGCCTGAGATGATCAAGCCTCACAGGATACTCCAATCATGACTTGATCATAATTATAAATTTTCTTTAGGTCCCCATAAGATTATCAGCACCCCCAATCAGCAGGAAGCATTCTGGGAAACTACAATGGACGGACTATGGATATTTTCCTCTGTTTAAAAATGTTGGTTACAAGTTGTTATGGATAATGGTCAGGAGAAAAGCTAAACAAAGGATATTAGATTCAGAGTTCTTGTTTTGTTTTGTTTTTAAAGGGTGGGGAAGTGCTGTGGGACAATGGTCTTTTATCCTGTCACTTGTATTATTTTTAATAAAATGCTGATTGGCCAGTAGCCAGGCAGGAAGTATGGGGGGGGACCAGGGAGGAAGTAGAGGCAGGGCAATGAGAATTCTGGAAAGAGGGATGAGCAGTCTGCTGTCATGACCCAGCCACAGAAGAAGCAAGGTGTGACTGCCTCACTGAATAAGGTGCCGAGCCACATGGCTAACATAGACAAGAATAATGATCTAACGTAAGTTATAAGAGTTAATAAGAAGTCTGAGCTACTATGCCAATCACTTTATAACTAAAAAAAAAAAATGACTCCCATAGGAACCAAGTAAAGCCAAGAACAATGGAAGCCACTGTTATCCACCTGCCCCCCCTTCATAGCTTTCAATGCTTAGGAGTGGTACTACTTGAGAAGGATTAGAAGGTGTGGTCTTATGGGAGGAAATGTGTCACTGGAGTGGGCTTTAAGGTATCAAAATCCCATACCATATCCCCTCCTCTCACTCTCCCCTGCTACCTACACAACAGGACATAAGTCTCAGATATTTTTCCAGTACCACTCTTGCCTGCTGACAGGCTCCCCACCATAATGAAAATGAACACACCCTCTAAAGCTGTAAGCCAGCCCTCAATTAAATGTTTTCTTTTTATAAGAGTTGCTTTGGTCATGGTGTCTCTTTACAGCAACAGAACACTGACTAAGACAAGTTGGTTAATATGAATTGTTGCTTTACTAATGACCATAAAAGTGAAAAATAACAAAAATAATGTACAGTAATCTACAAAATTAAAATCACTGAGGTAAAGCCAAGTACAGTTTACAAAGGTAAAGCCACTGCAATTCCAGCACCTGGAAGACAGGAGGATCTAAAGTCCCAGGCCATTTTCACCTAGGTCTGGTGAAAATTTGAGATAGGTCTGGGCTAATGAGAGCCTATCTCAAAAAAAATATGCTGAAAAGCTAAGAAAGAATAAATCATGTCCAACACAGAAAACCAGCTATTCCCCAAAATTAATAAGGAGAGGAGGGGAGAAATATCAATACTTTAGCCAACCAAAACATCACCTAACAAAATCATAGGAGATAGCAAATCCCTTTCTGCCATAGCCTCAAGTGTAAATGAACTCAACTCACCTTGAGAAAAGGCAGACTATTTGCATTAACTGTCTGCTGTTCCCAAGAAATAAACTTAGATAACAAAGATGTTCTAAAACAGAGTGTCAAAGGGTGAAAATCAACCTCCCAAACAATCAGAAGCCATAAATAACCATGACCAGTTGTGGCTACTCTTATATCTAATAGAAACAGCAAACCAAAACTAGTCAGAAGAGATAAGTAGGGCAGATACACAACTGGAAATAGTTGTAAGTAGTTGTATCAAGGCGATATGACTATTGTATTTATACATCAAATCTTGAGGCCTCCAAGTTTACAAAACAAACACTAAATGGCATAAAACACCATGTAAGTCAAGACACAATTATAATAAGAGACTTCAATACCCACTCTCACATCTAGATAAGTCTCCATATTAAAACTCAGCAAAGAATTCTCAGAGATAAATTATACCAAAGATGAACTGGACTTAACAAACACCTTCAGAGCATTCCACCCCACAGATGGAGTGCGAATACATGTTCTTCTCAGCATTGCATGGAACCATCTCGAAACTGACCCCATTATAGGTCATAAAACAACCAAAAATTTTTGAGAACATCCCTGATACCTACCAGTCAGTAGACAAGAAATACAAATTAAGAGAAACTTCAGAAACTACAAATACTTGAGACTAAACAATATTCTGTCTCACCAGCTCTGAATACACTTTTGAATAAACGGCGAAGCACTGAGAACTTGGGAAAGAAAACCTTAAAGTTCCAAGAAACAAATAAAAACGATAGCATGCCTGCTGTAGGATATTCTACTCGTTTGGCTTTCTGAGGGACCCGCCACCCAGCTCCCAGGTACATCACACACAGAGGCTTATTACTGCTTATGAATGTCTGCCCCTGGTTTGCTTTATTTCTTGCCAGCTTTTCTTAAATTAGCCTGACTACCCTTTGCCTCTGGGCTTTTCTCTTTCTCTATTTCTGTATACCTTTCTTTACTTCTTTCTCCACAGCTTACTGTGTAACTGGGTCGCTGGCCCCTGGTGTCCTCCTCTCCTTGTTCTTTGGCTCTCTGTTCTTCTCCTCATTTCTCCTTTTATCCTCTCTGCCTGCTAGCCCCGCCTATCCTTGCTCTGCTTTGCTATTGGCCGATCATCTCTTTATTAGGACCATCAGGTGTTTTAGACGGGCACAGTAACAGCTTCACAGAGTTAAACAGATGCAGAAGAAACAAAAGTCACACACCTGAAATTAATATTCCCCTACACATGCCCTATCAGGCCCTCGAGAATCTGTTAAGGTGGTCCTAAGAGGAAAATTATATAGCTATAAATGAGCACACCAAAAAAATCAGAGCGATACCAAATAAATACTCTGATGTCTCACCTTAAGGACTCTAGAAAAACAAGCCAAACCCAAACTCAGTAGGTTGCACAAAGTTTAATAAAGATTAAGACAGAAAATCATGCAATAGAGACTAGCAGATACAACCAACCAAAGCTGTTTCTTTGAAAACCTAACAAGAGTGGCAAATCAGTAGCCAACTAAAAAAAAAAGAAAAAGAAAAAAAAATGAGAGATGACACAACACACACACACACACACACACACACCACACATGCACACCACACACACAATTAAAAACCAAAACTTGATAAAGGCGTGCACACATGCAAAAAAAAAAAATTCAGAGGATTCTGGAGAGATGGATCAGGGTTTAAAAGCACTTGCTAGTTTCACAGAGGACTCAGGTTCAGCTCCTAGCACCTATGTGGCAGCTCACAAACATCTCTAACTCCAGTTCCAAAAGATTCAATATCTTCTTCTGGCCTTCACAGGCACCAGGCATGCCTGTGCTACACATACATAATGTAGGCAAAGCACCCCCACATGTAAATAAACAAATAAGAAGAAAATTTTAGGCCAATCTATCTGATGAATATAAATGCAAAAATCTGCAACAAAACACCCACAGCTAAATTTAAGACCACATTACGACCATATATCATGACTAAATTTGTTTTACCCTGGGAATCCAAGATTGGTTCAACACAAGCCAATCAACTAATTAATACACCACATTAATAGACTCTAAGAGAATAATCACATAACCATCTTAATAGCTGCAGAAAAGGCACTTGGCAAAATTCAGCATGCCTTTGTGGGGAAAGTGCTGAAGAAACTAGGAACAGATGGAACACGCCTGTCCTGGTTAGGGTGTCTACTGCCGAGGCAAACACCAAGGAGCATGCTGGGAGGAAAGGGTTTGTTTGGCTTATACTTCCACATTGCTGTTCATCACCAAAGAAGTCAGGCAGGAACCCGGAAGCAGGAACTGATGCAGAGCCCATGGAGGGGTGCTGCTTACTGGCTTGCTCAGCCTGCTTTCCTATAGCTCCCAGGACTAGCCGCCCAGGGATGGCCCAACCCACCATGGGCTGGGCTCTCCGCGATGGATCACTAAATGAGAAAATGCCTTACGGCTGGGTCTCATGGAGGCATTTCCGCAGCTGAGGCTCCTTCCTCTCTGACTCCAGCTTCCGTCAAGTTAACATACAAAACCAGCCAGTTCAATACGTCGATGTACTAATGGTGACATACAACAAACCTACAGCCAGCATTGTACTGAAGGGGAAAAGATGGCACCGTTTTCTCTAAAATATGGAACAAAAACAAGGTTCGTGTTCTCACCACTCTTATCAATATATTGTTAGCTAGACCAATAACACAAGAGGAAGATATAAAGGGGGAAATAAAGGAGATACAGTTATCCATATTCACAAAATGTGACTCTAAGAAAGCTCTTAGGCCTAATAAACACTTTCAGTAAAGCTGCAGGACAAAATAATCAATATACAAAGATAAGTATTTTTCATACATAATGATAGATATCAATAATAAATTTTTCTGAGAAAGAACTTAGAAAAATATCCCATACACAATGATAGCTTTTTTAAAAATATCTTGGGCCAGGTGGTGGTGGCACACACCTTTCATCCCAGCACTTGGGAGACAGAGGCAGGTGGATCTCTGTGAGTTCAAGGCCAGCCTGGTCTACAAGGGCTAGTTTCAGGACAGGCAGCAAAGTTACACAGTGAAAGCCTGTCTCCAAAAACAAAAGCAAAAATGAAACAAAACAAAAAATATTGGAATAAACCTAATGAAATCGTGAAACACCTCCATAGTGAAAACTTTAAGACCATTTTTAAAAGGAAACTAAAGAAAACACTAGACTATGGAAAGGGCTGTGTTCCTAGAGTGACAGAATTCATATGACAAAAATTACACTACCCAAAGTAACCTACAGATCCAGTGCAAGTCCTATAAAAAAATTCCAATGACACTCTTCATAGAACTAGTAAAAACAATCCCAAATCCCATACAGAAACCAGAGCTTGTGAACAGCAAATCAACCCTAATCAGAACAATGCCTAAAGTACCACAATGCCCGACCTCAAATTAAACTGTAGTACTTATAGTTACATATAAGTGCAAATCAACTATAGTGATACAGTGTGACTGTCAGCTTGATAGGATCTGAAGCAGAGACGCTTGCCAGGCGCACTGTGAAGGAGGCTCGTGAGCTGAGGTGGGGAAAGGCATTCTCGTAGTAGAGGGCATCGTTCCTTTGACCTGGACCCTAGGCTGTAGAAAGGGGAGAGCTAGGAGCTGGACAGATGACTCAGAGTTCAGAGTGCTTGCTGCTGTTCCAGACTGGAGTTCAGTCTTCCTCCTCCTCCTCCTCCTCCTCCTCCTCCTCCTCCTCCTCCTTTTTCTCCTCCTCTTCCTCCTCATTCTCTTCTACTTTCTCCTCCTCTTCTTCAGTGATTTATTTATTTTGATTTTACATGCTTTGGTGTTTTGCCTGCACGTATGTCTGTGTGAAGCCTCAACAAATTAAAACCAGAACAACCATATGATCCAGCTACACATCTCTTCTCCTGAGCATGTGTTCAGAGGACCCTACACCCTACCACAAAGGTCCCTGTGCATCCATGTTTACTGCTACCCTGTTCACAACAGCAAGGACGTGGAGCCAGCTTAGATGCCCGGCAACAGAGGAACAGGCAATGAAAATGGTATACACGATGGATTTTTATCCAGCTGTGAAGAAAAGTGAAGGGACAAAATTTCTAAGAGAAATGGGTGAACCTGGAAAGTACCTCAAGCAAGGTGACCCAGACTAAACAAACAAACCATGTTCTGTCCCATACAGATCATGGCTTTCAATCCTTATATGTATTGTGTAAGTGGCGTAGTTATTGTGTATGAGCATAGTTATAGGCTATGAAACTACAAAGACCAGGAGATGGTGAAAGAAGTGTTGAGGAAGGGAAACCCAAGAGGACACATATGACATGTAAGAGGAAGGGAGGCTGCTGGGGGAAGAAGGGGAGAAAGGAGAATCAACGAAAACAACTTCTGTTCAAAAATACTGCGATGGGGCTGCATTGGCTCTGCGATGGGGCTGCATCGGCTCTGCAATGGGGCTGCATCGGCTCTGCAGTTAAGAGTGCATGCTCCACAATCATAAGGACCAGAGTTCAGATCCCAGCATCTACGCAACAATCCAGTGTTCTCAAACACACTTGTTTTTTTTCGTTGTTGATGTTTTGTTTTGTTTTGGGTTTTTGTTGTTGTTGTTGTTTGAGACAGGGTTTCTCTGTAGCTTTAGAGTCTGTCCTGAAAACTAGCTCTTATAGACCAGGCTGGCCTCGAACTTACAGAGATCCACCTGCCTTTGCCTCCTGAATGCTGGGATTAAAGGTGTGTGCCACCACTGCCCGGCTCAAACACACTTGTAACCACAGGTCTGAGATACAAACCCCAGTTTCAAGAAGAGACCTGCCTGCCTTTTAGGAACAAGCAGAGACTGATAGAGGACATCCAGCAATCCTCAGCCCTCTTCCTGGCTTTTACACACACACACACACACACACACACACACACAAATATTTTAAGAATAAAAATGCTATAATGAAACCTGAACATTGTATTCTAATACTTAAAAAACAAGACAAAAGTATACATTATTGGCGTAGCTTCCTTCTGAATTCTCTAATATTGGAGACTGCCAGGTAGAAGAGTGGTCAGTTAAAGTTAGAGCCCCTTTCTGTTTAATCCTGTTCAAATCAGCGCTGAGCCTGGAGTATGGAAGTCAGGACTGCAATCTCTTTAGGGGGTTCCCTTCTTCCTACAGCAGAAGCCACTACTTCACCTTGTGAATAAGGCAGGCTCTCATTCACTCTGGACACTATAAATCTTGGGCAGTGAATGACTAAGCCAGGAGCTGTCACTCAAGTATACTGTTGTGAGGGAATAAGGCCAAGCACTTGGATCTCTTTGTGGAGGAGCCATATCAGTGTTCTGATCTCTCCAAGTGCTCAGGAGAAGGGAGGAAGCTGGAGGGAATGTCCACTGGCCCTGAGCTTTCCAGTTCTGAGTCCCAAATGTAGAAAAGTGTGTGGCAAAAGAAGCCACAGTTTGAGCTGCCTGCTGATCATTGGGCTGTGGCTTTCAGTCTGAGGTTACCCGTTCCTTGCCAAGGACCAGTCCCTCAGCAGCCGTTCCTTACCTTATCTGTTTAGCTCACCCCAATCCATAACTATCTATGCAGCTGTTTCTCATCCAGGAGCTGCAAGGGGTTGACAAACAAAAATGTAACCCACAATAAAATGATGATAATGATGCATCATATTTTGTGGCTAGTTAAATTTGACAAAATACTAAAATATCTTCAATGGTTATTCTGAAATAATACCAATGCAAAATTAAAACAATTAAATTTCAAAAATTAAGATGAAAATAAAATCAGCCCCCTTGTTAAATACTTAAAATGTAGTATATTCTGCCAGGAATGGTGTCACAATGCCTCTAATCCCAGCACTGGGGAGACAGAGGTAGTAGATGTCTTTGAGTTTGAGGCCAACCTGGTCTACATAGTGAGTTCCACGGTAACCAGGGCTATGTAGAGAGACCCTGTCTCAAAATAGATAAAATTTCCTATATCACAAACTTAGTTATCCAGATGCATCTTATATTCAGCTTATGTTCTCTGATCTATAGAAAATGACTTATAAACTTTATCTTTTAGCAACATCAGAATGTATAACCCTAGAACCACACAGACAGAAAAGTTTATTTCAGATCTTGATAGCTCGATCTGATAAGGCTTGCTGGATCCATGGTTTCAAACAACGGGTCCAATCACCAGTGGTGTGCACATCACAGATCCTGGGCCAGGATGAGCCAGCTCACAGTAACATCAGCACAGTGACTTCTAGAGTGGAGCAGTACAGGGTCTGAGGTCAGCACTAATCCCCACCCATCTTACAGGCCAACTACCTAACTTCATTTCTGTTGCGATAAAGTTTCCTGACCAAGAGCATCTTGGGAGAAAGGGCTTATTTGGCTTACAGTTCCAGGTCACAATCCATCATTGTGGGAACATCAAGCAAGAATTCGAGGCACCTCGTCACTTCGAATTCAGAGGAGGGAGAATTGAAAGATGGGCTCAGTGGTTAAGAGCACATATTGCTCTTGCACGGGACCCTGGCTCAGTTCCCTGCACCCACATCAGGTGGCTCACAACTGTCTGTAACTCGGGCCCCAAGAGAGCAGATGTTTCTGTGGGCATGTGAACTCATGTGGACATATACCTCCAGACCCAAAATAAATCCTTAAAGTGTGCTTTTAGAAAGAGCAAAGAAAGAATAAATACTTATACATGTTGTGTTCACTTGCTTTCTCTACTCTCTCGAAGTCCAAAGCCTAAATTCCAGAAATTAAGGCAACCAAGATGGTCCTCCATATCCATGCTCATAGGCCAACCTGATGTAGACGATCCACAACTGAGATTCCTTCCCAGGGCATTTTAGCTTGGGTCAGGTTGACAGTTAAAAGTAGCCTTTTGTTCTTCATACATCTACTTAGAAACTATCTCTTGGCCTGGATGTTTAGAATATGAAGGCAGGTCTCGGGACACACCCAGTGTTTGTTAACTGGCTGTTTTCCAACCCCTAACACAGCATAGCCCCTGATGCCCACATTTGGGTGGGCAGCCATGTATGCAGAGTCCCGAAGCATGGCTAGTGGGAAGCTGTCTTCAATAGCTGATCTAAATTCTTCCACTTTGTAAGGACCATCTCTGAATCAATTTTTCATTTTTATTTTTAGTGTTCTAGCCCTGGGGTTGAGCATAGGGCCTCTCGTGTGTCCTAGACAAGGACTCTACCACACACTGACTTATACACGCTAGTCCATGGATCGACTTTCAGTTTTCACTCCTCACAGGCTCTGGACACTTATTCTGCTGCTAGTCATCACCAGAGCCCAAAGTCTGTTGTGTGTGTTTGCTTAGCAGAAGATCCTAACAACAGAAAATAATCAGGAAATAATAAACGGGAAATAATCAGAAAACCCAGATACAGAAAAAAATGATACACCACTGCTGATTCAATACATGGGTGAGAGGAGCCCCAGGTTTATTTCCCTCTATCTAATCAGCTATAGCGATGGATGGGACACGGTAGGACAGTCTGGTGCCGCCTAAAAGGGAACATATTCCCTTCCAGATCATCAAAATAGAAGCAAGGATAAACTAGGCTTTGTGCTTAGTAACTGTTTACAGAGCTTCAGTGGTACACAAGTTGGTACAGGACCAATTATCCTGGGAACATTTAAAAAAAAAAAGCAAGACTTACCTTGGGGTCCACCCCCACACCCTAGATAAATAAAAATCAAATAATAAATAAATATGAAAAACAAAATACCAACAGCCAAAACGTCAACATTTCAGAAAACACCCCCTTCAAAGAGCGAGACACCAACAGAAGGGAGACTAGGAACTCGAGCTCATGCTCAGTTGAAGCAAATACAAGCAGACAACTACACTGTTTCCAAGGCATTCACAGCCAACAGCGTCATCCAAAAGTCTGAACCGGGCACACAGGTGATCAGTGTCAGAGGCAGCTCATCCCTTAGCGACGCGGCCGGCTCTACACAAAGTCAGAAATGGAACCACATACCCTGGGCACACTCTCAGCAAAAGCTATTTGGGGGGGATCCTGGGGGTGGCATCCAGGGTCTCATTCTTGCAAGCATGTGCTCTAACAGCAAATTCCCCTCCCAAATTGACAAGTACTCCTGAAATTCAGTTCCCAGCCTTTCTGCTGGGCATTGTTTTCATAAGGAATTCATTTATTTTATGTGTTATTGTGTGCTGGTGTGTGTGAGGTCAGAGGTCTAGGCTGCCGGCTCTCTCCTTCCACCTTTATATGGGTCACTCAGGAGCAAACTCTGGTGGCCAGGCTTGCACAGCCATCAGCTTTCCGTGCTGAGCCATGTCACCAGCCCTGGGCAGTGTTCCTAAACAACTACCCATGTGTCATCAGGGAAATGTAGTTGGCAGATAGAAATAGAATCTCAATGAAAAGCTGAAAAGCCAATGAAAGATTAGAGTTACTAATTTCTTAGTTAAACATTGAACTATGTGTTATGTGCCTTGAGCTGTGCATTGGAACCATCTGAAGGTTTTTAACTGCCCGAGGCTCTGGCCCCATACCAGACCAAGAGCATCAGACTCTCTAGGGGGAAGGGAGACCCAGGCTACAGCCCAGATGAGTGTTCCCCAGATGGTCCCAACTGCAAACCGGTGAGGAACCAGCTGCTCTCTGGTTTTTGAATATTGAATTCTTCCTTAGAGCAAGATAAACCAACAATCCTGGGAGTACAACGCTCTGAGATGTCACCCAGCTGAACCAAACACGTAACTTTAACAATGTGTCTTTTTCAGTCAAATGCTGCTGATCTGGCTCGCCCTTGCCTTGGCTATTTCTGAAGCCAGGCCTCTTACATTCCCATATTTTCCCTCCATGCTTTTATGGTGAACAGGAAAAACAAACTAACTGAGGGATATCACCCCGACTCCTCCACCCTCTTTGGTTGCTCTTTCCAAATGAATAAAAATAAAGACTAACCTCTAACTTCTCTTAAATGTTTCAAAACAAAACAATTAAAATGCTTGGGTAAATAACCATGAAACTTAATGAGCTATTTCCTCTATTTTTTAAGTAACAGACTCGGGGTCTATCATAGAAATAGCTGCACAATCTTGATTCTGCCAAATCACTGTGGAATGGCGTCAGGGACTATGTATGCCTTTGCGTGGTTCTGCCTGCACCCCTTCAGCCATGTGATGTGAGTAGCAGCACCTGAGTTGCTGCCTGGCAACTGATTCTACAAGATCATGACAGTTTCTCAGGTTGACTGGAGGAGGCTATCCCACCCTGGTGGAGGACACACAGAGAGCAATCATGAAAAGAACCATTTTAATTGTCCTTATCTTTCTCCCAAGGAATACATTAGGGGTGGTTAAGTAGACTTCTAAGAAAAGCACAGCTCTCTCATGGAAGAGGTCGAACCCTTCAAGAAGCCACGAAAAAGAAATAGCCAGCACATCCACCAATCAAGCGATTTTGTCTCCTTCCCTTCAGAAGTCCCGTCTGCTTGATGAAAACATCAAACCATTCTACCTAGGCAAGGCTGACCATCTGATGGGAGAGGGAGTGACACACTCCAACACAGGTGCCCCGCAACACCATGCCTGTTGGTGTAGGAGTGATTCCACTTGTATAAATGTCCATAAAAGACAAATCTGTAGGGCTAGGAAGTCGATTAATGACTGCTGAGTGTGGAGGTGAAGAAAGGGGTGCCCGTCAACCACCAGGAGACATCATTTTGGAGGTGATGGAATGTTCTAAAACTGGACTTCGATGAGGATCATAAACTTTACTAAACGTCACCGAATCCTGTTCTTTAAATGGATGGATTCTATGAAGTAAATTACAACTAAATAAAGCTAATTTTAAAACAGGTATTGTAGCCAGGTGCAGAAGTAACACTGCCTTGGAGCTGAGATAAAAGAATTGTGAATTCAAGGTCATCATGATTACAGGGAAACCAAATTTCAAAAGAAAAAAAAGAGGGGGGGGAGTGCCAGAGTAAGGGCTGTCCAGGTCTGGAGTTCCTTAGCTGTCTTGCATCCCCTTGAATTCAGTTCTTTCTCCACGTCCATCACGAAAAGTGACTGTAGTAGAATTGGCGGTGGGGGAATGGGACGCGGCACGCGTGCACACACATACACACACACACACACACACACACAGAGAGAGAGAGAGAGAGAGAGAGAGAGAGAGAGAGAGAGAGAGAGAGAGAGAGAGAATCAAATAAACTGGACCGACAAACAAGGAGGAATCTTCCCTTATGTAGAAAACGAGGAATAAAAAAGAAAATGTAACTATTGCCTGGAGGTTAGCAGGCACTCTACAACGTTCCTAGCCCTTACAACAAACAACCCGTCAGGGAAAACAGTTTTCTCGCAGAAAAGAAGTCCCGAGGCCGAGCCCCTAAAGAATAAAGGGTCGTGGAACAAGTTTCCCAGCACAGCATTTCACCAAATGCCGGTTGGTTTTACTTTAAAGGTAGCACTGTTCCCACGGGCGCGAAGTTGGAAGTTTTCTAGGACCGGCTGCTCTGCACGCCACGGCTACTGTGCGGAGGAGCCCTTCAATTCCCCCTGGGCAGTCACCCACCACCTCGTTCAGTACTCTGCACGACCTGCGCGTCCCTAGGTGCGTCCCCAGGCGCGCTCAGATGCACCGCACCCCCATATCCTGGGACGCCACCGGCTACCTTCACACCTCCCCAGGGGACTCCCACCGCAGGGAGAGGCGCCAGCGCGCCGGCCTCCCCGGGGGTGGGGTGGGCGTCGGTGGCCGAGGGCGGAGCTGGCCGGCCACCGCCCTACCGGGTGACCCAGGACCGCTCCCAGCACCCGCCCTTGGCCCCCCGCATCGCACAGTGCTCATGCGCGCCGCCGGTCTTTATAGCGGCCGCGGAGCCGCACTTACCGCACTCGGGTGCAGCCGGGCGGATCTCACGCAGGTGCGGGACTCGGGGTGGTGCACGGGATCTGTCCCTGTCTATCTGTGTATCCTGGCTTCCCCCGCGCCGACATAAGGTAGCACAGTGTGCACGGGACTGCTTGATCTACAGCGGCCGGGCTCTCCCGCCTTCGCCCGCTCCCGAGGAGCTCGGGGGGCCCTGGGGTCCCCGGCGAGCCTCGCTCATGCCTCGCTCTCCCGCAGGTCTTCGCTGACCCCCGCCATGCCCGTGTCCTGGATTCCTGCTCTTTGCCTTGGTGGGTACGCGCCCTCGCCGCCGCGCCCGCGCGGGCGGAGGCTGGAGCCACCTAGCTGTCCTTTCTCCGCAGGTGCATGGCTGTTGCTGCTACTGCTGCCCCGGCTCGCACGCGCCGAGGGAGCCGGTGAGTTGGATGCGGGAGGAGGAGGGAGGGAGGACAGGGAAAGAGGGAAGGAGGCTGAGGACCAGCGGAGAGATGCCGGACTGGAGTGGCGGAGAGGCGCCCACACCCATCCCCTGTGCACCAGCGGTCCGACCAGGTCCCCTTCCCGGGTGCACGCCATCTAGATCCGGGACCACTAGTCCCGAGTTATTGGCTCGGGAAAACCGGTTGGTCCCAGCCCACAGATGGGGCGCCTCACGTCCTGGTCCCATCTAGTCCGATCACCTTGCTGTGTGTTTGCCTTACTGTAACCCCTATGGAAGCACCGCCGGCAATTCTTCTCGCTTTCTGGAAGCCTCAAGAAAGTTGGTTCCACGTGTAGAAGTCCGAGGAAGGGTGTGTATGGTTCGGTGTCTTTTCTGCGATGTAAGGGGTAGTTTCATTTCTAAAAGTCTGTCGTTTGCTTTTCTTGAACGTAGAAATGGTAAGTACCGCACCTGGCTGCCCTGTTCACCTTTTGTCCAAGGGAGTCAGTGTTAGCAGCTCTAAGACAGACTCTAGTGTCACTGCCGGCCCCCACACCCAGGTCGCTGAAAACGGGAAAGACTGGGGTTATTTGATAGAAGTGCTGGACTCCTTACGGAGTTAGGATATTAACTGAACAAAGGAACTGGTGTTACACCTGGGAGAAGTCTTCCCCTTTCTTCCATGGTCCAGGTAGCAGCACAGACAGGGGCTCTTGGCAGAGGCAAGTAACTCAACTTGCAAAACTATCCCCTCTTGTCGGGTGAGGGATGTTGTCTCCCCCCACCCCACCCCCCCAAACATCTGTTTCCAAAGATCTTTGTCCCTGTGTTTGGAACCTTAATCAATAACCTTAATCTCGGTTTGATCAGCAGTAAATTGGCAGGCTACCATTTCGGAGTTTGTTGTAATTTGACAAATTAACCCCTTTCACAGTAACTTTGTTTGCTTTTGGGGGGCCGTGTCACCGTAGCTCAGGCTAGCCTCAAACTCAAGGCAAAAATCTTCCTGTCTCAGCTTCCCGAGTGCTGGGATGACTGAGTGAGCCACCCAGGGTTTTCTAAAGAATCATTTGCTGCCTCGAGGGTCCCTTTGGTTGGATCTGGAGATGTAAGTGCAGGACTAACTTCCTCGTGTCTGTCCTTTGGGAGTTGGAGGGTGCTCCTTGGGCTAATGAACACTATAACTTTCATTTCCTCATTTGGAAACTGTGGATCCAGGCACCAGTTAACTGGCTGGCTTAAGTGAACGTGAGCTTTCAAGGCGGTGGTTGTATCAGGTAACAAGGCTAAACAGTCCCGTGGGAAGGGTGACTTCAAGACTTTTGCATGTGTCTATGAAGACACCCCACAACCCAGAATTACTGTCATGGTAAACAACTGTCAACAGTTTCATTGCAGTTGAGATTTTTGTACTTCTAAGGACAAGGTGGAACACTAACATTGTTTTCTCATTTCAATGTACTTTGTTACATTTCCAAATTGACTAAGACCTGGGAATATTGTCACATTAGACATCTGTAGTAACTGGGCTCTAGATTAAATTGAAAATCTCTTTGGCTTTGCTAACATCTAAAGCAGTGTCAACACTTAAGTCAGTGTTTTGGTGGAAGTATAGAAACTAGGGGGTGAAAATAATCCCATATCCCGAGTTTCCTGCTGCACTCCTTCATGAAGCCTTCGGAGCACTTACGTAACAAATCCTTTCTCTTCAGTTCCCATTGCCATCACCTGCTTTACCAGAGGCCTGGATATCCGGAAAGAGAAAGCAGATGTTCTCTGCCCAGGAGGCTGCTCTCTGGAGGAATTTTCTGTGTTTGGGAACATAGTATATGCTTCGGTATCCAGCATATGTGGGGCTGCTGTCCATAGGTGAGCCGGAACATGTGGGAAGGGCCATGCGGGTGGGCAGTGGTATAAGCATAGTTAGTCTTCCCCATTTAGCCGTTTGGCCCGTTTCCTACCTGCCTGCTTCTTTTTCGTGTCCCTTTTGGCCACAAGGAGGTGGATATATATTCTTAAGGTTTTCCTGGGCATTCTTGCATCACCAAGTATACAAGGGAAGCTGTCTGACAATGAGGAGATGTATTAATTTAAAAAAAAGTCCCAGCACTCGGGAGGCAGAGGCAGGTGGATCTGAGTTCGAGACCAGCCTGGTCTACAAGAGCTAGTTCCAGCACAGGCTCCAAAGCCACAGAGAAACCCTGTCTCGAAAAACCAAAAATAAAAAAAAGTGTGTGTGTGTGTGTGTGTGTGTGTGTGTGTGAATGCTATAATTGTTTGGATGCCCGTGGAGGACAGACGAGGGTGTTGGATCCCTTGGAGCTGGAGTTACACGTGGTTGTGAGCCACCTTGTGGTGCTAGGAACTGATCTTGGGGCTTCTTAAACACTGAGTTCTCTAGCTGTGCATAAGTGCCTGATGGCTACATTCCTACGATTCTAAAACATTCCTCATTGTGTCGTATATTCGGGGTTTTTAGCTTCCATCTCAGATCTTAAAGTAGACCCAGCTTTGGTCTGCTTCCACATGAGGAGACTGAACTCGGGTTGTCAGATAGCTTGCTGACGGTCACTATGTGAGCCAATGCTACCCCATCCTACAGTAAAAGAGCAGGTGTGATTTTTTTTAAAAATACAGTCCAAGAGCACTGCCGTTAGTTAATTACTTTAAGAAAATTAGCACCTCTTTATTAATTCTGAACCTTGGGGAGATAAGAAACAGGGTACCAGTGTGTCCTCAGCATCGCTTTAAAAAGTTTGACAGGACCAAGTCCTTTCTCCAGACACTTTTGTTCCTGTACAAGTGAGTCTCGAAGACAGCAGCAAGCATCCTTAGGCAGCTTCTCCACTCAGCTATTTTCTTGACCAATCAGAGCAACTGGATAGTGTCTCAGCTTAGCTCTGACCTTGCAGGGGAGTGATTGACACCTCCGGGGGACCTGTGCGTGTCTATAGCCTTCCTGGTCGAGAGAACTACTCTTCAGTAGACGCCAATGGCGTCCAGTCCCAGACACTTTCCAGGTGGCCTTCTTCCTTCGCAGTGACCAGTACGTACAATTTCCTTGTTCTCAGCTGTGCATAAACACTTCCCCACAGCCTCAAAGGGATTGTCGGCTTTCTTTAAACCAGCCTTTTTGATTGATGGAGAATCTTCCATCTATGGGACAGAGTCACCCAAGTTTGGGGGAGTAAAAATCTCACTTCACTCAATGGAAACCGAAATCTGAATTGTTTGCAATCTGAATGCCTAGACAGTTGGCAGGTAACAAACTGTCAAACCTGGAAAGTCAGTTTTTGGTGATCTTTTCAAATACATCAAGAATCCAAACCTAAGGGTCAGTTGATGTCTACATCTGAGTCACCATTACCCCAACCATCATGTAGAACTTAGGATGTATAATGTTGATGGCAGAGAAGGAAAGAGAAAAACAATAAACTTCTCATCTCAACAGAAGGAAAAAGCAGTTCCCAGGAAGCCACGGGACGGGCAGTGTCCACAGCCCATCCGCCTGCAGGTATGAAACATGGACCGATCCCCTTGTTGCTGGGCACATCATTTGGACTTAGAAATGCTGTTGGTAGAACCTTGCCTTCAGAACACTAATATCACAGAGGAAAAAAGCTGCTACCTCACATTTTCTGTTTTGGATGGAAGCATTCTACTTTAGAGTTCACGGTTCTTCTTTATTATAAACCTAACTCATCCAGTCTCAGGAAGTCTGTTCCATCCCTCCCTGATTTGATGGAGCACGTGTGGAAACCGGTCAAGGACTTCTTTCCAGCTCCTTGCTCCAATAGTCCACTTAGTTTCTGCACTGTCATGTGACTAAAAGAAACCAGTGTGTGGCCGCTATAAAAAACAGCTCAGGGATCTCTATTTCCAAAACAGTGACCATTTCATTTTATTTTATTAGAGATTTGTTTTATGTGTATGTGTGTGTGACTGTATTTATGTGTATGGCGTGTGTGTAGGCAAAGGCAGAACTAGAAGGAGTGGTGGGCTGTTCTGGAGCCCAGGTTACAGGCACAGTGAGCTGCTTGATAAAGAGCTGGGAGCCAAACCTGGGACTTCCGCTAGAGCAGTAAGCGCTAGATTACCCGCTGCTTCATCTCTCTGGCCCCCACCATTTTAAAGTCGAAGTAATGAAGAACATGTGACTCTGTATTCCCACTCTTGCTTCAGCTGTGGGTTTTAGATATCAAAGCCTTGGATAGATACATACCAAATGCATAGGCCTGCCACAGTGCCATTCTGAGGTTGCTTTCCCAGTCCAGAAGACCCTGAAATGAACTTAAAAGGCCTTTCTAAGAAGGGCACTCCTTGCCACAGGCTCGTCCTGGTGGAAGTTCCTGCTGTGCAAACAACTTGTGCTCAAGTGTTTCCTTTGTTTCAGGTAAACGACTCAAGAAAACGCCAGAGAAGAAGACTGGCAATAAAGGTAAGCTAAGAGCTAAGGGGAAGGGGTGGGGGAGGGGTGGGGGCATTTCCTCTAGCTGCACTTGAGACTCATGAAGCCCTTCTTTGGCTCTCTGCAGACTGTAAGGCAGACATTGCATTTCTGATCGATGGGAGCTTTAATATAGGCCAGCGCCGATTTAATTTACAGAAGAATTTCGTTGGGAAAGTGGCACTGATGCTGGGAATTGGGACCGAAGGACCACACGTGGGCCTCGTGCAAGCCAGGTACCAACTTTAATAAAATGGGAAATTATGGCTGTCTTGAATGATAACTGCTTACCAAGTTGTATTATTAATTTCAGTTAAATATAATTTAAGTTTGAACAAGCTGGAATCCCAAACTATAGTTCTTGGCAAGACTGGGCATCATGGTGTAAACCTTAAAACCTGCAGCAGAGGCAGGCGATAGCCTTATATCAGCTTTGTGCCCATCTCTGTGAGCTCAATGCCATCCTAGTCTACATAGCAAATAGAGCAGCTAGAGCTGCATTGTGAGACCGGTCCTTAGGGAGAGAAAATATATCTGAAGCACTTGTGTGTACAGGCAGTGTTCACAATTCTCCACACCGCAAACAACAACACCAACAAAAGACTGTCTGGTTAGTCTGTGCGGGTGTGAGAGCACCACTGACATAAAAGGACTTAGTGACCAGTACACTGTAGAAAGCCAGAAAGGGATTTCATGGCCTGGAAGCCTTACACGAACTCTTTCTCTGCTTCGCTCAGCTCTTGGCTTTTCTTTTCTGGAGGAAGTGGTGGTGAGGTCTCTGTTCCCTTTCTTTACTCTGCCAATATATATGGGCAACTGAACGAACGAGCAGGTTCCCCAGTGTTAATCCCCTCCCATGACCCTTCCTTGGAGATCCAAAGCATGACTGTCATGGCTCTAGTTGGTGACATAAGCCTGAGAGAGTGAAGCCAAAAAAATGAGACGGACTAAAGTCTCATGCAACAGCCAACTTCATCTAGGGCATTAGACAACATATATTCTGAGGGTTAAGCAGGTCACATGAGCAAAGTTCACTGGAGCGCAAGCTGTATACAGTCACAAGACAGGATCACCTGAGTAGGCTGTATACCGTCGTGAGGATCACTCATGCCTACAAGCATCTCCCTGGAGAATAATGGACAAGATGAAGGGAGGTCTAAGACAAACCCACTTCTACACCTGGGAGGGCATGAAAGCACGATCCAAGAACAACCAGAGGCAACGAGCTCTCAGAAGTCTCCCCACGCACCTTCATTCAGGGACCGAGTTCCGACACGTACCCTCTTCTACTTCATTCCTGTAAAAATGATCGTGGTGGCTTTAGCACCGCGCTAATGTTCCTTAGAGGAAGCTTGACAAGTAAGTAGAAGAACAAAGAAGTGTGTTTCGCAGAACAAGTCCTCCAGATTCCATCTTTGTAAAGTTGTGTTTCCTTTCTGCGTTTGCTTTCCTCTTGTCTGTGTTTCAGGCTGTAAAAATGTTGGACCCCGTTCACTCACCCCTTAGTTTCTGAAGCTTTCTCTCACATTGCACACTGTCTTATATGCTTCCTTTGCTGGGAGAGTCTCCCCCTGCCGTCCGCTGCCACACAGCACCCCATGACAAGAAGCCTCATGTCAGCTTTGTTCCCAGCTTTGACTATTTTATTCTACTGAATTCCTGGGTGTGAAGTTCAGATACTTTTAAAGTCTCTGATAAAAATAGCTAAGTTGGGGCTGGAGAGATGGCTCAGAGGTTAAGAGCACCCACTGCTTTTCCAGAGGTCCTGAGTTCAATTCCCAGCAACCACATGGTGGCTCACAGCCATCTGTAATGAGATCTGGTGCCCTCTTCTGGCATGTAAGCATACATGGAAGGAATGTTGTATACTTAATAAATAAATAAAATCTTTAAAAAAAATAGCTAAGTTG
>JAQHUG010000172.1:3150866-3163555 GCA_028555095.1 Dicrostonyx torquatus | reverse complement strand
AGAGATCCACCTGCCTCTGTTTCCCAAGTACTGGGATTAAAGGCATGCACCACTGTGCCTGATTTAGGTCCTGATACATTTTCTAAGTGTATTTACTGTATATTTCAACATTGCCTGAGGCACTTCTCCCATATGACTTTTTTTCTTTCATTGACTTGTTTTGGCTAATTTAAACCTATGCTTTTTCAATGAAAGCTGCATTAACCTTTATCATCACAGTTTTTCTGCTTTATTAAGAACTAGAATAAAGAGCTCACTGTAGCACGGATTCTAAGAGTTCTTAATAAAACCCAGAGTCAGATATTAGAGGGCGAAAGCTGAGAGGTCAAAGAAGCAGCGCATCCAGCCACTAAACAGACCTTTTACCTCTCCCGAATCCTCAGACCTTCTCAGACTGCGTCCTCTCACTGACCCCTTCAGACCACACCTCAGACTCCCACCTTATATTCCTCTTTCTGCCCAGCCATATCACTCCTGTCTCCATCTCCCTAGTCCTGGGATTAAAGCATGGGATCACCTTTATGTGAGCTCTATTTCTCTTTTAAACAGATTCAATCATGTGTAGCCCAGGGTGACCTTGAACTCACAGAGATCCCTCTGCCTCTGTCTCCCAAGTCCTGGAATTAAAGGTGTGTGCCATCACTGCTTGGCCTCTAGTGGCTTAGCTCTGGACACTGATCTTCAGGCAAGCTTTATTAAAATACACACAAAATATCACTACAGCTCATATATAAATAGAACAGGATGACCTTTGCATCATTAATGATGCAAAAATAAGATGACTGGCTTAGGTCAGAATCTGAATAATTGAGAGTGACTACAAACTTACCTAGGTAACCAAACCATGCCATTGGATTGCATGATTAAGCAGGTGGGCAGGGAGAAAGACTGTGCTCTTCTTGTCACTCACAGAATCTTGAAGAGTCAGGGATGGTCGCACACATCTTCAGTCCCACAGCCCAGAAAGATGAAACAGGAGATCTTGTCTTAAAGCAAGCAAGCAAACAAACAATAAAGCCTGACATTAAAATGGCTACTTATGCTTAAAGCTTAAAAATTTGCACTTAATGAAATTCTGACTACAAAGGTTTTACTCAGCCTTGTGTGTGTGTGTAGGTGGACATGCACATGGATGCAGAAGGTAGAGGACACCTCACATTTTATTCTTCAGATGCCATTCACTTTTTATTGTTTTAGACAGGTCTCTCATAGGCCTGGAACTCACCAAGTTGGTAGGCTGGTTGGCCAACATGTCCCATGCATCTGCCTTCTCAGCACTGGGATCATAAATCTGAGCCACCACGCTCAACTCTCTTTACATGAGGTCTGGAGATCGAACTCGGGTCTTGGACTGATCTCCTCAGTCTTTGATATGATCTCTAATGAACAAAATATAGTTAAAGGTGAGTTGAAATTCTCTAAATAACGAGGATTGGCAAATGCCATTGTCGTTTTGTAAGAAAAGTGTTACATTGCAGTGTTTTACAATACATTTCCTTGTACCTTTTCCCATCTTTAAAATGTCAGTCTTAGGGACTAGAAATAAAGCTCAGCAATCAAGAGCACTGATTGCTCTTCCAAAGGACCCAGGCTCACCTACATGGTCACTCACACATATCTGTATCTAGTTCCAGGAGATCTGATGCCCTCTTCTGGCTGCTGTGAGCATCAAGCATACATACAGTGCATTGCCATAGCAAGCAGACAAATCGCCCACATACAAATACTTTTAAAAGATGTCAATAATTTTTTTGGCTAATAGACAGCTAAATGCTTCTGGGGCTGTGCACTGGAGCAAATGTACTCTCACACCCAACTGTTTCCTACATACCTGGTGCCCAGCTCTGCAGAGTGCCACCAAGACCAGAACCCACAGCCGCACCTGCTTTACCATGCTGCAGACAGAAAGTCTGTAACTCCAGTTCCGACTTGAATTTGAAGCAGTTGAGTCTGAATTTAACATATTTTGTTAGGCAAATTCCATGAGTCTGAGCCTGTTTCTTTAAATAATTAGTATAATTCCACCTTATGGAAATAGGGAATGAAATTGCAAATGCTTAGCTATTATTTAAAATATAATAAATTTGGAGTGTAGTAACTATACTTGTTACATTTCTGAAACATTCCCAGTGAGTGAAAGCAATGTACTCGTTGATCATATACTTTGTGATTTAAAAAAGACGTAGGTCTGACTCTTTCTTACATTTATCTCATATGTGGTTTGTTTCTATTGTTTTGCCTACATCCATTTCTCTATACCATGTGTGTACCTGGTACCCAGAGAGGTCATGTGGGTGATGCTAGATTCCCTGGAAGTGAATAAGATGGTTGTGAGCTGCTATGTTGCTAGTGGAAACTGAACATTGGTCCTCTACCAGTAATTTTTTAAAAGACCATCTAATTATTTTGTCTTAACTAAAAAACTTTTTTTTTCATTCTTATAGTGAACATCCCAAAATAGAATTTTACCTGAAAAACTTTACTTCAGCCAAAGATGTCTTATTTGCCATAAAAGAAGTAGGTTTCCGAGGGGGTAATTCCAACACAGGTAAGTGCACCACCTCCAGGCTCAGCATAGGGAGGATTGAGACCAAAACCACAAATTACCACTTTTAGTGTCATCTAGGAGACTCCCGCCTGCTAGTACTTGTGTTGGCTAGATCCGCACCTGACACCTGTCTGTAGTGGAGAATATGCCAGTGGGTTAGCTGGTAATTTTTTTGCTTGTGATTTTTGTGTGTTTATTTTGTTTTGTTTTGTTTGAGACAGGATTTCTCTGTATAACAGCCCTGGCTATCCAAGAACTCAATTTATAGACCAGGCTGGCCTTAGACTCAAGAGATCCACCTGCCTCTGCCTCCCAGGTGCTGGGATTAAAGGTGTGCACCACCACCACCTGGTGCTGATAATTCTTAAATAAATAAATACAATTTAAAAACCTACAGCAGGCCAGGAGATGGTGGCGCACACCTTTAATCCCAGCACTCAGGAGGCAGAGGCAGGCGGATCTCTGTGTGCTCGAGACCAACCTGGTCTACAAGAGCTAGTTCCAGGACAGGCTCCAAAGCCACAGAGTGATGGGGAAAGGTTTTAGCCTATCAGGCTAATAGCCCCCCCTGCCATTAGCTAATTATTCTGGGTTGGACCATAAGGTCCCAATTAGGTATAAAAGACTGAATCCACAGAGAGAGAGCTCCCATGTAGACTCAGTCTTTTATACCTAATCGGGACCTGATGGTCCAACCCAGAATAATTAGCTAATGGCTAATGGCGGGGCGTGGCTATTAGCCTGATAGGCTAAAACCTTTCCCCATCAACAGAGAAACCCTGTCTCGAAAAACCAAAACCAAAACAAACAAACAAAAAACCCTACAGCATTGTGCTCTTTAGCAAAGTTGCTGTTTGTAAGCAAAGATGAACTGACTTAACCACAAAGGAAGATGGATCAGACTTTGGAAGGCTCCTTGTGCCCTAACTGCCTTCATAGGCCAGTAAGGGGTGAGAGCACATGACAGGAGGGGGCGTGTTGTTTTACCATTAAATGATAGAAGGGAATGTGAGACTTCTGGGAGATGGAAGCAGTGTAGGTTGTGAAGACCAAAAATAGGCTTGAAGGATAAACTTTCCCATTTGATAGATCTTTTACTAACTGAATTCTATTTAAGTTAAATTCTTAAATTGAATGGCATGGCTACCCAGAAATCAAAATGTCATTTGAGCCGTGTTCATTTGCTTCTGTTCTTAGGAAAAGCCTTGAAGCACACTGCTCAGAAATTCTTTACAGCAGACGCAGGGGTGAGAAAAGGGATACCAAAAGTGGTGGTGGTGTTTATTGATGGCTGGCCTTCTGATGACATTGAGGAAGCAGGCATTGTGGCCAGAGAGTTTGGTGTCAACGTATTTATAGTTTCTGTAGCCAAGCCCATCCCTGAAGAACTGGGGATGGTTCAGGATGTTGCATTTGTTGACAAGGTAAGGTGTAATGGCCAGTTCCTGTTAATGGGTGGGAGTGACTCAGTTTGGGACCTCTTTAAACCTAGTACTGATAAGCCCATAACTAGATTAATGTACATATATTTGATATATTTGAGGTGGGCATGGAAGAGGAGACCTGTAATCCCATCTACTCTTGTAGACCAGGCTGGCCTTGAACTCACAGAGATCTGCCTGCCTCTGCCTCCCAAGTGCTGGAATTAAAGGTGTGCGCCACCACTGCCCAGCAATCCCAGCTACTCAATGAGGCTTAGGCGACAGGATTACAAGTCCAGGGCCAGCCTGTTTAACTAAGACCCCTATCTCAAAATGAGAAGTAGCAAGAGGGCTGGGAATACATATGTAAGGTTCTAGGTTCATTCTCCAACACCACCATTTGCAAAATACTAAACTTTTTATTTTGGGGGTATCTTTTGTCTTCCTCCATTAGGCTGTGTGTCGGAACAACGGCTTCTTCTCTTATCACATGCCCAACTGGTTTGGCACCACAAAATATGTGAAGCCTCTGGTGCAGAAGCTGTGCACTCACGAGCAGATGATGTGCAGCAAGACCTGTTACAACTCGGTGAATATCGCCTTCCTAATTGATGGTTCCAGCAGTGTCGGGGATAGCAATTTCCGTCTCATGCTGGAATTTGTTTCTAACATAGCGAAGACATTTGAAATCTCAGACATTGGAGCCAAGATAGCTGCCGTCCAGTTCACTTATGATCAGCGTACAGAATTCAGTTTCACTGACTATAACACCAAAGAGAATGTCCTAGCTGTCCTAGGAAACATACGCTATATGAGCGGTGGAACAGCTACTGGTGATGCCATTTCCTTTACTGTTAGAAATGTTTTTGGTCCCATAAGGGACAGCCCCAACAAAAACTTCCTGGTGATTGTCACAGATGGGCAGTCCTACGACGATGTCCGAGGCCCCGCTGCAGCTGCCCATGACGCAGGTAAGATGGTTGTCCTTTGTGTTAGAGATACAGAAGGGGTCCTATGAATTCACCACAATATAGGCTCAGGCATTTTTGTGGAAAGGATCCTTGCAGTGTGGACTAAATTCAGCGAGCTTTGGAATCTCAGTGATTGAACTGCAATTCTTCCAGGTATCATTAAAATCCCTTTGTAAGTTTTTTTAATCACCAGGTATTTTTTTGCTTTAAAAACTAGCAATTTCAGATTAATGTGCACGTTTCCTGTGTGGATGTGCACCCTGTGTACACCTGGTGCCTGTGAAGATCAGAAGAGGACATCTGGTCCCTTGGAACTGTAGTTAGATGGTTGTGAACTATGCGGGTCCTGGAAACTGGACACAGGTCCCGTGCCAGAGCAACAAATGTTAATTGCTGAGCCATCTCTCCTATTCCAAAACCTGTAATTTTTGATTATTGGATTTGTCAAATATAACTTCAAAGACTGAAGTAGAGGAAACAAAATTATCACTAGGACAATGCAAACTTCATTTATGTATCCATTTGTGCCAGACTTAACATGCTTTTAAGACCCCAAAATGATGTCTGAAAGTGACAGTAGCAGTCTTTCCTCACTGCCAAACACATATGTAGGATGTAGGGATCTTTACAAACAGATCAGCTGAAGGATTTCCTTCTGTTCCTAGTTTGTTCAATACAATGTCTTTAATGAATTAACCATCTTGGTATTTTTATCATGTATAGTAAGTTGCTAATGGCAAAGCTTTTGGTTCTCACCATAACCAAAACATCTGTAGTCTACCTAGAAAGCTTAGCATAGATCCCACTTAAATTGTTAAGCAGTTTTCTCTAAGGCTATATATTAATATATGAATATGTAACTTTATATGTAAGCTAGGCCTATTTTTAACTCACTTAAAAATATTTCCATTGTAGGTATCACTATCTTCTCTGTTGGTGTGGCTTGGGCACCTCTGGATGACCTGAGAGATATGGCCTCTAAACCCAAGGAGTCACATGCTTTCTTTACCAGAGAATTCACAGGATTAGAACCAATTGTCTCTGACGTCATTAGAGGCATTTGTAGAGATTTCTTAGAGTCCCAACAGTAACTGTGATACTTTGACAACTCAAAGAATAAGTACATGAGGATCTAATATGCAAACTGTATTCTCAATACAGTAACTTTATAGCTTACCAGGATCAGTAAATATGTCAACAGCAGTTTAAAGCAAATGAGCTTTCATTTGAAGCTCTGAATTTAGATTGACCGAGGATAATCAGGGTCCTTAGAAACTCAGGAAAGAGATGTCATGGGTTTAAATTGGCGAGTGCAAGCATGCATACTCAGTGGCTATGTACGCTCCACAGTTAGACACAAGTATTGGTCCTTCTCTAATCACTCTGTATTGACTGTGCAAGGAAAGCAGAACAGCTTTTAAACACAGATCAAGTATAATTTTGACCCATGTGGATGTTTTCTTAAAGCCAGTCAACAGACAGCTGTGTTATTTCATGTACTCATCTTCACTACACATTATATGGAACATGTATCAAGCTTTTTTTTTGTAGTGTTTTCCTAACTAATGGCTGAAAATACCACATTGAGTAAACATAGGATTACCTGGTATTTTTCTATTTATATCCTTAATTTCATGTGTATAGACAGGCATGTATGCCAAGAACTAAGAAAATGTTTAAGCAGGGAGTTTTTGAAAAATGTTTCAAGTATTGTACCAGGAAAAATACTTGGCATAATAGTTTGGATGTCAACAATAAAACTGGAAGTGACTTAAGTGCCTACTTATTAACACTACTGTTTTTCTTCTATGATAAACATTCTACTCCTGCTAATGACCAATCTGAATTAAGTTGTGTAATATTTCATTCAATTACATGCTGAACACCTATTGTTATTTGTGAAGTTGATGTCAAAGAGAGTATCAAAAACCCACTCAGTGTATATTAGAGCCCACAGTGGCTATCCCCACAGGAATCTAACATTCCGAAATCTTGGCTACTTTCTCTAAACCAGGTTCTGGCCTCTCCTTTACCCACCTGTGAACCTGTTTACTACCATCTGACCTAGGAAAGGCACTGGTTGTAGACACGTGACTTCCTGGAGTGTACCCAAATTTCATAACCCGGGCAGAGAATAAGGATTGTATGTGAGAAGAGATTGCCCCCCCCCAAAAAAGACATAAAGACTTAATAAAAAGAGCATTCCTCCTCCCCTCCCTTATAAAAGGCTGCAAACAATTATTCATTGTGAACAAGGAGAATCTTACCATAAGAAATAGGTTCAATTTAACCTGACTTCCGAAATTCTCTCCCTCGAGCAAATGAAACCCCAGTTTCCATTCATTAGCTCTTTTACAAGTCTTTTAATTCAACAAAGGACAAAACTTTGAAACATCTCAGATAATCAAAGATGCTAACACTTAGATTGTCAAAAGGATGAGAGGAATTAAAATTTTAAGATGCTAAGCATTTCTGTAAGTGAACAAAGAAATAATAAATAAGGATATATAATAATTACTTTTAAAACAAGCTGGCCTCGTCAAAATCTTCTGCCTCATCCTCTTCAATGCTGGGTTTATAGACATGCAGAATTTACAAGCTTTAAAAATGAAATTTTAAGAAGACGTACTATAATCCAGTTTCGGCAGGCATGTCTAGCTCATTCTGAGATATTTTGCTACACATCCCACGCCAACCTTACAGTCATGACAGCCACCATACCTGCGCCTGGCATATCACTTTACAGCTTCCTAATGAGTTGAGATGTTGGGTAAAGCTTGAAATGAGGAAACTACAATCATGAGACAGAATGATTCAACGGCAAGGGGGAAAAACATATTAAAAGTAAAATACTATTAAAACTTACATATAAAGTCAAATTACTTTTCATAAATCATAAATAGAAACACATATAAGGCAACTTTTTCAACCTTTTAATCTCTTCCTGTTTGTTATTAAAAAAATACAAAAAATAAACATACTATTTTAAAAATCCAACAGTTTTAATATACCATAAGACACAAATGTTTATGCCCTGCGGTAACAAGCAAATTACAATTAAATAGTTATGCAATGGGCTTCAGAAGGCTCCCAGAACAAAACTAGCCTTGAGGAAATTTATTATTTAAAAACAGGAATATGGAGGAAGAATATCCCTTTAGTTCATTTTTCAGCTCAGAAAAAAGAAACTGCTTTGTATTCTTGGATACATATGGTATACACATGCTAGAGTGCAGGTGTATGCCCATGAATGCATTCAGAGGCCAAACCAGGCTTTCTCTTACAGTGCTTTCCATCTTAATGCCTTGAGCTGGGATGGGCGTTTGCTTGCTGAGACAGCTCACCTTTATAGGGCTAGGTTGGCTTACCAGGGAACTCTCAGGACCCTCCTGTCTCTGGTCCCTCAACATTGGGGTTCTATGTATGCAGTCACACCACGCTTTTTATGTGGGTGCCAGAGATTCAAACTCAAGCCCTTATACTTACATGGCAATCACTCACTGAATCATTACCCCAGACCCCAAAACCAAGTTACTTTTTTAATTCTGAAGTCTTAGTGTTTTATCAGCAACAACTGAGTTACTAAAATTTTTCAATGTATAATTTTTAAAGCAGGAATCCAAATAGAAATCTGCATATAAATTCTGCAATGTGCTCTTTTCCTGTTTTCCTCTCGGGGAGAGGCAGGTTCTGTCTCTCTCTCTCTCCCCACTTCTCCCCCCCCTCCACTTCTGTCTGTCTCTCCTCTGTCTCCTCTTTCTCCCTCTCTCTCTCTCCTCCCCTTCCCCATTTCCCCTCCATAACCCTAATAAATGTTTAATTTAAAAAAAATAAATCTGCAATGCCTAATTCTATCCCATTTGCAATTTCTTCTGTTTTAAAAAAAATATATTCATTTATTACATATACAGTGTTCTGCTTGCATGTATACTTCCAGGCCAGAAGAGGGCACCAGATCTCATTTCAGATGGTTGTGAGCCACCATGTGGTTGCTGGGAATTGAACTCAGAACCTCTGGAAGAGCAACCAGTGCTCTTAACCTCTGAGCCATCTCTCCAGCCCTGCAATTTCTTCTAAGAAAAGGGGCATTAGTATCTTGAAGCTTTTTTTTTTCTTTCAAATAGTTAACTTTTAACTTTATAAGGACAACTATCTACTAAGCAAATGCAGCTTATTTTTTGCTAACATTTTTGTGGAAACAGATCCGTTAAATAAAAGACAACCCTATTTACTAGTAAGTAAAACTCGGTTTTTTGTTTTGTTTTGTTTTTAAGTAATAGGTTGTCTAAGCAGTTTATTTAAATTGTGTATCCGAAACTTGATGGATGAGGATGACACTGGAGGCCTTAACTTCTTTTAATAGCATAATAGCTTCCCCCAGGTGGTGCAAAATAGAAAAATATTGTGTTATAACCTTACTAGGACATCAGTAAGTACTAGGAATATAAAAAGAACAGCATGAAATGAAGGACTAAGAAATCACCTTCATTTCCTACTTCAATTGTGGAGAGTATTGTACTTTACTATTCAACACGAAATGATGTGGCCAACAGCAATATACAGGTACACAATTCAATATTTATTATATGCATTTTATATACATTATTTCTCAACAGCTGTATGTTTGCTTTGCGGTACAATCTTAAAAATTTGCTGATTTATAGTCTGTAAAACAAAAACCTTACAAAACTCATCAAAACTCGCAAACTGATCAGAAAAGGTTTTTGGAAGACTAGAAAAAAATACTTTATTGTCTTAATCATGCATTACACAAGGAAAATCTTTAGTTACACCATAAAATTAAGCACATCTAAAAAAATAAAACAGGGAAAACTAGTCCAATCCCAGCAGACTTCTGTATCCTGATTCAATTTTAAAATATCCTATATGTAATGGCAATAAAATATTCTCCAATTTTTCTTTTTAAACTAGATCATTTTGGTTTTGGACTCACAGTAAATCAAGACAGTATTTTAGGGAGAAAGACCTTGGTTTGTAAATTAGCTATAAAATATTCCATTTTTAGTCTATTTTAGACTGTTTAAAGAGTTCCAAAATAGATACACAGGTTCCCTTAGCACATTAATAAAAGAATATAAAGACCAACAAAAAGTGAAATAAATAATAGGCCATTAGCAAGATGGATAATCCTTGATAAATAAACTTGTAAATACAGTAAGATGTACAAAATATCACATAGTGATAGATGTCAAGATTAGTTTTTAAAGAGTTCATTTGGAGTACTAAACTCCACAGCTTTGTTTTAATACACTTAATAGTCCTTGATTCATGAAGACATGTAGACGAAGGTGATTTATCATCTTTATGAAGGACTTAGCTGAGCTGTATTAGGCAAAAGGAGGGAAGAAAGTGGTTATAGGTGGCAGGTTAGTGAGATCTCTGTGTTTTAGGGCTGTATAATGCAGAAAAACTTCAGTATGATCTTGAGCACTGTTGTGACAGGCTAAATATATAAAAAGACTTATAAAAACTAGAATTTTATCCAAACATTTTGTGCAACTAATGCTAAAATATTTTAAGTTAAATTTTCTTTTCTTTTTTTTTTCTTTTTTTAAAGCAAAATAAGTTTAAAAGGGAATCTGTGGCATTCAACCAATAAACGTAAGATCACTAAGAGATGAAAAGCTGCTCTTGGAGCTCGCTCCCCCACAAGAGCACCACATTCCTAACCCTAAGGCAGCACACAGAGTCCAACAAAAAGACCTTTATTTTTTTTTTTTTTTTGTAAGATCAGACTCCACATTGGCTTAAACACCTTTTTAAAGAAAAATTACGCTCAGTACATACCCAGTATACAGCGCAGATACTGGAGTCCTTTTTCTTTCTGTCCCACAAATACAGTTAATTACAGTTAAACTAATAAGCTTGATATGAAGACGTGATTCCCAACAACTTATGCCTGCCCCAATAGCTTTACCCAGGCAGATCACATGTAGTGTCATATCAGCAACTTTCTGATGGCAGTGATGCAGACAGACCCCCTTTCTGACCAGTAAATCTTTTTTCATGATGTCAATTTATGTTGGTTCATACGAATACTTTGGCAAGAGCATCAGCTCCTGCACTGGCGATATATGCCTTGGATGGGTGGAAAGCAACATCATAAATTGATTCATCCAATTTCTTCCTATGAGCTGTTATTTCTTGTACACATGTCTTACTGTCCAAATTCCATAATCTAATGGAGCAGTCATGGCCTGCAAGAGACAAATAAAGCTGTTACTGAGTAACAATTCTTTTATAAAATGAGGGTTGTACAGAAGTTCAAACTTACTTCCAGACATTAAATAGATGCCATTAGGATCTACTGCTAAACTTGTAACAGCATCCAAATGAGCTACCATTGAATGGATCATTTTACCTATAAAACAAAAGAGGAGGCAGAAGTTAAAATACACCATTAACAGAAAACAATCACCACAGCAGTACTTTCAGTTTTGGAAAAATATTCACAGTTTTATAAAGATTAGTATTTTAACCATTTGGGAGTACACAATTTACAGTGGGAAACCACCACCAATATCCAGATCACATTTTCATCACTGAAAAAGAACACCTTGTTCCCAGTATGCATCAGGTCCTAGCAACAATGATCTACTCTTTCTAGAGACTGGCCTATTCTGGATGCTTTATACTAAATAGATTCTGAATATGTGGCTTTTCTGTTTGACTTCTTTCACTTAACATTTTTTAAGATGTATCTACTACACTAATAGTCTGAAGAAAATGTTTAATATTGCTATTATTTTAAGACTTGAAAATCCTATCCCACCTTTTTTTTTTAATTTTTAATTTATGTGAATGTACATGTGTCTGCCTGTGTGCCCAAGGGAGTCAGAAAGGTGCCAGCTCCTGAAGCTGGAGTTTCAGGCAGTTAGAGCTGCCTGAGATGGGCACTGAGACTTGACCTCAGGTCCTCTACAAGAACAGTATGTGCTCTTGGACACTGATCCATTTCTCCAACACTTAAGTTTTCTAGAAACAGTAAAAACTGCTGGAGAAGGAGCATCTTTTCAGAGATTTCCTCCATCTGTGGAGCTGTCTACAAGTTGTGCAGAGAGCTCCACCTCTCACCCATGTTGGGGTAGGCTTTTCCCTACGCAGCTCAAGTTTTCTGATCCATTACTGCTCCTCCAAGTAATCCTCACTCATGCTCTGTCATGTAAACCCCAAGAAGACCTTTCTAGTTCAACAAGTCGGACTTAAGTACAATGACAAAATAATATTTTGGTCTGTCCTGGATTCCTTTTCTGGGGTGAATGGTATGTACTGTATTACTATAAAAGTCTGCCATGCAATGAAGATTCACTTATTTTTTAATTGTGTGTGTCTACAAGTTTAATTTTTTAAGATTAACTTCACGAGTATGAATGTTTTGCCTGCATGTAGACACATGTGCACCAAGTGAGCACGCGAAGCCTGCAAATGTCAAAAGAGCGCACTGGAAACCCTGGAACTAGAGTAGTCGTGAGGCACGTGCTACTGGAGTCAAACTGGGGTCCTTCGCAGGAGAAACAAATGCTCTTAACCTCTGGGCCAACTCACCAAGTTGAAATTTAAAACAAACTTCAATAGAAAGTTGTGCTCTGACAACATGATGAAGGAAAAGCAATTATAACTTGATTCATTTTGGAGTCGAGTGGGATCATCAGATAGGCAGGCGCTTGTTACCCAAGCATAACCACCTGAATTTGAGTCCAGGAAGGAAAACTAACTTCTACAAGGTAT
>JAQHUG010000172.1:3115119-3137820 GCA_028555095.1 Dicrostonyx torquatus | reverse complement strand
CCCACAGAAAGCTCTAGTCACTAAAAAGACCCACTGTGCCTCTTTACTTACCATATGTATCATAGGGATCCACATTAGGACTAGGCATATTCCACCACTGAATGGTTGCATCAATACCACCACTAAAACACTGTTCTCCATTAGAACTAATAGCTAATGAAAGAACAGGGCCACTATTACAGAAAGAGAGAGGGAAAATTACTTATAAATTCTAAGAAACTCAAACCCCTACCCCCTTCAATCTATTCATTTATGTGGTATCTAAACAAAATGTTAGGTAAAAAACGTACAACTAAAAAGTACTATTAGGTCATATTCAAATATAATTAATCAAACAAGGCATTATTCAACTAATATGTCTTCTCTAACATCGAGTGTTGAGAAAATTAGATTTGGAGACTGCTAACTATAAACAGTAATAGGAGTTGCTCATTAAGTACTATTTCAAAAAAACTTACATGTGACCCCTAAATGTGTAGATAGGCTCTACGTCTAAAGAGGCACTCCTAAAAAGAGGGAGAAAAGGGACAGGGGAAGAGAACACATTAAATCTTCATGAATCACTGTTTGATAATGCAGATGTACTAAAGACACGGGATAATAAAGAAGAATTATCCATATGAACAAAATCGGAAGGAAAAAACAATATTAAAATACTTGCTTTTTGGCAGGAACTGTCTTTTGCAAATTCCAAAGTTTCAGGGTGTGGTCCTCAGAGGCAGTAACCAGCACAGGTTCTACAGGATGAAAAGCTAATGCTCTGACTCCATCAAAATGACTACGTAGTGTATACTTGGGGTTCCAAGTCTTTCGAAAGGCATCTTTATTGGCCGGCAACTAAAATAAAAAAGTGTACTATTTACAGGTAAAAGTAATAAACTGGTAGGCATTGGACATTTTCTGTTTTCTTTTTGGTGTGTTTAAAACATATAAAACTGTTTCACTAAAATATCCAGGAGCTATTTTAATGACCTTAAAAACTCACACCAAGTCAATCTTTATGTAAGAATTCAGAAAAATAATTTTGTTAAACTTTCAAATACTCAGGTCAAAGAATTCCTTAATCTGTTTTCGCCTAACCATCAAATAAATAAATAAATTCCACCGCTCCTATCAAAGTCAGATGAGAACAGAAAACTGCCACTGCCATAATGATTTACAAGAAAGCAAAACAGAGATATAAAAATTACCAGATATTCAAGGGTACAGTGACCACAATAGTTTCCATTTAGGAAATTGACCAGTATCTGAACAATTCCAAGGCAGAAAGTTAAGGAACTTAAATTTTAAAACAATGAACTAAAAACTCTAAGATTATTTTCCTAAATCTTTCTTTTTTAAATTTCCTTCAAAGATTGAGTTTTGTGTTGCCCTTGCTGTCCTTGAATTCACTAAGTAAGTACCGCGAATTTCTGATCCTTCTGGCCCTGTCTCCCAAATGCTAGGATTACAGGCGTGAGCTGCCCTGCCAAGATTATGTGGTGCTGGGGATCAAACCCAGGGCTTTGGGCATCCTAGGTAAGCACTTTTCCTAATTTTTGATATTAAAGGTGAACATATTAAGCTTTATTATTTCTACATCAGTAAAGATAAACCAGTTCTAAAGCAGCTAAAAGTTTACCAATTTAGTTGCAAATATGCTTTAAAATTATTAGTAAGAATAATCCAGCCCACCCCAGCAGTTATCTTTAAAAACCATCCTAACTTAAGTCTAATTTTTTTTAATGTTTTTGCTGAAGAATTTGCTGAAAAACTAAGGTGAAATGCAAAAAAATCTAAAATATAGTTAACTCTCTAATGAGTGTTTATGCTTGGAAAATATTTAATCTACGCTAGTCTAATACTAACACATTCTTCCCATCTCCTTTTTCTAGCCCTCAAGAGAGGGTAAACATTAAGGAAATGATACAAGCTAACTTGGTTGTGACTGACAAAAAAAGACCTCAAAAAAAACAAAGCATGGCTTTCAAGATCAATCCTGATGAAAAACCCTAATTAATCTAGTGTCTATTTGTTAGCATAAAATATGGCTTCAACTCAGTAAATAATTTAAGTACTCAAGATGTAATTATCAACCAGTATCTTTAAGGTAATAATCCTAAACTAATCCTACCTAATCCGCCAAAATTACTAAGAAAGATTTAAACACCACAAAGAAAAAATTTTAAAGCAAAATTACGTTATTTCAAATCAACACATCAGCACACTTAAACTTATCTTTTCCATGCACCTTGACATTAATTCTGTTATAAATGATTCCAAAGAATAAGGAGCCTTCTATTAAATCATTAAAAAATTAAAAATAAAACTGCACTTACATCATAACTATAGTCTGCATCATTTGTTACCGTCAAGTCTGCAAGGTCTCCAAGGCCCAGTACACTTAACAAAACATCATCAGAACCCATAATAAATGACTTGCCTCCTCCAGATGGAAACGTTATTGGTTCAGCTATAAAGAACAAAACCGCTTCTTAAATGCTGAAAAATCATACAGTACAATACAATATTGTGGGGAATTTAAGCACAAAACAGTCACAAAATCCAGCAATATTATAAATTCTACTTCCCACTTCCACACACAAAAAAAAGTCCTACTACTGAGTAGAAATAAATGTGCTAAAATGACAATGTAATGATTATCTTCCAAACTGAATAAACACTGTGTACATCATCCCAGGGTGGAGGCAGAACACAAACATTTTGTCTGTTTAGATCCCTTACCACCTGAGTAAATTTTAACAGGACAATTTTTGATTAAATCATCAGATTTCAGCCACTTATAGGGAAAAGATATCTACCAACCTCAAAGTAGCTTTAAGTGCATAAGTTACTATGAAGTCCCTTTGCTTCCTAAATAAGTGAAGGAGCACTTGGATATGATACTGCCAGACACTGTCTGATACACAGCCTTTCAATTAGTGCCACGATGGTCTAGTAAAGGGTGGCTCTACTAGTAGTTGATGATAGTATCCTAAAAGGAATGCCTTCCAATTTTAAAACTTTCCTATGGCTTCATTTTAATGCCTTCTTTTATATATTATGATGCTGCTAAAGTTAAAAAAACTAATTTACTTTAACTGTAGACTTTAGGCTTCCAATCAGAATGACTGCATAAGTATCAATAAAAACTGAAAATCGCATCACTTCACTGAGCTGCCTCACCTGTGTCTCATGCAGTAACAGCTTTCTACACTGACAATGCAGTTGGAATGAAAGTGCAATCATTTGAATAACTATAACAAGATAGGCTAAAGTGTAAGCAACTGTTCAACATAATTTTAAGCATGTGCTTTGCAATCAAACTGTAGCATTAAAATGGCAAAAAGGAAACACTAATTACAAAACAACCTAAACATTTAAAATTATGAACCAATTTTTAAAAATTATTCAAAAACTCAGGCTAATAAATTATGAAAAATTCTTACAAAATGGCATGTATTTAATACACTACAGGAAACAGGCATACTGAAAAACACTAATACTAATTCACTAATAATACTGAAAGTAACTCATAGAATTAATATATACTATTACCAAAGTAAAATTCATTTTTAATTTAGAATTTTTCTTTATTTTATTCTGTGTAATTTGATTCAAGTGATCCCTTAAACGAAGGTATAATTCAGCAACTAATCTAATTTGAAAACCCTTCATAAAATATATACAATATGTGTGTGAGATGGTATCACATACATTAAACAATGATTATGACAGTTACTATGATTACTAAGCCATCATTCAATGGTTGTACTTGGATCTGAACAATACATAGTACTGATCTCTTCTATCAATATTAGTACAAGTTACTGGTAATACAAAAAGCCGCTAAGAACTATAAGATAAATAGTTCAAAAATCACAAGAAAGTTCATAATTTGTTTTTAAGACAATTTAAGACAAAATTCTACAATTCCTTCCACTAGCAACTATACAAATAATCATTAACACAAATTTGTAAGTCCAATAAAATAGCTTTACCATCACCAATCAACTCATTTCTTTACAAATACTTTTTGTGGGATTATTTCTGATCAACCATTGACCAACTTCCGGGCATAAAAGGAGAAGTGGCCCAACAACTTTAGCTGGCTTATTTTTCAAAAAATACTATACTCATTTCTAAAGTTAATCACAAAAGCTACATCTATGTACCTTTTCTCTATAGATACATACGTGTTTACATCTAGCAAGCTATACTACTCTTAATATTTATTCACATATGTATATATGCAAAATCTTTTAAGCTATTATTTCTGCTTTCCCTATCACCCATCATTGGAGCATACAGTAATCACAGTAAATCTTTAATATTTTGCTCTTATATCCCTGCTGGAAGAATTAGTATATACTTTGCATATTATCTTAAGTTAGTACAAATTACCCAGAGCACTAACACAGCATAAAAATATAATCAACAATTTAAAATAAAATTATTAAATGAGTTTTCAAATAGGGTCTTTCTATATAGTCTTGGCCATCCTGGAACTTGCTATGCAGACCAGGATAGCCTCTAACTCACAAAGACCCTCCTGCCTCTACCTCCCAAGTGCTGGAACCAATGGCATAAATTTTATTTTAATGACAGAAATTTTTATTAAGCAGAATTGTCTTTTATGAGAATCCTAGAGCCTATGAAATCGAATTTTTTCAGAAGGTCCTTTTTTTAAAGTCCTGTAATAAATTCTTCTGATAGACAGCATGAACAAGGAAGCCTGTAGCTCACATATCAACTCTTCCTTTTTCTTCCAGTGTGCCTCTACTTGTGTTCTGCAGGACCTGGCACACAGTTAGACAAGCACTGTTATGCTGAGATACATCCCAGGCCCTTTTTTTACAATTTTATCAGACCTAAAGAACATAGAGGCCAATGACTGATTCCAATCATGCCAGTATAAATATGGAATAAAATCTTGACTGTAGTAGCAACAGTTTTTAAAAGTTGTGACACTAGAAAACAAGTATTTGTTCTTTATAAATGAAAATGTGACATAAAATGTTTTTTCCAAAAGCACCAAAATGGAAATTGTCATAAAAGAAAATCAGATTGCAGTTTTCCAATCTCTAAATGACAAATTTTAGGAAGAGTCCCTCTTTTAAAATGTAATGAAGTTCAACGTGCCCATTCACCTTACCACACCACTATGAAAGCGATTAGTAACTTACTTTCCTTACTTTTTAAAAACAAAAAACACAGTCATACACACTTGACAAACACACAGAGAGAGCTCTAAATCACCTTTTATGTAGAATCAGCCTATGGGCTTTCCCCTAAAATGGTGTGAAACATTAAAAAGGGTTCAGATCACTAATTTAACTTTGCCTTAAACCACAAATTTTACAGACTAAAATGTTAGTAAATAAACTGTACTTACTACAATACTTGGGAAAAGAAGATCCCAAATACCAAAATAAAAGTATTAGGGCTAGTATCTATATTTTAGAAAATAGTAAAAGTAAAAAGTTCAGTGGACAATGAATACAGAAAAAAAAAATCATTATTTTAATTCCCATTCTTTTGTATTAGTTTTGAGAGATCTTTTTAAATCTTTCCTTAAAATTTTCTATTAAAATTTTAGAATTTTAGAATAAAATTAAAGAAAAAGGTAAGAAGTCATAAATTGAGGAGAAATTGTTCAGTTTCACTGTAAGGCAAATATCTAGAAGAAATTAGAACAAACTATATAAAAATGTGAGACGGGCAAACAAATTCCTTTATAGAGCAAGAAGTGTGAACATAATAAAATAAATCTAACATTATAAATGTATTATCATATATGCATCATATTAAAGTAATTTGGTTTAAAAACTGAGATTATTTAGAAGTATATCTTCACCCAGAATTATAAATTAGTCAACTAAATCCGTTATCTTTAGGTAAAATCAATTTCAAAATGCTTAAGTAGTATTTTCACTTTCTATGTACTTTTGGTTTAGACAGATTTTAGAAAACTTATTACTAGAACAGGAATCCTAGATACAAAGTTACAGAATGAAGTTCCTTATTCTAGAATGATTAACAGTTACATTTATTTTTAGGAATAATGTATATGTAAGATCCCCAACACACTGCCTAGCACTTCTACTAAGTTATTAACAGTTGTTACATTTAAACCACACTACTAAGAATTAGTGTACCCTCACCTATATTATTTAAAGTTTAGTTTTAGAAATTATTCTTTTCCTAATACTAAATTTTTAAGCTATAATTAGATTTAAGGAAGGCACAATGAACTGACCTACAATGGAAACAGCTACATCTAACATGAAAACAAAAACAAATATAAAGAACTAGAAGCCATGTTTCATCCTTGAGCTTGATTTTAAGGCCTCTAATGATCATGTGGGATGACATTTAGCATTTTTACACAATGGCATATTTGTATATGGAGTTAAGGAACTCAGCAGTACAAACAAACATGATAGCTAAATGCTGTACCTTCCTCTGCTCTTGCACCTTCATGATCAGTCATTCTAGGAGAGGCTGACCTAGACTGATTAATGACTCCTGAAGGGATGTGGGGCAGCTCATCATCTCCCAAATCAGCGATCATGTCACAGAGTTTTGTCCTGTTGACCCCTGTAAATTAACGTCAGCAGTAGAGGTGCACTTAATAACTACCGCTTGACTGCTGGCAGCCTTAGTAAACCAATTTACTAACAAAAGAGACTAATAAAAACTCCAAGTTATTAAAGCTATCATTTTATATACCACTTCCCAAAATACTCTGAAACTCTTAAATATGTTGAAGAGTCACTATTTTGTGGCTCTTTGTGGAACACTGGATAGAACATAAACACTGTATTTGAACCATATATTGTGGAGGGGGAGAAAAAAAGGAAAATTTCTATTATTCAACTTGGAGTCTATAAACTCAGCCACAGAAAAAATGCTATTACATTAGCATTACAATGGAAATTATTGGTATTTAAAACTGTTTACTAGTGCACAAAGCAAAACATGGGCCTTTCAAATTAACTGTTTTTAAAAAGTCAAAGAAATACATACAAAATGACTTTTATAAGGGTGCAACAAACAATTAACTTTCCCTGCTGTTTTTTGGGTATTTTCCCAGCATATTAATAAAAATTTGTCATTGACAATTCAACCCAATTGTTAAATTTGTTTCTTAGAATTGTTTGCCTCAAATTTTCCCTGTTCCAAATATGGAAATCGAGTTCTCCAGAAGTTTTTTAAATGTCTTGTAATGACAAAAGAAGTCAGACTGTCTTAAATTTAAAGTTTAATTTCAACTACTGCCTAGATAATTCAGACAAAAGACAGAGCCTAAAAGCTTCAGCAGTTATTCTTTAACTATAAATTTCAGAAATAGCAGAATTAGTCATTTTGAGCCATATAGTATGAAAGCCTTTGTTTAAGTAATAGGTGATATGCCAGGCAGTGGTAGCAGACACCTTTGACCCCAGCACTCTGGAGGCAGAGGAAGGTGGATCTCTGAGTTCCAGGCCAGCCTGGTCTACAAAGTGAGTTCCAGAATAGTCAGTATTGATACACATTGAAACCCTGTCTTGAGAAATAAAACAAAACGTCAGAAAATCAATTTAGAAAAACAGGCATTTTTAAAAATCATCATAAGATAAAAGCAATTAGAATACATCCAAGGTTAAACATCATGACCTCATATTCACTAGCATGAACACTAATGGACTAATAACTAAATTAGGATCCTCTGTGATTAAAATTCCTGGCAGGTATTTAAACATCAGTTAGTCTACATGAAATGTCATTTATCTGTGTATGAGAAAATAATGAGAATGAGAAGCAACTGAATGCCAAGATGTAATGGAAATAAGATGAAATTTGCACATCATTTTATAGTGATTCCTAACTAAAACTGGTCACAAAACTCAATTTTTCCATTGTGTGTAATAAACAATATCCTCTGAATTTTCCAAAAGAACTATAAAGGAGAAACTCAGGATCACCTGAGCATTTTTCCTCTGCCAGTAAAGCAATCATAAATTCTCACACACACACTCCCCGAGACAGAGTTTCTCTGCGTACCTTTTGGAGCCTGTCCTAGAACTCCTCTGTTCTGACTAGCCTGGCCTTGAACTCACAAAGTTCCCCTGCCTCTGCCTTCCAAATGCTGGGATTAAAGGTGTGTGCCATAACTACCTGGCATAAATTCTCTAACAAAAAAAAAGTTGATTAAATATCCAACCAGTTAAATTCAATGTCAAAGAAAACAAAAATATTCTTTCTCATACATAACTCTTCTTTAAAACCTTCTGATTTGTATGATTAATAACTATTAATTTAGTTTCAGTAGCTGAAATTCTGCAAGCAAAATTTGATAATCCTACAATTTATACAATAAAAGAGGAAAATCAGTTATTTTTTACAAAAGAATTTTCCTTTAAATTGTTTTTCATATTAATCTTTTTCTCAACTTTTATCTGCTAATCAAGCCTCTCATCCTTATGGTTTATTATAGTAGACTCAATTTTCTTTAAATTTTCAAGTCACACTTGCTTCCTATCAAATTTGAATGCTACCCATTAAATTACGGCTCCCAAATTATCAGTTACTCTACTGCCTCCCTGCTCAGCAATGCCAAGTGACACAACTTCTTGTACCAAGATTGCTAAAGTTGTCTACTTAATCTTGTACATATTTCATACAAATCCCTTAACTTTCCATAACATGCAACAGAATTATTCTGCTCTACATGCTGCTATATTTGGTCATCTCCAATTCCTACACACACACACACACACACAAACACACACACACACACACGTGGGGGGTTATATCTGTCCTCTCCAATTCATATGCACACATACACACAGAACACACACAGGCATGGTGTGGGAGGTCCTTCTGTCTATGTGTTGCTTTTATTGCTTAATGAATACAAAAACTTGGCCTGTTGATAGGCAGAACTTAGGTGGGGGAAACTAAATGGCATGCTGGGAAAAAGGAGGCTGAGTCAGAGAGATGCCATGGATCCACCGCCGGTGATAGACATGCTGAAACTTTGTTGGTAGGCCACGACCTCGTGGTGATACACAGATTAATGGAGATGGGTTAAATTAATATGTAAGAGTTAGCCAATAAGAAGCTAGAGCAAATGGACCAAGCAGTGATTTAATTAATACAGTTTCTGTGTGACTGTTTTGGGTCTAAGCTAGCCGGGAAGCCGGGAACCAAACAAGCAACCTCTTTACTAAACAGGCTCAAAGCTAATTTAGCCATATACATATCTGTTCTCTCCAATTCACACACACACTCTCTCTCTTTCTCTCTCTCTCTCTCTCTCTCTCACACACACACACACACTGCTAAATTTCGTCATATCTGACCCCTCAAATTCACACATGCATGCAATGTATGCAACACGTACACACAGTGTACTTGGCCTATCCAAATTCTATGCATTTTTCTAACTAAATCTATTTCCTCTGCAAATATTTTATTGATTGTCCCTATAAACTCTTATTATGTGTCTGTGTGCCTTAAAAACCAGTTCCACTAATATTAATCTTATAAATAACGTTGTGTGACAGATAATAACAAAAAATTTAAAGCTTTATTGTATTAGAAAATGTATCCTAAACAAGTAGACTTGGAGATACAGAAGTGAGCAGAGATAAATATTCAAGTCACTGCTTAAATTTAGGATTAAAAATTACATAATTAACATTATTTTTACATACAGCTAAACATTAGACTTTGAGTAGCACAGTGCTAAGTTAAGGAGAAGATGAAACTTCTCTGCTCTAATACTAGTTTCTCAAAAGCTGTCAAAAGATGAAAGCAGATTTCATAACCTGAGAGCATAGTCTTTGCTCTACAAAGCAGAGCCTCTTTCAATTTCACATTCAACAGTGTATTTAGTTAGGTACTGGGGACTGAACCTAAGGGCTTATACATGCTACTGACTCTATGTTCACCCCTTCAAGTGCAAACCTACGCATCTTCATATTCATCCTAAGCCTACCAAAAATACTAAATAATTTCACAATTTTAAATGATTACTAAAAATGATAAAATTGGAATAGTATTACTATGAGACTATTATGCCTAATGTTAATTCAAAGGCATAAAGGCTCACTAATTACTCATAAACACAAACTAAGTCAGGTTTAGGATATACACCTGTAATTCTGGCACTCGAGAAGCTGAGGCAAAAGGTTCAGGAGTTGAGATAAACCTGGTCCAGATAGCCTGGATTACACCGTGAGGCTCTATCTCAAAAACAACAAACAACAACAAAGCCTAAGTTCTTAATTATTGCAGGAATTTAAAAGAAAAATATTTTTCTGTGTTGTGGCTTATACTTGTAAACCCAGCACTCTAGAGATGGAAATAGGAGAAGAGTTCAAGGCCAGACTGGGCTATAAAACTGTTTCAAAAGAGGAGAGAGAAGATAAGGCAGCTACCTCTTACTGTGACTCCAGACCTTACAAAAATGTACACTCTCAGACTATAGCACAAAAGAAACTATGACCTATTGTCTGTCTGCTGTTATTTCCATCCATTCGCACACGACACATAAACTTCCTTCACACATCACCTTTTCCAAGTCTAAAACTGACACTGTCACTGTCTCAAATGTGTCCTTTGCTAATCAACATTTTCTTCAGCAAAACTAATGGCTAGGAGGTAAACAGTTTTATTTTCTGACTATCATAGTTATAAATAACTTCCCTGTCTCAAGTAATACAAAAAAAAAGACACAATAAAACAAAAGTATCTCAACAAAAGGGTTGTTTTTTTTTGTTTTTTGGAAGCGGGGAGTGTGCCAAGAACCTAAACTGAAACATTCAGTAGCCAGCTTTTTTTCCAGGTGTAGGTGCTAATAGACCTCATACCATTGGTGGGGCTCAACTTCAAAATCTGACCTGACCTGCTAGGGGAACATTCAGAAAATGAGTCCTTCAGGCTACATACCTTTAATTAAAAAGCAAACAACAAGGTGTTTCTCACAATATGACACAGTTGTATTAAATAAATGTGACACTACAATATCAAAAATAACTAGAACTGCAAAGTGAAACTGTCGTTTTAAAAAGTGCACTGACTGGGAGGACCTTTCTGACATGAGACAAAATGACTAAAGAAAGAAAAGGTGGGAGCAGAGATTAAGTGGTCCGCTTAAAACTGTGACATTAGGTGTAGAGTGGGAGATGGAGCCAAGGTAGAGCTAGCTAGACAATGGAGAAAATGAGAAGAAATGATATAGGGGCACAGTGATGGGGAAATGAGATTAAAAACTTGCCACTTGGTTTATTTTTTTAACATAGGATCAGGCAAGCTTTTGAGTTTGAGGCCAGCTTGGTCTATAGAGCAAGTTCCAGGACAGCCAGGGCTATACTGAGAAACCCTATCCTTGGAAAATCAATAAACAAACAAATAAATAATAAAATGAACTTATGACAAAGAATTAAAATCATTTTATTGCCCCCACCTTGCAAGACTTTTATGAAAATGTTCTAATCATCCTAATCTTAATTTATATAACTGACTGTATAATGTAATCCTCCAGCTTTACTGAGCTAATGCATGTAGCAAAAAAAAAAAAAAAAAAAACACCAAAATGTCAAAAACTAGAAAAATCCTTAAAATTGAGAATTTTTAAAAGAGATTTATTTATTCACTATGTATAATGTTCTGTCTGCATGTATGTCTGAAAGCCAGAAGATGCCGCTACACCAAGTATCATTACAGATGGCTGTGAGTCACCATGTGGTTGCTGGGAATTGAATTCATGATCTCTGGAAGAGATCTGGAAGTGCTCTCAACCACTTAGCCATCTCTTCAGCTCTTTTATTTATTTTTTTCTCTTTTGTTTTGTTTTGTAGACAGATTTCACTGTATAGCCCTGGCTGTTTTGGAAATTAAGAGATCCACCTGCCTGTTTCCTGAATGCTGGTATTAAAGTCATGGACCACCACTGTCAGGCTGAAATTGAGGTTTTTATTTATTTATTATTTATTTGGTTGGTTGCTTGCTTTGGTTTTTCAGCATAGGGTTTTGCTGTAGCTTTGGAGCCTGTCCGACACTTGCTCTCTAGGTCAGGATAGCCTTGAACTCATAGACATCTGCCTGCCTCTGTCTCTCAAATGCTGGGATTAAAGGTGTGCACCACGAACATCTGGTGAAGTTAAGATTTTTAAAACAAATAAAAAATTGTTTTTCTCATTCTCATGTGTACGCCACTATCCCTAGTTTCTTTTCTGAAACTGTGAATTTTATGTATGTTGTCTCCACGATGGAAAGCTGACCAGCAAGTATCTACATATGTGTGTGTATTTAAAATATACCTACAATATGCAGCACTGGGTATTTACTGGGGTCTTGAAATATACTCTAGGTACAACACTACTGTTTTTCCTTTAATTTCATCTACAAGAAAGATACTGAACTCTGAATTTATTGGTTTTTAATTTATAATTCCATGAAGGAAATGAATAATTTCTATTAATTTCCTAAGACACCCTCTGTTGCAAGCCTAAAGCCTATGTCCCTTTACATAGATAATCTTTAAAAACTGATGTTTACATAAATATTTAAAAATCAGAAACAACTTTAAAGTCTAACAGACCAGGTTAAATGCACAAAAATGAAATATTGTGCAAGCACCAAAAATTTAGATTTTAGAAAATAAGAAACTTTAAGGGCTAAGGATGTAGCTCAGCAGTAAAGCATTTCCATGTGTAAAACCTAAGGTTCAGTACTCAACATGGTCAAAAACCAAAGTTCACCTCCCGTAAGGTTTCACACTAGATGGGGATGGTGGCACACATGTATAATCTTAGCACTAAACTGAAGAATATAGAGGCAAAAGAAATACAAGTTCAATGGCAGCTTGGGCTAGATTGAGGCCTTGCCTCAAAAGAAAACTCACTTAAGAGAAGCCTACAACCAAGCTCTTGGGTACATCCTCCTTTATTTCTGGGCACCTCCCTTTCTCTTAAATCCTCATACTTAAATTAAGTTTATGTTAAAATACCTCTTGTAAAATCTCAACTTTATGTCTAAATGTATATAATGTTTAAATATCAGCAAAACAAAAAACTAACAAATTAAAACACATGACAGATATTCTTATTGGAAAATATAAAAGGCTTATACATAAAATTATATCAAAATTTTAGAAAAACATTGTTACATGCAAATATTAAATGCAGTTAATTTCTGACAAGCAGTAATGGTTAAATTTCACTTTGTCTTTATATTAAAAACCTTTAAACAGCCAGGCTGTGGTGGTGCACGCCTTTAATCCCAGCACTCGGGAGGCAGAGGCAGGCGGATCTTTGTGAGTTTGAGACCAGCCTGGTCTACAAGAGCTAGTTCCAGGACAGGCTCCAAAGCTGCAGAGAAACCCTGTCTCGAAAAAAACAAAAACCAAAAAAAAAACTTTAAACAAAACAAATAAAAAAGTCTCACTATATAAGTAGTTAAGTTGGTCTATAGCCGAGGCTGTCCTTGAATTTAAAATGCTCTTGTTTTGTTTTGGGCTTTTAATTGCTAGGATTACAGGCACAGACACTCAAGAAGCAGAGCCAAGAAGATCTCTGTGAATTTGAGTCTAGCCTGGTCTACATAGTGGCAGGGAGGGAAGAAAGATTAGAAAATAAGTATACCAGTTTTAAAAACAAAATATCTTGAGAGGCCACATCTATTTCCAACTCTCAAAAAGACTTAGGTCTATTCATAATCTATAAAGAAAAAGAGGGATAATTCTATATTACATCAAAAGCAACATTTGCTGGGCGGTGGTGGCACACACCTTTAATTCCAGCACTTGGAGACAGAGGCAGGCAGATCTCCATGAGTTCGAGGACAGCTTGGTCTACAAGAGCTAGTTCCAGGACAGGCTCCAAAAACTACAGAGAAACCCTGTCTCCAAGGGGGGAAAAAAAGCAACAATAAAACTTTTAGGTCAGTACATAGCATATGTAAAATAACCTCTAGTTTTTTTTTTAATAAGCTATTTCATTTATTTAATTATTAGGTTTTTTTTTGTTGCTGTTGTTTTGTTTTAAAAAAAGACAGGGTAGCTCTGGCTGTCCTGGAACTGGCTCTCTGTAGACCAGGCTGGCCTCGAACTTACAGAGATCCACCTGCCTCTGCCTCCCAAGTGCTGGGATTAAAGGAGAGTAAACTGAAGTCAACCATGCAATAGTGAGTTCATATTCAACAGGCACACATTAGAGGTAAATGATGCTACTACTCAACACAGCCCCTCTTAATGCTTTTAAATATAAGTAATTCATAACACAGTCTGAATCGTCCTAACAATAGCTTGTCCTTTTATTCACATGCACTAACACAAGTTAGCATGAAGTTATAGAAGAAAACTAGCAGGTTACTTACTGGTAAAGCGCTTGGCTTGCCTAGCAAGCATAAAGTTTTGGAGAGAGGGAAGTGAGGAGAAAGGAAGTTGGGAGGAACTAACAGGTGAAATTCTCAAAACTCTAGTTAACTCCACAATACATTAAATTACTCAAGAACTCCATTATCAAAGAAAAAGTGGTTTCTGATAGGCCTGCCATTTTATAAGGTAGTGTGTCTGTCACCAAAAAAAGAAACAGGGAGAATGCCTTTATGTCTCAGTCTTTGTTATGTACTATTTTTCTCCCTGACACTTTATTACTTTATTCTTTTTAGTTTTTATTTTATTTATTTGAGACAGGTTTTCACTATGCAACCTTGGCTGGCCTGGAGCTCCCCAGGTAGATCAGGAAGGCCCTGAACTCAGAGAGAGACCTGCCTACCTCTACTCTGCCTTGTGAGTGCTGGCATTAAAGGTATGCGTCACTATGCCTGGCAAGATTTATTTATTTTTATGTGTATGGGTATTTCTCCTGCATGTATGTATGCTTGTGTATCATGTGGATGCAATACCACTAAGGCCAGAAATGGGCACCAAGCCCTCTGGGATTCAATCGGTAGCTGGCTGTTAGCTGCCCTGTATGTGGGTACTGAACCCAGGTCCTCTGCAAGAGCAGTGAATACTCCTGATACAATAAAGGAAAAGAAAAAAAAGTTCGACTAGAAGTCAACACCCAATTCAAAACGAAAAATTTTCAAAACAAATTCCAAGTCTCTCCTTTCAGTATCACCAGAATGAGGAGTCTCCCAGGTGCTCTGAAGTGTGTGATTCACAAAATAGAAAGTTATTTCTCTGAGAGGTTCCACAGTGACAACACCCCAAAACAGCCAACTATGCACCGAAGAACCCTCCTTTGCACCGAAGAACCCTCATTAGCACCGCTTTATGCACCATTGGCCTTTGTTGAGTAGTATATTCAAAAAAATACGCAGAAAAAAAAAAATGTGGCCATTAATTATCATTGGATTTTAACCAAAAAGCAAAAGCCAGGGCAAGTCATTTCCCAAACAAATAAACGTTGGTTGTGGGTTAGGAATACCTTTAAATATTTATGTGTGGAAAATAGTATTTGTACTCCCTTCTGAGCAAATTTCAATTATTTTAAATACCAAAGACAATATTCCTTTTAATTTGAAAATCTTTAAATTTTGAAAATTTTTTCACCTTTATCTTACATATTTAAAGTAATTTTCTACTTGACTAATTACACAACAGACAAAGTTTAAAGTTAGTTGCTCCCTTTGACACAAAAATAAAATTGCATCAAAAAACCTTTTTCTTAATATCAGCATACAAAAATGATAATAGTCATAATCTGCACTTACTCTTCACCCCTTTCTTCCCCTTTCGTTCCTTCTTGTACTGTTCCTTCAGTTTACTTATTAGTACCTGGTCTACATCCCAGACCTCAGCAGTTGGGGAGAGGTCATCTTTATCTACATGCAGCATATTATTAAAAGAAAAAAATCAGCAGTTGGCAATGCAAGCTGTTGGCAGTAAACTGTTAAAGCTTTACATCATCATAATAAAGATATTGTAATAGCATATACTGAAGACACTTTAAAGGTGCAGTCTCAGCCTGTGGTTCACAAATCAACTAACTGTCCTTAAGTTTAACATCATCCACAGGTAAACAATACTTCATTTTTATGTGTCACAAATTTGAGGAATATCCTTTCATCATTGGGCTAACATTAGAAATCTAATATTAAAAAATAGATCACTGCATCTTTAGAAAAATGTTAGTAAGTATTCAGCCAGCATCATATAAGCAAATAAATGAATTGCATGCAAATTCATAATAAAATGCAAGCTATAAATGTCAGTGCCATTTCATTGATGAAATTAGTCATGCATTCCCGTCACACTACTTCTGCATGCACAGGATAACTGTATGATAGAAAAGCATTCTAATCCAATGTAATACACATAGTTCCCAAATACAATGTCTCAATTCACACAAAGCATTCAAAGAACGACACCTCTATCTCCATCCCGTCCCAACAGTTCAACATTTCATTACCTTTTTCTACTGGACTACAACTAAAGATTAGCAAAATAACAGAATAAAAATAAAACAAATAAGAAAATTCAAATTCCACTGAAGTCTTAATTTGAGCTGAATTTTTTTTAAAACATTTATTTATTTATTATGTATACAATACTCTGTCTGTGTGTATCCCTGCAGGCCAGAAGAGGGCACCAGACCCCATTACAGATGGTTGTGAGCCACCATGTGGTTGCTGGGAGTTGAACTCAGGACCTTTGGAAGAGCAATGCTCTTAACCTCTGAGCCATCTCTCCAGCCCCTTGAGCTGAATTTTTCTGAGGGCAAAACAGTGACAAGCACAAGGAAGTTAAAGCACACATTGCTTTATACTTGGTACTATCTTTCTTGTGTGTGTTTTCAGCAATATTTAAGTAAATAATTATGCCTGGTGGGGAAAGTCTACTCTTAATAAACTAGAGAAATCTTAAAAAGACAGAATAAAAATGCTTTTCTTAGAACTATTTTACTACTTGAGGGTATTCATTCATTTCATTTCAAGGCAATCTTATTATTACTAAATTTAACAGTTACAGACTATTTTAGAGTCCTCTTAATAAATAAAAATTAAACTTAAACATAGTTTTTAAATAAATTATAACAAATAATACAATTTAGTTGTAAATTATGTTAACTAAGCACATGCTGTTTCTCAAGGTCTCAAAAGCTCCCTAAGCATGGAAAGGCCTTCCTGCCCCTCTAGATTGATGTGTAAAGCAAGCCTAACAAGATCTCTTGTTAGAACAGCAGAGAAAAGAAATTCAAAGAGCTCCTGTACCTCCATTCTCTTCTACGATTGTTATGCCTTTGTTATACCATCATAAGTAGTTGGTATGTGAAAAGATTTTAATTTCCTAATTTCTGGCACTTGAAACTAACTTACTGAAGATTAGTATCTTTATGATTAGTATGTCAAATCTACCATTGTAGCAGTTTTTTAGTATTTACTTAAGAGAAAATGAAATTTTTAATATACTCTAATCATAAGGTTTCCTGAAAACTAGGTTGTATCAAGAATCCTGTTCATTTTCTGAATAATGTGAACATAGTAACATGATCTGAGTCATTTGAATTGATCTCTTTTGTTTGAGGACAAAGTCTTGGAACATAGCACCAGCTAGTCCAGACTCATGATCCTCCTGTCTCAGACTGGCTGTGGTTATGGGCTCACACCTCAAGACCACCTCATATAGTCATCTTAATGAAACTAATGATTCCTGTTGTCTATTACTTACATTAGGACAAATTAACACAACCTAAAAAAGTATTATGTTTTACAGAGGCAGATTTTATTAAAAAAAAAAACAAAACAAAAAAAAAAACCTTAAGACTTACGTGGCACAAAACCTTACACAGGAAAAAAAAATTATAATGACCAATTTTCTAAGTCTGTGTAGCAAGAATGAAGCTGTGAATGGCTGTAAGTACAGTAGCAAAGAGTAGAGTGAAAAAGCAAAAAATAAATAAATAAATTATTTTTAAAAAGCAAAGATTACTTGCAAGATAACCACAAATCTAGAAAGCAAAGGTAAACTAAGGCGGTGCAAAGAACAGGTTGGTGGATGCATATATGCAGAAAAACATCCTGGAACTTGCCTGGTAAGTAACAGATGATTTGATATTGCTTATAAGAAATAGGTAATAGCAAAAGGAAAGAGGCAGGATAATCTTCTATATATTAATCATGTTTTTAAAAATCTAAGGGAGGGATACCAAGAAATGAAGTTGAATCAATTATGGGAACTTTTTTTTTCCCCTAAAAGAAACACAGGCATGCACAAAAAAGTTGATTCCAAACAATGTGAAACCATAAAACCATGACATTCCATTATGGTGATTCTGATCACCAAAGCAAAATTATACAAACCTATTAACCATAATATAAATTTTTAAATAGTATCACTTTATGAAAATAACACTTTATGTCTTGTCTGTAAATATCAATATCCAGATATTAATTACATTTGTGATCCTAATAAGTCCAAAGATATTTTTAAAAAGTTGAATAAGTGAATATTCTTAAAATGCCATATATCTCCACGAGAAAAAGGCAAATAATGACATACCAGCTAGTACTTGTTAGAACAAGACTTAGAAGCTTCCTTTAGAAGCAGTGGTTTCATAATATAAAATTCTGGAGTATATTCAAGACTTTCATTTCAATCTCAAAACTTCCTATTTAAAAATCATTAAAACGCTAGCAAATGAATTAAAAATAAAGGCAGTGTTTTTACATGCACGCTCTTAAGTTTCAAAAAAAAATGAACATGACAGCTGTTGAATAGATGAACTTTAGAAACACTGCAATGTCCTTTTTGCTTTTATACAGAAACTACTTGCTAAAAGTTCCAGTCTCTTTTGGTACTAAGGGGCTTTCCTAGTTATTTCCAGGAAATTTAAAAAGGAATAAAGGTCAAGTGGTGGTAGGTAAACTGTCACTCACAGATCAAGTCCTCTTTAAAACTATGGTCAAGTCTCTGAACAAAGGACTACTCATTTGCACACCTGACCTTATTAAAGAAATAATCCCATTTCACACAAATTAAATTTCTGAGATTTTTGTCATTTAAACTAAAAGTTAAAACTCTAGCCACATTAGATAAACAGAAATGGTTGTGTGTCAAGATTTAGCTAAACAGATGTTCAATAAACTCTTAAGTAGATTATATGTATAAATATATATACTTAACCATGATTATCTCTATAATATTGTAGGTGATTTCTAATTTTATAACTGACATTTATTTATGGTCTCTAAAATACACATATACTATAAAATATTTGCATAATTTCTACTTTTACATGACTAAAATTTTCAGAAAAAAACAGTACTTTTAAAGTTGTAGGGAAACTATAGTTTAAGATTTAAGAGGCTACATATAAATTTACATGTCTTTTCTTTTACTATTTCTCCTATAAACAAGTAATCTCCTAAAATGCAGTCATTTCAAGAAAATACAAATATGTACAAAAGTCCAGATAGTACCTGTGGAGTCTATATTTTCAATTAACATGCCCCTTGTATTTCTTCTCTGAAGTGAATCTAAAAATGATATTTGAGCTATAAATGAGAGCATCCCTGAAGATGGGAGTTACAGGTGGCTGTAACTAACGTGGAAGTGCTAAGAACCAAACTCTGATCCTCAGAAAGACAAATGCTCATAACCACTGAGCCATCCTGTTTTTCTTTTTCTATTTTTCATTTGTTGAGAACAGGGTTTCTCTGTATAGACCTAGTTGTCCTGGAACTCCCAGGCTGGCCTTGAACTCAGCAACTTGCTTGCCTCTGCCTCCTTAATATTGGGATTAAAGGCATGTAACACCATGCCAGTCCAAGTCTGTTTTTCAACACTACAGTTATTTAAAAAAAAATGATAAATATTTTTAGCTGTATTAAACTAACCTCCACAAAAAGCTCTATAACTATACTTTGAGTTCTACCACCTACTAGATAACATTAAACAAGGGTTAAATGAACATACTAATGTGAAAAACACATTTTAAGCTATTACCTTGATATATTTGTTTTACAAGTATATAAATAGGGTTTTTAACTACTGATAGACCTTTCTTTCTTTTGATTATACATTGCCTACTATTAGCTTTAAATATCATGTTCTAAGTTTAGGCCCTCACATTTGTACATGGAATATTATAGGCAGTAAGTGTAATACCCTCACTAAATCTTGCTCATTATTAGGGTTATAAGTCAGATTAATTTATTCCTACCTACCACTAAGACAGGTAATGCCATATAGTCATATGAGAAAGTATGTCCTCATAAAGCCTTGATTACATAAAACTAAATGATGGGTATGAATAAAAATGAGTAATTCTTGTTTTTTTAAAAAAAAATCTGTTAGAGGGAGAAAAAAAAATCAACAAAACATTCCAGATCAGCTTCTGAAGTCAAAAGCCATCTACTGAAAATCTCAGTCACAAAATCTAATAGACTAGGACCAAATGCCTCAAATTACCAACACCAACTGCTCTCAATTCACCTTTACCATACACTCAGACACACAGATCCCACACACAATGTTTAATAATAACCACCTAGAAAAGCTAGATTTCCTCCCACCCAAGGTTTCTTTGTCCCCTTACCCCATTCTGTACCATCCCCTGAACTCCGTGCTTCACCAGCTCCTTCACCATCTTCTGCAGTCACTAAAAAGTCGAATTCTTTCAATGCTTCCTCAGTATCAGGATCATCAGTTAAGTCAGCAGCTAAACCTTCATTACCTATCTGTAAAGAGAAAATAAGCTAATAAGAACTACTTCTAATTCTTCATTTTAAAGAGGACCTTTAATATCTTCACTTCACAATATTTATAAATCTACTTTGAAATTATTCAGATCCACAACTGTACTCTTCTCACAATTCACAAATCTCAAACTATGCCCTAGATAAACAGTTCAACATTGTTGTATGAAGATCACTTGCTAAAAGTGACCCACGCAATGTGGGTAACTGGAGAACACAGTGCTAACTGTGTACTATCATTCATGGCAACATAGCATAACAACTTAAATTAGTTGTGCAACATATAACAAAAGCATCCTACCTCCCAGAACAAACAAAATCTCAGGTTTTTGAGGTGTCTCAGCAGGAAAAATGCCTGCTTAATGACCTGAGTTTTATCCTCATGAACTACATAAAAGTAGAAGGAAAAAACTAACTCCACAAAACTGTCCTAACTTCCTTGTGCTGTGGCAAACATGCAGATTATAACACACAGTAAGTTTAAAAAATAAAACTTCTATGCATCCAACAAAGTACATCACATATATGAAAAGCTGAAAAAGATTAAAAGTTTTTGAGAAAAAAAAATTACATTTTCTATGTTATTGCAAAATCTCAAACTGCCACAATTGAATTTACTCCTCTTATTTTTTTTAAATTTTTTTTTTTTTAATAGACAGGGTATCAAGACGCCAAATGACTTCAAATTCACTATCTAGCTGAGGGCAGCCTCGAACTCTCTATCCTCCTGGCCTCACCTTGTAAGTGCTGCGCCACCACATCTAGTTTATGTGGTATTGGGGCTAAACTGTGGAATTTGTGCCTAATAGTCGAATACTTTAACCTACAACCTTGGGCCCCACTCTTTTTTATTCTTTTTAAACACACACACACACAAAATATTGGATACGACTTTCATGTTTACAAATGGGAATATTCTACTTTTGGTCCTGTAGAGCTACCTCTCCATTCACTACTAAAATACATTAAGTCCATTTCTTAGTATATTAGCAAAAGTAAACTTTTACTAACCCTTACCAAATAATCAGGATATTGACACATATTTACAAATCTTTTTTTTTTTAAGATTTATTTATTATGTATACAACATTCTGCTTCCATGCATGCTTGCATGCCAGTAGAGGGCACCAGATCTCATTACAGACAGTTGTGAGCCACCATGTGGCTGTGGAAATTGAAATCAGGACCTCTTGAAGAGCATTCAGTGCTCTTAACCACTGGGCCATCTTCCAGCCCCCATATTTACAATTCTTACCAGTCCCTTACCTACATTGAGAGTATCTACACTGTTCATTTACCTCCCATGTGATAGCAAGATAAACTTCAGTGTGACTCCAAACTTTCGTAAGATCATAGAACTAAAAACTATACCACTTCTTTTTAAAAAGTCTCATAGGACTGGACAAATACTTGAAAAACAGACCTTTCTCAGCCATTCAGTGATTAACATATGAAATCATAATTCCTCCATCTGTACATAATGCAGTAGTAGCTGGCAATATTAATGTTTCAAGGGACACCTAAAAAATTACTGTTTCAATCACTGTATACAGAAAATGATGTAAATCTCCTACTTTGTGCTTATTGATCCGAAGTTTGTCTTTTCCTTCTGGGATGCCCTCAATCATGTCATTTTCTTCTTCATCACTGTCATCAGCATTTTCTAAAAAATTGAATGTCTCAAGAACATCACCAGATGGCCTGTAGAAAAAGAAAAGGGTAATTCTAACTATTTCAATCACTGGCTCTAATATTTCTTCCTACATCCTATTTTAATACTTTTCCTGATCTAGGAATTGAACCCAGGGTGTCATACATGCTAGGCAAGTGTTCAATTGCTGAACCACAGTCTGACCCTTCTAATTCCTAGTTTAAAACTACTTGAGGATAACTGTTGCAATTCAAACACCACCTAAAATTTTGTTGCTGTGAAACAGGATCTTACATAGTTTAGATTAGTCTCAACTCATTATGTAGGTTGAAAATAACTTTGAATTCCTGATCCTCCTATTAGGAGGCTTGTTC
>JAQHUG010000172.1:3068167-3086530 GCA_028555095.1 Dicrostonyx torquatus | reverse complement strand
GTGTGGAGATTTCTTAGAAAATTAGGAAACAACCTTCCTCAAGACCCAATAATACCACTTTTAGGTATATATCCAAAGGATGCTCAATCGTGCCACAAGGACATGTGCTCAACTATGTTCATAGCAGCATTGTTTGTCATAGCTAGAAATAATTCAACTTTACTTAACATTTATCTTAAAATTACCTCTATTATTATCCTTAATATTAGCCCTCAACAATCAAATTACTATTACCTGACATGAACATTAAGTGCAAATGCAAACTCATGCAAGCAACAGTAATGATAAAGATGATCTGCAAGGCCGATAATCCACTGCTGGAACTTAATACTGTCGTAAGTCTAGCATATATTCATACTTCTTATATTTGTGAAGTTTCCATTACCTGACAACTTATAGTCATTAGGAGAAGTTTCCAAAGTTAAGAATGAAATCATCTTCCTAGAAAGTTAAAAATAAATCAGACCCATCTATCTAAAATGCTATCCCTCCAGAAACTACTTGTTGGTATTAAAGTATCTGAATACTATTTAACATTGATCCTAGGAACAAGATGATTCCAAAAAGTCATTTTAAAAAATTACTCAATTTTAGAACTCTAATATTCTTTTCTTAGGAATTACAGAAAATCAAGAGAAGAAATAAAATACTGATCCAAGAACACTAACCTGGACATCGAGACAGATATATATTCGAATCCCTATTTATCACTAGCTTTATAAATGCCCATTAGCCTTTCTTGGCTTCTTCACTTGTTAAATGTGAAAACTGAATTGAATGTCTTTTAAGATGTTAACAACAGGGTTAGAAGGATGGCTTAATGAATACCACCACACCTGTCCCGAGTTTGGTATGTGAACCCATGGTGGAAGGAGAGAACCAACTCCCAGATTGTCTTTTATGTGTCTCACACACACATAAAAACACACACAACACTCACCATAGCGCATGCATGAATACATACATAAACAAATATACATAAAAAATCTAATGATATGCTAACTAAATTCAATTTCTACAATTTTAGGACTGTATTGTGACATTTCTAATGCTGAAATGGTTAATTCATTTATATACATTAAAATCAAGTCTTTACAAAATGTCTTAATAATACCACCCACCCAGCCGGGAGGTGGTGGCGCACGCCTTTAATCCCAGCACTCGGGAGGCAGAGGCAGACGGATCTTTGTGAGTTCAAGACCAGCCTGGTCTACAAGAGCTAGTTCCAGGACAGGCTCCAAAGCCACAGAGAAACCCTGTCTTGAAAAAACAACAAAAAAAAAAAAGAAAGAAAGAAAGAAAGAAAGAAAGAAAGAAAGAGGCCGGGCGGTGGTGGCGCACGCCTTTAATCCCAGCACTCGGGAGGCAGAGGCAGACGGATCTTTGTGAGTTCAAGACCAGCCTGGTCTACAAGAGCTAGTTCCAGGACAGGCTCCAAAGCTACAGAGAAACCCTGTCTCGAAAAAAATAAAATAAAATAATACCCATCTTGACAGTATACAACTTAAAAGCAAGGAAGACAGAGCTCAGCAAGTAGAGTTATCTGTGAGCAGGCCTGATCCCAAGATTCCAACAGCAGGAGAGTTATCCTTTGACAGACATTGACATATATACACACCCCTGTACACACATGTACAGTAAGTAAATTTAAATATTTATAAGACTCTGTGACTGTATGAATATCAATCTTTTTTCTTTGTTTTTTTTGGGGGGGACAGGGTTTCTCTCTGTAATCCTGACCATCCTGGAACTTACCTTTGTAGACCAGAGCCTCAAACTCTACAATCTACGTGCCTCCGCCTCCCAAGTGATGGAATTAAAAGAGGGCACCAACATGCCCTGCCATTAAATATCTCTCAAAAAAGAAATACAACTTGAGAGAATTACATTGTATAGCTTTCCCTTTAGAAGTATTAATTCATTAAAAAGAAGAAAATCAGACATAATCATAGATGCCTCTAATCCCAAGCTAAAGAAGAAAGATCAAAAGGCAACCAAATATGGTTAGAGAGGCTGCCTCAAAAAAAGGCCCCACACCTGGTGACAGAGGCCCCTAACTACCTACCGACTGAAGAGGTGCTGCAGAATAATCAGAGTTCAGGCCTGTCAGGCTTCAGAGTGAGTCCAAAGTTAGCAGTAGCGACACCCTATCTCAAAATAAGAAGGACTGAAATAAAGCTCAATGGTAGAGCACTTCTCAGCATGAGGTCCTTGATTCAATCCCCAGCACCAAAAAGGAGGTCAAAGGAAAGGAGGAAAAAGGGACAGAAGGGAGTGGGGAGCTGATCACTGTTTGTTTTTGTTTTCTTAAATGAAAGTGAATCTAGCAGTCACAGTGATATATTAACCTATCTCCCTCTGGAATGATTTATTTATTGTCCAGCTGTTGGGAGTGGCACAGGAAAGCAAACAGCTCTCAGCTGTCAGTTCTCTTCCTTCAGGAACTGCCTAGTTCTCAACTGAGCAACCAACCCCCTAAGTCACCTTCACCTGATGATTACTCAAAACACAGACTTAAGGGCGTAACCCTTGATTCCAAATTACGGCATCTCTAATTCTATGCCAACTGCAAGTTCCGAAATGTGGCCAACTGAACTTTTTGCTCATCCTGTATTAAAGCCAAATGCCCACACACACACAAACACATGCCAAATGGTATCTCAGTTAGCTATGGTACCAGAAGATGCCCAATTTGTAACCAGTGGTGAAAATGGTTTGAGAAAGCAGACTTTAAAATGAAGTGAGGTCACCAACAACCTGGCATCTCAGCTGCCAATCGCCATGAATGGTAGTGATGGTGCAAAAGCAAAAGCAGAAATATAACCAATAAAACTTCCCCATGTGGTAACCCAAGTATCCCAGTAGAAGACAAAAGCTGACAACTCCTTTTGGTAAACAGCTTTTGTTTCAGTCTTCTTACTGTTTTCATCTTATATCTCTTTAAATAGAAAGGAGGAAGCAGAGCTGGAGAAATGGCTCAGCAGTTAAGAGCATTTGCTTCCAAGTTCAGTTCACAGTACCCACCTATAGTGTCTCTCTAACTCTAGCTCCCCAAGAGGACCTCCAGCCCCAACAGACACACACAGAGACATTTAAAATAAATTTTTAAAAAATTAGTTACTAAAAATCCAAGTAGGTTCTAGAATGAGCTTGGTTTTCAAGCCATATTTTTGCCAACTTCTTCCCTAAAAAATGAAAAATATAAAAGCATTTTTGAAGTATGAGGAAAACAGTAATTGTAGAGAACCATGAAAAATTAGTTTTGTAAAAGACAATCCATTTGGGCTGGAGAGATGGCTCAGTGGTTAAGAGCACTGGTTGCTCTTCCAGAGGTCCTGAGTTCAATTCCCAGCAACCACATGGTGGCTCACAATCATTTGTAATGAGATCTGGCGCCCTCTTCTAGCGTGTGGGCATACATGCAGGCAGAATGTTGTATACATAAGAAATAAATAAATAAATCTTTTTTTTTAAAAAAAAAGGCAATCAATTAAAAAAAAGGGGGGAGAGCAAGAAGTCAAAGTAAAAGACCAGAAAATTCTTCAGTTACTTTTCAGATACTTGTCTCCTATAGCAAGAAGACACCAAAGACAACCAGGATCAGAATAGTCAGAAGAGTAGCAGATCAAAATTAAATTAAAATTTAATCCCAACTTCAATCAAAATTAAATTCTCAACTTGGGAAGATCTGTTAAATCAAGGTTAGGATTCACATGGGAAGGGGGAAGTAACTGGAACCTTGAAAAAAAAAATGGACAAAGCATGTGGGGTGATTAACACAAAACTCTTCCAGCCCCAGTATATGTCTTCTTTTTCCTGCATGTTGTGTTTTGACATCTTAAAACCTTTCTGGTTAGGGAGACTGGTCCTCTCAGAACTAGCCAATTCTTGTAAGACTCAGTAGGGAGCCTGCCTTTCTTGCTACACAAACTAAACAGTCCTCATTTTTGGCCTGTAATTCCCAGGGCTTGACAACCAGGCCTTAACCCTCCTAGAGCCAGAAATCAGTTAACATTCTGTAGAACCTCCCCCAAATTACTCAAACCAGTCCCAACCTACGCCCTTCTATGAAAAACCCCAACAGTCGGATGGTGGTGGTGGCGCATGACTTTAATCCCAGCACTCGGGAGGCAGAGGCTGGTGGATCTCTGTGAGTTCGAGGCCAGCCTGGTCTACAAGAGCTAGTTCCAGCGCAGGCTCCAAAGCTACAGAGAAACCCTGTCTCAAAAAAAAAAAAAAAAAAAAAGATTTTTAAAAGCCGGGCGGTGGTGGTACACGCCTTTAATCCCAGCACTTGGGAAGCAGAGGCAGGTGGATCTCTGTGAGTTCGAGACCAGCCTGATCTACAAGAGCTAGTTCCAGGACAGGCTCCAAAGCCACTGAGAAACCCTGTCTCGAAAAACCAAAAAAAAAAAAGAGTGTAAAAAAAAGAATAAAAATGAACTAATTATCCCTGTACTATGGAAATTAACCAAAGGACTGAAGCAATCCACAGGTGTTTAATACATGGAGCTGGACATTGGTAAATACAGCAACCTAGTGACACTCCACAGGAGCTATGAAAACCACTAAGCTGCAATCACAGTGAAAATCAGAAGCCAGTAGATGGGGCAGAAGAGGCCTGGAACCTTCCAAGTGCCTCTTTCAGAAGCAGGAGGGCACAGGCAAGAGGAATGTGGGAGAGGGATGGTGAGAGAGGACAGCCTGAATTCTACCCAGTTCAATGTTGTCTCCAAACTCTCATTCCCAAAGTTCTGCCACTATTTGACATGCCTTCTGCACTCCTGAAAACTCTACCAGCATCCTTATGTAGATGCTGAACTTGTCTAATGTAAACAAGTCTGCTGTTTGTTTGCTTGCTTTGCCTCAATTGTTGGACAATTGTTGGACATCTTAGCTACTTGAAATCATTGATCTTAGAGAAAAACAGGTAAGTAAAAAGCTTAAAAGCAATGAGATGGGTGTAGAGATTTTTAAACACTGGAATATATTCTGGAATTCTATAAGACTATGTCACATATAGTACTTAGTCAAGAAAGATCAGAGACAAACCTAAACTTTTACTAGAGTGAAATCTCAGGATCCACACAAACTGGAAATGAGTTAGTTCCAAGGCAGCCTATGATATATGAGGCACTGTCTTCAGGAAAGAAAGTGGAAGAAGAAAAGTGATAAAAATGAAAAACTCAATAAACTAACTCAAGAGCAGATATAAGCAGACAGAAGGAATCAGACAATTTGAAATTTTATACTGAGAATCAAACAAATGAAGAAAAATTAACCCACTGAAACCTGTAGAATACAGCTAAAGTCAATAAATATGAATAAAGAAGATACAGCAGAATAACGATTTTTAAAAACTCAGAAACTCTACTGAATGTGATTAAAAACAGTTGCTCAATGAATTACAAATAAAATAAACTCAGAGATTAACAACACAACACACCACAATCAAACTGTCAAAAGTTGTGAAAAACAGAAAAATCATGAAAACATCCAAAGAAAAGTGACTCATCACAGCTGACTTCCCATTGGAAACAATGAAGGAAGTGTGATGAATTCAAATTGCTGAAAGAAAAAGATTGCTTGCTTGCCCGCCCAGAGTAGACTCAAGCCCTGGCCTAATATGAAAATAAAGAAAGACTGCCTAGGGATGGAGAGATAGCTGCAGTAAAGGTGACCACATTTCATCTCCCAGAACTACATCAGTATGCAGTGAGAAAACAAATTCCATACATTTGCCTCTGACCTATACACACATGTTGTGTTCAACACACACATCATACATGCACACAGTTACAACAAAAAATAATTTGGGCCAGGCGGTGGTGGTGGTACACACCTTTAATCCCAGCACTTGAGAGACACGAATCAAGTCAAGAAACACTTGAGACAGGTGAATCTCTGTGAGTCTGAGGCCAATCTGGTCTACAAAGAGTTCCAGGACAGTCACGGCTATTAAACGGAGAAACTTGGTCTCAGAAGAAGAAGAAGAAGAAGAAGAGAGAGAGAGAGAGAGAGAGAGAGAGAGAGAAAGTTTAAGACTCCCTATATCCAAACTGGTATATATGGAAGAGAAGCTGAGTGTGCTAGTACATGTCTGCAATCTGAATACTTGAGAGAAGGAAAGGGATGATGGTGAATCTGAGGCCAACCAAGTTACTGAGTTAAATTCAAGGTCAGTCTGAGCAATCTAGTGAGATATAAATTGAAAAGAGTCGAGCTGACTGTTTTCTTTCCTGATTTAAGAAACACGTTCATTAAACAATAATTAGAAATCTGCATTGGTTGGGTATACCAACCATACGTAAGCACAAAGAATAAAGTAGGAAATAAAAGCTTTAGAGGAACATTTTATATTCAATTTTAATTAAACCAGTATTAATTAAAGCTAGATTGCTGCCGGGTGGTGGTGGCGCACGCCTTTAATCCCAGTGCTCGGGAGGCGGAGGCAGAGGCAGGTGGATCTCTGTAAGTTCGAGACCAGCCTGGTCTACAAGAGCTAGTTCCAGGACAGGCTCCAAAGCCACAGAGAAACTCTGTCTCGAAAAACCAAAATAAACAGATAAATAAATAAATAAATAAATTTTAAAAATAAAAAAAAATAAAGCTAGATTGCTATAAATTAAAGTGTTAATGTAATCTAAAGGACAGCCACCAAGAAAATCATATATGCATGCCAATATGGTGACTCACACCTGTAATCCTAGCACTCAGAAAGCCTGAAGCAAGAGGACTGCCATGAGCTCAAGGCTATCTTAGGCTATATTATTAAATTCAAAGGCAGTCTGGGTTACATAGGGACTTCCAGGCTAGTCTGGGCTACACAGTAAAACTCTGGTTCAATAAAGAAGAGAAGATGGACTGGACAGCAATAGTGTTCTTTTTTAACCCCAGCACTCAGGAGGTAGAAGAAGCTGGCTCTATGGAGACCAGCATAGACTACAAAAAGAGTTCCACAACAGCCAAAGGTACACAGAGAAACCCTGTCTCAAAAAACAACAAACACCTCCAAAAAATAAGGGGAAAAAAAAAAGAAATAACGGGAATCAATGGTGATAAAAGCAAACAACTATTCCACTGTATTTGTTGGGCCATTTTTAGTAAGAAAAAGAAAAGGGGGTTGGGAGTTGCCAACAACCTCACCGCCCAACACGGTTGCTTTTTTATTTTAATATATATAATTTTTCGAGATAGGGTATCATGTATTGCAGCTTAGACACAAACTCACAATGTAGCTGTCTCCTGCCTCTATCTCTCTAGTACTAAAATTATAGACCTGGATGGCATCACACCCAGTTTATGAAGTAGTGAAGACTAAGTCCAGGGCTTTGCAAATGACAGACAAGCACTTTACTAACTCAGCTGTATTCCAGCTTCAAAATTACAAAGTGTTTTAATTTGTATTTTTCTGAATGTACTTTTTCTTGCAAAGGGTGGGGCAGAACTAGCTATTGAATCAAAGCCCTCCCAAATGCTAGGCTAGGGCTCTATCGCTGAGCAACAGCCCCCAGATCTTTTTTCACGTAATTTTTTTTCTTCTGGTTTTTCGAGACAGGGTTTCTGTGTGTAGCCCTGGCTGTCATGTGCCTTGCTCTGTGTAGACCAGGCTGGCCTTGAACCTACAGAGATCCACATGCCCCTCACCACCCCAACCCACCCACCCCCACACTAGGATTAAAGGTGCACACCACTACGCCCAGTAGGCTGTACTTTTATTTAAACAATTTTTTTAAAAAAAGTTGAAAACAACATGGACTACTTTTAGTTGAACTAAACATCACCTGTACTCATTAAAGCACCTCAAAAGAGTTACTCATTTTGAAGGGGAAAAAGATCTTGTGCAATTCTACTCATTAACAATTATTTAGCAAATGCCTATAATGTGCTAGGTCCTTCCCCTCTCAGCAGATATACAAGTGAAATAAACCACCTGGTCCTTTCAAAGAACTTATAACCAGCCTACTAGAGGAAAAAGACAACAAAATTAAAACTGAAGACCATTTATGAAAGGTAACAAAGGGCCTAATCACACCTTTAACCCCGGCACTGGGGGGGGGGGGCAGAAGTAGGTAAATCTCTGTCTGTCCGAGGCCAGCCTACAGAACAAAGTACAGACAGCCAGGGCTACACAGAGAAAATATGTCTCAAAAAAGCAAAACAAAAATCCACAAAAGGGGTAACAATATGTGCAAACTACAAAGACACACAAAAACAGTGGTAGTACATAATCTGCCTCCTACTTGTAGTGGTTTGAATGAGAACGGCCCCCTTAAATTCATGTTTACATACTGAGTCCCCAGCTGGTGGACTGTTTGGAAGGATTAGGTGTGGCTTTGTTGGAAGGAGCTATGTCACTGGGAGTGGGCTTTGGAGGTCTCAAAAGACCACATCAGGCCTAGTGCCTGCCTCTCTCTTTTTCTGACTGCATGCAGATCAGGACTGATATAGCTCTCAGCTACTTTTCCAGCAGCATGCTTCCCACCATGATGACAACAGACTAACTCCAAAACCATACAAAACTCCCCAATTAAATGCTTTCTTTCGAAGAGTTGCCATAGTCACGGTGTCTCTTCACAGCAATAAACAGCAACTAAGACTCCTCTACTTTTACCCCCCATACTTCTAAACATGTGAGCTTATGTGTGGCTAGTTCCGTTTCAATGGTCCTGGAAAAAAGCAACATGAGAAATGTTACTATGAGAAAAGCTATGTATGGTGGTACACATCTGTAATCCCAGCAGGTGGAAGGCCTGACGCAGCGCTTTATGGAGTTTAACACCAATCCGGGCTACAAAACAAATACCAAGCAAGCCTAAAAAATACCTAACTCAATAATTAAATAAAACCACAGTCTAGGCCTCTCTAAGGTTTAGCTGACTCAACTACTAACAGCATATTACCCTTACCTATTCCATCTTTTTCTTTCATATATTTCTTACCCATTCATCTTTCTGGGACACAACATCTAGTAAAGCCCAGGCATGTACCACCATGTCCCATTTACAAACTATTAGGAATCAAAACAGGAAGGAGAGACATACACCCAGTCCTTTAAAAAAAAACAAAAAAAACAAAAAAAAACACAACTCTCTTAAGATTTCACAAGACTGCTAGGTGGTGGTACATGCCCAGGGTACCCAGGGCTACAAACGTGTGTGTGTGTGTGTGTGTGTGTGTGTGTGTGTGTGTGTGTGTAGGGGTGTGGTGGGGGGAGGATTAACATGTCTTTCTCTGTCCCACCAGCAAGCTCCCAAATAATGACACAGAGAGTTATTAATTATAAAAGCTCAACCTATAGTTTAGGCTTGTTCCTAACTAGCTCTTACAACTTAAAACTAACCCGTTTCTATTAATTTATGTTTTACGACATGGTTTTTTACCTTTCTTTAATTCTGTATGTCTGACTCCCTCTGTGTCTACTTGGCATCTCCCTGCATCTTCATTGTCTCCTCCTACTCCCTCTCTATGCCCATAAGTCCCATCTATGCCTCCTGCCTAGCTAATAGCTATCCAGCTCTTTATTAAACCAATCACAGCAATGTATCTTTATACAAATATCCCACATTTCCTCCTTTTTGTCTAAATAAAAAAGAAAGGTTTTAATTCTAAAACAGTAAAATTATATACAATAAGAACAATTATCAGGTAAGAATTACATTCACAGTGACTAGTCCATTTATATTTGGCATATTTGAAGAAAATACTCTATTATCTACCTTATCTTACTGAATTTAAAGTTTTGTAACTAAACCATTTTCTATCATAACTTGTATTACCATTCTAAAACTATTTTTTAGACCTCAAAATATTTTCTAACATTTAAGCACTTATGTCTCGCAAACTTAAACACTTTATACATCTTTTCTGAATTTGGTAACAAGAAATACTACAACTAACTCATCTTCAATTCCATCAGAAACTGGAGAAGGATATATTACCTGAGTAAACAGGAAGTACAGGGCAAACAACTTCTAAAGCTATAGAAACAACAGTAGCAGCTGGCTGCCGGAACAGTTACCCAAGGTTCATCTGCAACATTGGGGCATCCATCTTTAGTCTACAGGCCTAAAACATTTGACAGACTTTTCTATGAAGCAGGAACTTTGAAGGACTGTTCTACCTTGTCTTCATTTGTGTCCTACTTGTCCAGTTTGGACAGTATACTGTCAGCATTAGAAGCAAGGGAAATTCTTGCCCAGACGGCTAGTCTTGCCACATAGAAAGCAAACTCCATACGGCGGCTCTTCAATGACCATCATCCTTTTTTGAAGTAAATTGGTGCTGCCAGGAACAAATGTGTCTCACTGTCATGAAAAACCTTGTTTTTTGTTTTTTAAGATTAGTTATTATGTATAGAATTCTGCCTCCATGTCTACCTGCAGGCCAGAAGAGGGCACCAAATCTCATTATGGATGATTGTAAGGGAATTGAATTCAGAACCTCTGTAAGAGCAGCCAGTGTTCTTAACTACTGAGTCATCTCCCCAGACTGCCCTATAATATTAAAACATTTTTTGTTTTGTTTTGTTTTGTCGAGACAGGGTTTCTCTGTAGTTTTGGAGCCTGTCCTGGAACTAGCTCTTGTAGACTAGGCTGGCCTCAAACTCAGAGATCCACCTGCCTCTGCATTCCGAGTGCTGGGATTAAAGGCATGCACCACCACTGCCCAGCAACAAAAATAATCTTAATTTGTATCAATATGTAAAACCCATATCAATGTAAAATATTTAAAACTATTAGATTTTTAGTTTGAAAGTAGATTTAAAAATCTATCATTTTATTCTATGATTTCTATACTCCCTCACCCCTTATTCTTTTCAGAACAAGACTCCTGAATTTAATCTCTTTGGTTCAGCTTTTTTCCTGACCATGATCAATAACCACTTGTAACCAACACCCTAAAATAATGACAAACATCAATAACCTACCAAAATCACCCACCTCACCTTTTGGGAATGTATATGTCCTCAGACTGCTTCTCAGGGGCAAAAGCATCTTTGGGGGACTCTAAGAAAATTGGGATAATGGTCAAGTCCTGGAAGAGCTAGTTGTATTATTTTTGCTTAGTCTCTGTGTGATGGGAAAGTGCAGGGCTTATACAAAGTTCTGGCTGGAGTAGTGTGCGAGGCTGGACCATCTCAGCTAGGAGCTTTGAAGTGGCTCTGGATGAACAATTTTGAGAAAACAGGGGCATTCTGAGAGGCTGGATCACCTGAGCTACTTATTTTTACTGGTGTCTGGTCCCTTTTATCTGGAAACACACAAACTTTTAAAGGCAACATATGTGTCTGCATTAATACAAGGATGCGTACAAGTCAGTTGAAGATGATTTCTTTGTTTCGTGTTTGAGAAGGTAAAAAGGCATCTGTTAACTTTCTAAATTTGTTTAGACTGTATAACCAAACTTCAATTCATGCCATATAAAAGGATGGCATATAATAAATCATGAGGGCTCTGAGTCAACAAGGTTTATCAAGTCTCATCCAGTCTCAGGGCTGTTCCCACATCAAGGGATCAGCATATGTCACCTGTCCTATAGTCTTTCGTGGTTTCTTTCTTCATGTAACAAGATTTTTAGGTCTCCCCCAATCAAATCTGATCTTCATTCATTTTGAAGAGAATCCTAACTTTTTGTTTCCTGTGCAAACATTTTTCCCAATGCAACACACTTCCCAACTTCCATTTTGATGCCAAGATATCTTTAAAGTATACAGGCTGGTTTAATTCAGCAGTCCCTTCTATAATCCAATGTCTCTTTTTCAGGAGCTGCCATTTGTTCATCAGCATTCAAAAAATTCAAAGTCAATAAAACAACATACAGGACCCAGATGCCCTATGTATTTCCCATTCTTACATGGCTTTTTTTTTTTAATTACCTTACTCTTTCTTTAAAGACTCTACTTTTATTTTTAAACTGGTTTTTTTTCCCTCTAAGACTTTCTATACTCATTTTCTTTTCTTTCTTCAGAATCTAAGCACATTTTTAAGCATATGTATGTTCAGAGATTTTCTCCATCTGGTTCTAACTTTCTGTGCCCGCGCATTCGCAGTGTTCTCTAATGCGTGAGCCAAACCTTAAATTGCTAAGCACGCGGCAGCTAGGCCTTCCACTGCATGGCTCTGCTTAGCACGTGGCCTGATGATGGCTGGCTCCATCCCCTTCAGGTTAGCCAAGAGCTGAGCCTCATGCCTGCAGAGCCGTGGAGCCGTGCTGGCCTGGAGCTGGTCAATCAGTCTAGGCTCCAGTAGGGAATTCTACCTAGTCTCCCACCACCAAGTAGTAGCACACCCACTCATAAACCCCATTCAAGTGCTCAGTGGCAGGGCCTGTTAAAAAGAGTTGTACCTCTGTACATCGAGCCTACCCGAGAGACCACTTTCTCAGGTCCTATGTTGAACGCCCTATTGTAGCAAACTTTCTTGTTCAATTACCTTTGGACCGCCACCCTGCAAATAACTACATGGAAACTTATTAATTACTATGAAAGTTAGGCCCATAGCTGAGGTTTGTTCCTAACTAGCTCTTATAACTTTAATTAACCCATTTCTATTAATCTATGTTTTACTATGTGGCTTTTTACCTTTCTTTCATTCAGCCCAACTCCTTATCTCATTGGTGTCTCCCCTGCACCTCAATTATTTCCTCCTTTTTCCTCTCTGCCTGGATGTCCCACCTAAACCTCCTGTCTAGCTAATGGCCATTCAGCACTTTATTGAACCAATCACAACAAAAAAAAATCTTCACACAGTGTACAAATATCTCACAACAAATAATAATGATGGTTCTTATGAATGACCATTCCTAAGCCCTAACATCAAATAGCTTCTAATGCTACAAAAACAAAGCTAATGACTGACCATGTGCCTTTCTATCAAAGACCTCACCACCACCTGGAAAACTGACTTGCCTTCCACACACCCCACCCTCCACGAAGAACAGAAAAAAGTAAAACAACTTTGATCAAGCCAACAAACCAAGTTTTAAGGAAAGCAAGCAGAGCAGTACAACAGGCTAAAAACTACAACACAGGGAGGTTGCTCAACAACACCCAAAAACTCCGAAAACCTTCAACCAAACAATGATCTGCCTCCGTCCCACTCTTGTGTGTATCCATGTGAGTCTATATGTATGTATGTATTCACACACACACACACACACACACACACACACGTTAAAGAACAACTTAACAGTAACCTGTTCTCACCATTACTATGTGAGTCCCAGAGAGCAAAAGGCTTGGCAGCAAGCACTTTTATCAACTGAACCATCTCTCACTGACTAATCTCTTGAACAAAAATTACCAAGAGATGAAGATGGTCTTGGCCACAATGTGTATCCTGATTCAAAGAACTCCAAAGATAACTTAGTTGGAAAACCAAATAATATATTTGATAAAATCAAGAAATGAATAATCTATCAACAGTATGACATAGTAGTCATACTGTTGCTGTGTTTAATATTAATAACCCTGATCTTTTAAAATATATAATGCTTTCTCTGCTTTGCTTTGAGACAGGCCCTCCCTCTGTTGCCCAGGTTAGCCTAGAACTCACTGGTTAACTAGGCTGTTCTCAAATTAACAATGATCCTCCTGTCTCAGCTCCCAAGTGTTAGGATTACAGGTAAGAACCAACACATAGGCTTTAGAGTAGAAAAGGTGAAATTACATGGGCCTAAGATCTGCATCAAAGATAGCTGGGCTGTGGTGGCATATGACTTTAATCCCAGCACTCAGAGGCAGAGGCAGATGGATCTCTGTAAATGTGAGGTCAGCCTGGTCTACAGAGAGTTCCAGGACAGTAAGGGCTACACAGAGAAACCCTGTCAATAGATAGATGATTGATAGAGAGATAGATAGACAGATACATACATACATACATAAATACATACATACACACACACATACATAGAGAAGCTGAGGGCAAATAGAAATAGTTAAAACAAGTCTGATCAAGTAAAAGGCTATAGCTCAGTTGGCAGACTACTTACCCAGTATGTACAAAGCACTGGGTTCCATCCCCATGACCACACATTAACAAGGTATAATACACTCCTAGAACCCCAATATTCTCAGGAGTTCATGATTATCCTTCTCTACACACACAGGCCAACCTGGGATACAAGAGACCTTGTCTCAGGGGGCAAAGAGACTGATCATAAGGGGCTATTCTTTAAGATGAGTAACAGAGTTTATGGGAGATCACAAGACTATTTTTTTAAACATATATTTGAATCACTCTACAATAACATACTAAAGCAAGGTTACAACAATACTATATGTATATTGTAAAGGATAAACTTAAAAAATAGGCACTTTTTTTAAAAATGAAAATAGTTTAGATTACACTAGGGAATTCAGGTAAGAGAAATAAAATAAAATGCACAGAATAAATCAGGATTATTTCCTTGGGTTAGTAGTCAGACTTCATAGGCTATCCAGGCAAAATTTTCTTACCTTCTTCCTTTTTTAAGCTAAAAGAGACTCCATGTCATTGTATATGCAGGAGTACTATAAGCCACTCAATTAAAATTCAGTGAGAATTTATTTTAGGATGAGCCTATTTTACATGGCCATTTCAACCATTTTAATCTAGTCCTCCTTATTCAACAGCCTCTTTCCTCCTTCAGGAATATCTACTTTTGCTGCTTCTCCCAAGTGTAATGTTCTCAATATGATTCAGTAGTTCTTCTTTTTTTTTTAAAGATTTATTTATTATGTATCCAACATTCTGCCTCCACGTATGCCTGCACACCAGAAGAGGGCACCAGATCTCACTACAGATGGTTGTGAACCACCATGTGGTTGCTGGGAATTGAACTCAGGACCTCTGGAAGAGCAGCTAGTGCTCTTAACCACTGAGCCATCTCTCCAGCCCCGATTCAGTAGTTCTTAAAACTACATGGTGGGGCGGACTCTGCAAGAATTAAATGAAGGGCTGAGGATTTAACGTAGGTAGAATTCTTAACTAATATGCATGAAGCCTTGGGTTGGCCTCACAGTACCATATAAACATGTTTACAACTGTAATTCCAGCACTGGGGAGGTAGAAGGTAAATTCAAGATCACCCTTAGCTACCTAAAGAATCTGAGGCCAACCTAGGTACAAGAGACCCTACACCTCAGAAACAGAAGGAGGGAGATGAATAAAAGTATTTTGAAGAACATAATATCCAGAGTTTGTGGACCATTTTTATGCATATATTTGAAACATTAATCCAGTACATAGAAAGTACTCAGTGAGTACTAAATATTAACTGAAAATTTATACAAGTTTCAATCTCATTTACTTTTTCCATTTCTTTTAATTTGCCACTTGAAGCATTTTATTCTCTACAAAACAAGCTCCCTAAGGGTAAAGTCTTTGTTTCATACATAATTATATGCCCAGCAAGCAGCCCAAAGCAGCACACATTTACTAAATAAGTAACTATGAAAAATCAACGAAACTCAAGAGACTGAATACACTCCGGAAAAGACTCACTAACTATTAGTAATCATATTAATGGAACAGGTTTGGTGCAGGGAGAACAGGGATACAAAAATCAGCTGAATAGATGAACAGGGGTATTTGAGATAGAAAAGTTGTTAAACAAGAAATTTACAAACAAGTCTGAAACATTCGGAAGCTAAAAGTATGTCCTCGGATTTAAATCCCAGCTCTGCCTTCTGCTGTCTCCAGTAGCATATTTGAGCACATTATTTAAACTCTGGGCCCCAATATTTCAGCCAGAAAGAAGACAGTTCCACCAACCTTGCCATGAAGTTTTCAGAATGAAATGGGTAAGTACAGTAGTTTAAAAATTGGATGACAGCCCTGGAGTTGGCTGAAAAGATAAAGGCATCTATCTGCTACGACGCCTGCTGACCTAAAATCAATCCCTGGACACACATGGTCCTCTGACCTCCAAACATATGCACATTCCCACATACACACACAAAGTAATAAAAATGTAACAAAAATTTGTTTTTGTTAAAATAATAGTGAAATACCTCAGATTACAAGTAGAAACAAACAAGAGGAAATATTACAAAAAGTGGGCTGGGCTTGGTGGTGCCCTATACTATTCCTTTTACTTGAGAAGGTAAGGTAAGAGGCCACCCTAGGCTACAGAGTTGAGCTACATAGTACTATCAAGTCTCCAACTGGAACAGAATTGATGAAGCAGGTAAAAGGAAAAAAAGGACTGAGAGAATGGAAGCCAGTGAAGAGTCTCAAACAGACTGTCCCACTATAAAGCCCTGGTGCCTTTGCCTTCCCAGGTCCAGAATCAAATGGATGCCCCAACACAACCACCCCTATAGGAAAAGACTTTGGGGAAGAAATAGTTAGCAGTAGAAACTGTAGCATAAGCCCAACACAGTGTATAAAGTCATAGGATTTGGAAATTTTAAGGTCAATCATGAACCAAAAAATAAAAAACTGAACCAACAAAAACCTGTGTTCTACAATGTTTATAAGGGCAATACTACAAACTGAGGATAACTGGTAAGTGTGGCAGAACAAAGAAAATCTGGAGGGCTAATAAGATAGCTAAGAGGTAAAGGAGCTTGCTGACAAGCCTGACAACCAGACAGCGGGAAGTGAAAACGGACTCCCAGGAGTAGTCTTCTGACCTCCATCTGTGTGTTGTAGAGGATCCAAATCAGACACACTAAATACATGCACAAGGCTCAGGATTCAGCACAGCCAAAAAAAAGTGTGTTTATATGTTAATCCCAATTACCTGGGAGACTGAGATAGGGAATCACTTAAAACTCAGGAGTTAAGATCCAGACTGGGAGCCAGGCGGTGGTGGCGCACGCCTTTAATCCCAGCACTCGGGAGGCAGAGGCAGGCAGATCTTTGTGAGTTCGAGACCAGCCTGGTCTACAAGAGCTAGTTCCAGGACAGGCTCCAAAGCCACAGGGAAACCCTGTCTCGAAAAACAAAAAAAAAAAAAAAGATCCAGACTGGGCAATATTACAAGATACCATTTCAAAAAATAATGTGTAGATGATTAGGGCACTCAGAACTATATAAAAATGATAGAAGTTGTCTTGTTTTTAAGAAAGTACCAGAAATAATTCTAAATTTATAGCTTACATATACATACATTTTTAGACATACATTTCAACACAAAAAACTTTTAAGTGCATAATTCACAAGCAGTCTTAATTAAAGACTAATAGCATTCAAGGTCAGTGTGAGCCACCTACCAGGTTCCAGGCACCCCCCAAAATGACTGATAAATAACAGATTACCTGAAAGAAGCCCAGCAACAGAATCCTTAAAGCCCTTTTCTGTTGCTGTAAAGGGCAGGAACAATGGAAAGGAAAAGGGAGTAAGGGGCTGACAATATAAATTTCAATAATGTAAAACTTGTTAATTTGGACACAAGAAGCTTCCTTAGCTCTTTACAGCAACCATGCCCGAGTGACAAATTCAATTGCTAACTTGAAAAATGAGTGAAAATGAACTGTACAAGGATCAAAAACCACATAAGAAACTGGTGATTTATCAAAGTAAGCAAAAGCCTCAACACATGTTTTAATGAATACTTTAACCTCAGTCTACCCACATGGAACATAAGTTGGCATCACATTGTACTAGAAAGTTTTATGACCACAAAACTTTAAATCCACGCGTATTAAATTAATCAAAGGCAATTTTCACTTAAGCTTTTTGAAAATTATCTCGAAAACACAAAAGTATTAAGAACAATCTTAAAACTACCGAATCAACTACAGGTGTCATATAAAATATGTAATATGTAATAAGTTTAACTTAACCCACTTTGTGGAATAAAATAAAGGTTTACTGGCTTGCTGGATGTGTAATGCAAACCTTTAATCCCAGCAGGTAAGTAGCAGAAGCAGATGGATCTCTAAGAGAGGTCACCGGCCTGTTTTACATAGTGGGTTCCAGGCGGCCCAAGACTACAGACTCATCTCAAAACAACCACAACACAGACTGTGGAGGCTGTTGTGGTGGTGCACGCCTTTGATCCCAGCAGAGGCAAGTGAGTATCTGAGTTTGAGGCCAGCCTAGTACAAGGCTAGCATGGGATATAAGACCCTATGTTAAAAAAAAAAAAAAAAAACTAACAAATAAACAACAACAATTAGGGTCTGGAGAGTGGCTCACGGTTAAGAACAACTGCTGCTCACGGGTTCAATACCCATCGCCCATATGATGGCTCCTTAACATCCATAACTACAGGGATCCAAAGATCTCTTTTGACTTTTGAGGATGTCTGTACACATGTGGTGCATAAACACACATTCAGGCACACACATACAAATAATAGAAGTAAATAACTATTTAAAAAATTAACATACGAGCCGGGCGGTGGTGGCGCACGCCTTTAATCCCAGCACTC
>JAQHUG010000172.1:2965140-3003489 GCA_028555095.1 Dicrostonyx torquatus | reverse complement strand
AACAACAAAAACCCAAAAAATAATGACTAGGAAGTGGTGGTGGTGCACGCCTTTAATCCTAGCACTTGGGAGGCAGAAAGAAACGGATTTCTGTGAGTTGAAGGCCAACCTGGGCTACAGAAGAGTTCCAGGACAGCCAGGGCTACACAGAGAAACCCTGTCTCCAAAACCAAAAAACAACAACAAAAAAACAATGACTAAACTCTGTGAGCCTAAGCACTAGCCGTGATTTAGTCATGCGAATGCTCTCAGAGCCCAGCGCGGCAGCCACTTGCTATCCCTGCTGCTTACCTACACGCTGTAAACTCTAAAGTAGAGTTCTTAGAAAAGCTGCCAGTGATTTTTAGACATGAAAGAGTTTATTCCTTGGAAATTAGCAGCACATACCTGTCACGTGTATAGCCAAGCTTGGGTTCAGTGTAATTGATAATGTCCTCAGCTGCCCAGGATGGTGACTGATTTCCACAGAGAATCATTTGGACTTCCTCGTGGCTGAAGGAACTTAATTTCTCCATTGGAAAAACTTTATTAAACCCATCTACATCACAGAGACACAAAACCACAAAAAAACAAAGCACACAACTCAGTTCCTAAGACATGATGACAAAAGGCCCAACTAGAATCCAAAAGCTGCAGAGGACCGTGGACACCCCCACACACCCACACACAGGAAACAGATGCTCAGCATCACAAAGGCGAGCAGAAGAGTCTCCACAGTCAACAGCCAGATCCTCGTTACCACAGCTCTGCAGTACGACCTTAACAGCTGGGTCACAAAGCAGCCAAGGTTGTGTTCATGCTTTCAAGTGAACTACGGTGCACTTCACCCTCATCATGCACTATCACACGTGTACAAACTCATGTCCATTTACAGATGAAGAAATGAGTGTGAGGGCCAAAAGTCTCCATCCTCTAGAGGAGTGAGCGAAGGTATAATATCGCTTATGTGTTCAAACCTGTCCTGACTACACTGCAGGACCTAACTATCTGAGGATCAGAACCCGGGGCAAATTCTGTGATACTCAGCAGTGACAGCTAATGTCAAAGGGAAAGGAGATGTGCGGTACTTTAAAATTACCTCGGAAGGCTTCCATCTGTTTCTGAATACCCGTATGCATGCAGAAGTCAAACATCAGATCCACATATTCTTCTGCATTATCCATTGTTATCATCTTTAAAGGAAGGTTTGGCAGCATTAATTCATTTCAGCCGTTTACACAAGAGGCTCTTTTGGAGCCCAACAACTGCACTAAGAGCAAATCTTTACCTCATCTTCCCCACTTGGCTTGAGATCCACAGCTGTGAAGCCATATATTCTTGAAGAAGGGCAGAACTGGAAATTTAAGCTGAAAGTTCAAAAAGATTCAATTACTATGCAGCGTTTATGATCACTGGGGACTATCACTTTAACCAGGCAAAGATGTGGTACATTTGTTTACACTGATTTATTAAATTTTGTAAAGATGGGTTGCTGTTTTACCTTGCCTGCTATGGCAGCTGAGTGGTCAATAGCTAGGCAGCAGAGGGACAGGCAGCGCTGGTGGGCACAGATAAATAGGAAGAGAGGGAGAGGTAACAAGGAGAATGAGGGACAGAGAGGGACACACAGGGCCAGCCAGTCAGGTAGTCTTTCAGTCAGTCAGACATAGAGAAGGGAAGAAAGGTAAAAAGTCCCAACGCAAAATGTAGATGAAGGGAAATAGGTTAAAACAAGTTATAAGAGCTAGTGGAAGATAAAGCCGAGCATTCATAATTAATAATAAGTCTCCATGTCATGATTGGGGAGCTGCTTGGTGGCACAAAAAAAAGTATGCTACATATATCAGTGCTACAAAAATCATAAATGCTCCCATGCTCCACCAACACAAACCTGCACACCAGCAGACAGTAAAATCAGGCATACCCATATTTCATTATTCATTTACTGGAAATGCTGAGGATCAAACCCAGGCCCTTGTGTAAGAGGCTGAGTCTTTAAGGGAAAAACCTTGTACATGAAAACTATTAGGCCAAATGCTTGCAAACCTGTCTGGCTTTGCAAAGACAACATGAAAACATAGCTTGTCATGATTCACTTGATCCTTAAGGAAAAAAAAAATTACCAAACTCAAGATTTCCATAATGAATTATTATAAGAGCATGTTTATAAGGCCCATCTCCCAGGGAAGAACTATTGTTTCACTTGTTATTCACAATGTATACAAACTGTATATTTAGTATATTTAGGAGGGAAACAAATTTTTAACATATAGCTATCTCACACTTTAATTTTTTTTATTCTTTTGGCCAGCATCTCAGTATGTAGTTATGTATCTGGGAACTCACTTTGTAGACCACACTATTGCTGAGCTCAGAGACCTGCCTGCCTCAGTCCCAAGTGCTCAGACTAAAGGCATGCACCACAACTGGCAGTTACCTAACCCTAATAGAAAAAGTCTCAGACATGTGCCACTGGGCAACACTTTTGTTGCACAAACATAAACTATACTTAATCAAATCTAGATGGTACATTTTACTACACCACAAACATAGCATACTGCTGCTTAGCTTCAAACTTGTAAAGCAAGCTGCATTATTGAGTATCATAATGTTAAATATCTGTGACTAATATAGGCAAATATAGGAAAGATACAATGAAGAAATCAAGTGACAGAATTTTAAGTCCACTTTAATTGTATGAAGCCTACCTTGTTTATGTGGTCCACCTATGACGAAAACACTCGTGTAGCGTTATGAGTGTCTAATTCTCACAATTACTAGCAAACATTCAAAAGGAAATACAAAAGCCCTGCAGTCAACCTCAAAACATCTGCAAATGTACTAGAAGGTATGACAATTTTCTGTACAGAAAGAAATGTACCTAGAGCTGCAGGATCAGAGTTAGTCGACACAGCCAACAGAGGCTTATATGCCAATCATCTCTGACTTTTACACAGTAAGCTACACACATTAACTGAAAGTTGTCCATATATTGGCTTTGAATTTTTTTATACAAGATACAAATTTATCATATTTGAAAAAAAATCAGATAATCCTCCAAAAATTTGATTAATGTTTGGTTTTTTTCTCTTTCAAGGCAATGTCTTATGTATATACATACCAGGCTAAGCCACAAACTTTCTATGTAGCGAAAGATAACCTTAAATTCTTCATTTTCCTGTCTCCATGCTCCCAGACTGGGATTATAGGCACATGCCCCAGGCGGGGTACCATGCAGTGCTGAAGACCCAGGGCTTCACACACACTAGACAAGCACCATTCTGACTGAGCCATACACCTGACACAGTATTATCTTCTACAGTAACAATAAATTAGAGGTTCAAGCAGATCCCCACTACCCTCTAGCGTCCAGTGTGCTCCAGCCTCTACTCACATGCTATAGACCCACAGGGACAGAGAAACAGAAACCTTTAACTCCTCATTTATTAGGTCAAAGAATAAATACATAAATCTTACCCTAAATCCTCAATGCTAAGTGGAGGTCCAGAACCTGATGGATTCTTGAGCACTAATTCCTGTAACTTTGTGTTCTTCTCATCTTCAGAAAGATTTTTATTGCCTAAAATTTGGCGCCTCTTGATAGCAAGGTCTTTAATTTCTTTTAAAAATCTGGCCCTATGCGGATTTACGAGTTCAAAATCTTCCCAAGTCAAAATTCCATTAAACCAAGCTGGGGGTTTGGGTTTAGGGGGATCAAGGATAAATTCTGACTTTGAGTCCTCTTCAAAGCTTCCTACAGAGAGAGAGTCGTGACCTTCTTCTGTGGACGCTTCTGACTGACTTTCTGTACAGTGCAAGTCTCTGTCGCCTCGTGACTCATAGATCAATTTGCTCATATTGCTTTTAATGTCCCCCATGCACATAAGTTTAAAGAAAGGCTTAGAAATAGGTAAGTCCACCAGTCTATTGTCTTGAATACATTTGGCTAAGAAAATGCCAAGGAAATGGAAGAGTTTTGTGATCCGCTCAAGCTCGTCACTGTCCTGTGGAAATGGCGCTGTGAATAGCCCACAGGACCGCTGCACATAGTACCCAGGAGGCTTCAATCCACCTCCAAGATCAACCTAGGTTTTAAAGGAAACACAATAAATTAATAAATACATTAAAAAAGTTATCAAACCTTCTATTAGCATCTAAAAGATTCATAAACATGAAACATTTTTTTAAAAAATTTAGTCATTTAAAAATGTATAAACATTAATTAACTTTGGCAACCAAATTTAATCCTTAAATATTTTAAAGGCACTAAGGTTATTCAATAATAAAGGTAGAGGCCAGTCTGGGCAAAAAAGTGAGACCAAAACTAGAGCTGTCAAGATGGTTAACTGTGTTAGAGTTCTTGTCACCACGTCCAATTACCAGAGCTCAGTATCTGTGACCCCGATGGTGCAAGCAGAGAGTGGACTCTTCCCACAAGCTGGTTTCCACAGACAACATGGCATGTGTACACATGAGTGCATGCATACACTTGTCCACACAGATGCAATACTAAACTTAAGTGAACAAGACGACTCAGCTGGTAACAGCACTCACCATCACGCCTGCTGGCCTGAGCTCAATACCTGGACCCACATGCAGTAGGAGAAGACCAACTTCTGAAAGTTGTCCTCTGATCTCCACACGTCACACTCACACTCTCTCTCTATGAAAAACAAGGGCTGCCAATGTGGCTCCGTGGTAAATTGGTTTCCTAGTATCCATAAAGCACTGGGTCTGATCCTCAGTATTGGGGATGGGGTCTTAAATAAATAAATAAATAACAATCTTTAAAAGTACAGCCAGGGAAGTGGAGAGCTGGCCCCGCAGATTAAAAGCACACTAGCTGTTCTTGCAGAGAACCTGGGTTCAGTTCCAAGCACTCATATGGTGGTCACAACCATCTATAGCTCTCTCCAGTTCCAGGTAATTCAATGGCCACATCTGCTCTCCCCCAGCATTATGTGGTACATACATGTGCATACATGCAGAAAATATTCATATACATAAAGTAAAAAAAATTAAAAAGTTCAAAAACCAAGTATAGCCAAAAAACCTGGCACAGCATATTTTAACATTTTGTGAATGCAATCATAACTCAAACCACAAGATAAAAACTAAATCTCACATGACGAGATTCGTCATCTGGGAAGTTGTCATCACAGAGCCAAGTCCCCAAGTCAGTCCTCTGGAATTCGGCTGCCACAAGTGCATAAAACTCTAAAGTGGGTCCCAAGCCAGTTCCTTCTTCTCCTAAAAATTCAACCTAAAAACAATAATAGAATGGTAAAGAAAAGGTCACTTTGTGGGACATTTTGTTTTGTTTTGTTGGTGTTTTTCTTTAGAGACAGGATTTCTCTGTATAACCCCCCCTAGCATGTGCCACCACTCCTGGCCTATCTTTTTTTTTTTTTTTTTTTTTTTTTTTGAGACAGGGTTTCTCTGTGGCTTTGGAGCCTGCGCTGGAACTAGCTCTTGTAGATCAGGCTAGTCTTGAACTCACAAAGATCCGCCTGCCTCTGCCTCCCGAGTGCTGGGATTAAAGGCGTGCGCCACCACCGCCTGGCTCCTGGCCTATCTTTTAAATGAATCAGTTCTGTCACACTGATCCAGTAGCATCCATCTCCTTTTTCAGAACAGCAAGGTGGTGTATGACACCCAACACAGACACAGGATTCTGGGATTCTAAAGCTTTCACTTTAGTGGGCCATCAGGCACTGCGCTGAGCACTGTGCATACATTAGTTACTTGTTCTGGAGATTGTATCTCATGACTCAGCAGAATAATTAAACCTGATCTTTCCATCAGAGGAAACCAAATCTCAAATAACCATTTACTTGAAGCAAGGATGATATATAGGTTTTTTCCACCTGGGTTTTTATGACCAAAACCCTAAATTCTACAGTTGTGACTTTAAGCAGTCACCTTGGAGGCTTCTGAATACACTCTATCTGATGCAAAAGCGATAGGAAAATTTTCACAAAAACTTAAATGATGAGTCAGGCAGTGGTGACACACACCTTTAATTCCAGCACTCAGGAGGCATAGGCAGGCCTGGTCTATAGATAGCAAGAGTAATAAAACCTTGTACATCTAAAGACTTATAACATATGTAACCAGTCTGTGATAGTCACATCCATGACAGGTCACTGTGTAAATGGGGTAAGACAGAGGAATGTCCACAGCAGCATCCCTGCAGTAAGTACTGCCACCTGCTGCGGTGTCATCACCACCACACTGTAGGGGAAGCAATATTACAAAACCATCTGCTTCAAAGGGAGTTATCTAACAGCACAGCTTAATGGAAGAGTGAAACGTAGCTAGTCAAAAAGAACCCTTTGTATGCACTGCTCAGTCCAATGTGGTAAAGAAATGGGTCATGGCATAGATGTTAATAATCAAGAGAGGAGAGGGGAAGCATTCTGAGATGCTCTGTCTGGAAGAAAGCCTCTGCACAGAGGGAGGAAATTCTCTTGTTGTCTGCTATGGTTTACACAGTGAAGATAGCTTCCCTGGTTCCCATGTATTCTTTCCCATTTAAAAAAAAAAAAATAACATTACTTGACAGGAGGTTACCTCTAGAACCGATTTCCGATCGGCATGTATTTGCATGACATTCTCAGCCCACTCCATCAGTGATTCACCACGTGGAACTTTTACTCTTTCATGCTTGAGCCGCCCAACTCTAAACTCCCCAGGATCATCTCGCCTTACACTGCTGGTGGTCCTTGTTCGCTCCACTGTGGCTTCTCGTCGATTCTGTAGCCACACTATCGCTCTGAAACACAACACCAAAATCCTTATATACTTAGATAGTGGCTAAGTCAGCAGCAGAAGGTACAGATTGAAGGGACTGCTTTGCAATTATTTTTAAATGTTGTTTGGAGTCAGGCGTTTCCTTTATCTATATTACCCAATTCCCAAGATAACAGGAACACAATGTGCTGCTGCGTCAGAATCTCAAAAAAGTGTTCAGTCAGGTAATTTATTTGGTTTAAAAAAAAAAAAGTCAGTGTCACCGGGTGGTGGTGGCGCACGCCTTTAATCCCAGCACTCGGGAGGCAGAGGCAGGTGGATCTCTGTGAGTCCGAGGCCAGCCTGGTCTACAAGAGCTAGTTCCAGGACAGGATCCAAAGCCACAGAGAAACGCTGTCTCGAAAAAAAACAAAACAAACAACAACAACAACAAAAGACAGTGTCTCTGTATCCCAGTATGGCCTGGATCTCACTATGTAGCTCAAGCTGGCCTCTTACCTAACAATCCTCTTTGCTTAGCCTCCAGAGTGCTGGAATTATAGCTGTAAATGAATATACCTAACTAGTTAATTTCAAATAGCAATTTATTAAGTAAAAGTTCATAAAATTCCTTTTGCTTTAACCTTCCTTAAAGAAATGGAGAAAGAACTAGCTATATATTTTCTTTGTTATTTTAAAACATCAAAAGGGTCACTTCCTACCTGGATGCACCAAATGCTGTACAGGTAAAAAAAAGCTGTCTAGTTTCAAATGGTATTAAGAAAGGACACTTGCTGGTTAACTGTTCACACCAGTCTGGCAGAGCCCCACTCGCCAATGCCAATGGTTCCTGCAAGTTAAGAAACAACACCTTAGTACTAAAAGCATTAAACAGAATCAATCATGAACACCAAAGACTATGTGAAGTATTACTGAAGAGGCAGAGAAGAGAAAAAGGCATACAAAAAAAGGCCCACCAAAGGTCACCCATGCAATTACCTCGATCTGTTGTAAGATTTTTGTGGTGATTTTTTTACTAGTAAATTCATCAGGTGGAAAAGTAAACTGAGGCTGCTCATCACCATCTGTAAAGTTAATTAACATAATTAATAAAAATAAAAATTACCTGTTTTTCAACTGATCTAGAAATAAAGGTTTCTTACGGACCTTCTTGGGATATTCTGGAATAAGGGTCACTGGCAACTATATACAGAATGCGCAGGAGCTGAAGGACATCCTCGACTCCACAGGAGTTCTGGCCATTGCCTGCTTTCGCCTGAGGCTGCTCTTTAGTCAGATTAAGAATGTCACTACTTTGAAGAGTAGAAATTGCCCCCTGGTTTAATCCAGACTTTGTTCCATGCTCACAAAAATCCTGGACAATGAGCAAAATTAGCAATCAGTCACTTTTTCAAGACAAACGTTCATTATTCTTAGTATTAATATGACTGCTGAAATTTTTCTTGTTTTTGAAATAACCATTTATCCCGCAAGACAAAAAATTTATTCAAAACCATTCACATTTTCAAAGAAAATGAAGCACAAGCTTTGGTCTACTGCAGTCCACAGCCACGGGGGCATCTGCAACTTTAGCACTGACACATTAACTACGCCACTCAAACTCTCCAGATGCTCATTACGCGGTTTCCTTCTCCAGTGCCAGGGATCTAACCCAGGGTCTGGTGCGTGCTGTGTTAGCACTCTGCAGTGCTGAGCTGTACCTTAGCCCTCGGTTCTAAAGCTAAAACAAACCAATACTTTAATACAATATATACCTTATATGCGGCTATAAGCTGAGAACAGTTTCTGTTTTTCCTAATACTTTTATTAGTGCCGGTTAATTTCCAGTGGCGCAGGAAAGCGGCGTCTGCGTTCTTCTGCAGGTAGGTTATCAGATCATTCTTTGGTAGTTCATCAGTGCCAAGGTACTGTTCCACATGCTCTATAGACCAGCAGCCCTACGGCAGGAAAACCAAACAGTGGTCTCTCCCAGTGATGGGGTCTGTGATGTTTCACATGCATTACAGACGCAGCCATGAGATAATGCACTTAGTCTAACTTCAAGAGTCCAGTGCCAGTCTCCTTCCTCACCAACTGTGATACAATCTGTTTTTTCTCCTTGGGTTGGTTTGAATAAGATGGCATCCACAGGCTCATATAACTGAAGGTTTGCCTGCCAGGGAGTGGAACTGTTGGAAAGTTTAGAAATACTAGGAGGTGTAGCCTTGCTGGAGTCCACACTAGGCCCGTTTTCTCTGTCTCTCTCTTCTCTCACCCTAGACTCTCTCAGCTCAACAAGTTCCAGAGGATAACAATATTAATAAGTGGCCTAGAAATCATTCTTTTCTTATTATATTTTGGCTACCTTTTCCCCTTGTATATGTGGCTCCCTTTTGCCCTTGTCCTAAAAATCTGCCTAAGGCAAAATTGAGTTTTGGATTAATAGCACCGGCAGAGACTTACGGCAACTTAATTTAGAATATGTCTTGTGGTTACTGGTTGTCACCTTAGCAGATCTATAATGAAAAGGGGATGGACAAGAACAAAAGTACAGTTTGAGGAAGTGGAATGGAGCTAAGTCCAGTGCTCAAGGAAATCAAAAACTTAAAGGAAGTTTGAAGCTAAATGAGTGGTGCCCTCAGGACAAGACCCCCACCCAGCTAAGTCTCTAACTTGTAAAAAACAATGAAAAGCTTACTGAAAGAAGGACAATAATGTGGATGTAATTGGACTAAGGGGCCAAGGTCCAGCCCCATCAAGGAGCAGGACGTGGCAACTCTGGGAACGTGGCTCTGGATTTACAGTCAAGGCTACAAGAAAGGGGTTGTGCTCTCCCTCTCTGACTAAGAAAAACAGCTGAGGCAAGGCATATGTCATGGGTGTTCTGCAGAGAGGCCTAGAAAGGTCGCTTCATGGAACTGTGAAAGTGAAGCCTAGATTGCCTTGGAGAACTCAAGATGCTGGAGAAGCTAGAGTTGTAAGATACCTGCCAAGGAGAGCTGCTAACAGGGAGCGGAAGCAGCCCCAGAGAGGTGTGCTGCAGTCAACAAAGCTGAAAGGAGTTAGAGATCCAAAGGACACATGGAAATACAGAGTCTGGAGTTTACGCCCAGCTGGGTTTTGGTCCTGCTTTGGTTGAGAAGTCCCTCTTTCCTCCCTTTTGGGATGGTAACATATATTGTGTCATTGTATGTTAAAGTATGTGATCTGTATTTTGATTTTTATAAGGGGTTACAGTTAAGAGATTGCCATGAGTCTCAGAATCTTTGAACTTTGGACTTTTTTGTTTCATTTTTCAAGACAGGGTTTCTCTGGAGCTTTGGAGCCTCTCCTGAAACTCACTCTGTAGAATAAGCTGGCCTTGAACTCACAAAGATCTGCTGGGATTAAAGGTGTGTACCAACACTGCCTGGCAAACTTTGGACTGTTTAAACACTGTTGAGACTTTGATAGATTATGGGAACATCTGAAGTTGAACTGAATGCAGTTTTGCATTATATGGCTAGAAAGCTATGAGGGGCCAGGGAACTGAATGTCTTCATAGGCTCGTAGATTTGAATGCTTAGTCATCAGGGAGTGGAGCTCTTTGATAGGAACAGAAGTGTTAGGAGGTATGGCCTTAGTAGAGGAAGTGTGTAACCGGAGGTGGGCTGAGGTTTCAAAAGCCCAAAACAGGCCCCCCCACTCTCTCCCTGCTACCTGCAGAACAGGATGAAGCTACTTCTCCAGCACCACTCCTGCCTGCTGCCATGCTGCCTGCTACGATGAAACTGGAAACAAGCCCCCAGTCCTACAAGAGTTGGCCATGGTGTCTCTTCACAGCAATGAAACACTCACTAAGACACTCACATTTTTCACTAAGCAACTAAGCCCCATTGTGTAAAAATAACTTACCATTTTCCCATTTTCTTTTTCTTTATCAGAATCCTTCATTTCTCTATACATGATTCTAAACATGAAGACATTATTCAATTAATTCATAAATCAAATATTTATACTTATTTCCAATAAAGATCTAATCTTTGAAAATATAAGTTAATGAGGTCATTCATTAGATATACATTTCATTAAACACTGAACTTAAGGAGTTGCCAGCAAATATTCTACCACTGAGGTCTATCTCCAACCTTACTCTTTCCAACGACTCTTACTGTATATCCCAGGCTGACCTCAGAACTGATTTGCCTGACTGCATTCTGCCTCCCAAATGCTGGGATTATAGCCACATAACACCCGAGAAAGCACACATCAACCAGGTGTGGTGGTACATGTCCAGTACTTAAGAGTAAGAAAGCAGGGCTGGAGAGATGGCTCAGTGGTAAAGAGCATTGCCTGCTCTTCCAGAGGTCCTGAGTTCAATTCCCAGCAACCACATGGTGGCTCACAACCATCTGTAATGAGGTCTGGTGCCCTCTTCTGGCCAGCAGGCATACACACAGACAGAATATTGCACACATAAAAAATTTAAAAGAGTAAGAAAGCAGGGGCAAGAGGATCATAAGTTCAAAATCATCTTTTACTACATAGCAAGTTTGAGGACAACCTTTGCTACACGAGACTCCATCTTTAAAAAACAAAAGTCAGGTGGGGAAGAAAGGACGGAAAAAGCTTGTCTGATATGGGATTCCCCTGTGTGCTGTGAATACCATTGGTGAATAAAGAAAGTGCCTTGGCCCATTGATAGGGCAGAACTTAGGTAGGCAGGGAAAACTAAGCTGAACACTGGGAAAAAGAAGGCAGAGTCAGAGGGAAGCCATGTAGCCCTGCTGAAGAGGGACGCCAGAATGTGACGATAAGGTAAAGCCAAGCCATGTGGCAATACACAGATTATTAGAATTGGGTTAAATTAAGATATAAGTGTTAGCCAATAAGAAGCTAGAGCTATTGGGCCAAGCAGTGTTTTAAATAATATAGTTTCTGTGTGATTATTTTGCATCTGAGCTGCTGGGCAGCCAGGAAACAATCGGCCTCCTAACATGTCTCAAAACAAACAAAACTCCTCAAAAGACCACAAATACATACATCAATTCTACAGTTTTCAATGTAATTTAAATTACTCGTATGTGCGCACATGTGGATGCACACACGCCATAGAACACATGTGGAAACCAGAGGACTTAAAGGTAGAAGTTCTCTACTTCTCCATTAAGTTCTGGGGCTAGAGCTCAGACTGCCAGGCCCGGTATCAAGCACTCTTTAGCAGATGTGCCATCTCAACAGCCCCAAACCTACAGAGTTTTTAAGAATATGAATGCTCTATATACTAAGTGTTTTCACTTCTTTTAGAGTTACATAAATAAAATAAGGCAAAAAAGTATTTTTTCTGTGACCAGATAGAAAGGCTAGGAGTAACAATGATGAGAATGCTTATCCTCTTTTTTGTTATTTTTTTCGAGACAGAGTCTCTCTGTGTAACAGCCCCGGCAGTCCTGGAACTCCTCTGTAGGGCAGGCTGACCTCAAACTCAGAGATCTACCTGCCTCTGCCTCCTCAGTACTGAAATAAAGGCATGTGTTAACAAACACCCAGTAAGAAATGCTTATTTTCTAAGACAGTGAAATCAATGTTGAGTATCTGAGAAGGTGATAAAATCACTGTACTTTCTATCTCAAAAATAGCTACATTACTTTTATCAGATATTGTCTAGGATTATGAACTACTAAAAGATCATAAACCAAGTTAACAAAAGTGAAATTAGGTGTTAATAATTTATTGTTTGTTATAAAATACTACTTACTTACTGGGTAATACTAAACACTTGCTATGCCTTAGAAACAATTCATATGTGTTAATCCATTATTTCCTCACAATTATGCCTTTTTTTTTTTTTCTCGAGACAGGGTTTCACTGTGGCTTTGGAGCCTGTCCTGGAACTAGCTCTGTAGACCAGGCTGGCCTCTAACTCACAGAGATCTGCCTGCCTCCGCCTTCCAAGTGCTGGGATTAAAGGCGTGTGCCACCACAGCCAGGCTATGCTTCATTTCATAGATTTTAAAACTGAAAAACAAAAATGGTCAAACTTTGGGGGTATAGCTTGGGTACAAACTTGATCGCAAGCACATTAAACCAGACAGGTCATTAAGAATTATTTGTGGAATAAATAGAGAAGTAGTTTAACTTACTCCACAGAAGGGACAAATAAGGTACATTTACTATTTCTATCAGAAGCAATTGAAAATTCAGATAACACTGCTCTCAGCCCTGAGTCTGAATTAGTCTAGACTATCTCCAAAAGTCCTTCTACTTGTAAAGCTTAGTCATCTTACAGCTGCAGTCAGAAGCAGCTTTATTGGTTCCTGCAAAGCAACAAAACAAGAAACAAATCTTTTCTGTTCCTGTAATGCACAATACAGAGACTCAACACTTTGTGGTCATAGATAGTAATATAGGCTGCTGAAATATCAAAATCTCTTACGTGTAAGTGGGCTCCCAAATACGCCTAAGTTTATCTGACTTCACATTGCCATTACAAGACAGCTGAAGCAATTTCTGTACATAATAAAAGATAGTTGATCTGAAATTGGTAAGTGGCAATTCAACTTCGCGAGTTGTTCCAAGCCCAGTTACTTTCAGTGTGAGAGCCAATCGAGGGGATGGAGTGCATTCAACTTCTTCCAAGAGCTCCGAGTGAGGTGTTCCTGAAGATACGAAAGGTGGGAAAACAGTCTCACACAGAGCACTGCACTAGGAGACCAGGCCATACATTCACTTAACAGCATCTACTTATGACTCACTGGCTTCAGGATTTACTTTACTTATTATTTCTGGTTTGTGAGAAAAGGCCTTATTATGAAGTTCAGGGTAGCCTGGAATGTGCCATATAGTCCAGCAAGTTCCAAGCTGGCCTTTGAACCCATGGCAATCCACTTTCCTGAGCCGGGGTAACATGATGCCTGACTGTCTTACTTAAAAAAGTAAAGTATTGCTGGGCAGTACTTTACCACCCCTGCCCCGCCCTCAGACAGGGTTTCTCTGTGTAGTTCTGGCTGTTTTGGAACTAGCTCTGTAGACCAGGCTGGCCTTGAACTCAGAGATGGGGCCTGCCTCTGATAACCCTCTGCCACCAAGTGCTGGGATCAAAAGCGTGCACTACACTACACAATTCCATTGCACTTTAACTGAAACATGGTCCTGTCACTGGACACGAAATATGAACATCCTTCTGGTCACCAGCATACACAAAGCAGGGTGCAGAGCTCATATTCTTGTGTGTGGCAAAAGTAGTGTATCAGGATAGGAACAGTATTGATAGAGCTGCACCAAAAGTCGACAGCTGTGTGTGCTTCTCAACTAACTGCTCTTCTACGAAGGGAGTAGAGAACATCTTATTTAAGTTGTATCTCTCTTTAAGACATTAAATTAAAAAGTATATGTATCTTCATAGGGAACAGTCTCTTTATATCAATAAAACCATAGTTAGTGGCAAACCTTTTTTAAGGGCCATGTATTAGAATACCTGGTATTTACTGAGACACAATTAGGTACCACGATATGAAAGTCTTAACATCATCTATTTTTTAACTACCTTGCCAAACAAGAAGCATCATTTTCTCCATGAAAGAGATGTGGAGATCCAATATTACTATAAAACAGGTGCTCTTACGACACAAATATATTTTCTCATTCTTCTTGAGATTTGAAGTTTTAAACCAAAATTGTTGCCTTTATTCCTTTTGGAGGCTCCACCGCAGTCAGCTTCCTTGCTGTTTTTCACTTCTAGAGGCTGTGCATGCCCAGATTCCTCAGCTCACAGCCCACAGCATTGACCTTTGCTTCCCTGGCACCACATCTCCTGTGGTTCTCATCCTTCTGCCTCATTCTTAAAAGGATGATATTGGGCCCATCTAAAGGCTTTTACCTCAATTTACCTACAAAGTCTCTCTCCATGTTGGGGCAATGAAGTTTTAAATTCCAGAAATTAAGATCTAGGTACTGTGGGTAGGAGGGGGCACATTAGGTGCCTATCATACCCTAAAAAGGGGAAGTTAGTTTTGTTTTGTTGTGGAGACAGAGTTTCATAATGCAGCCTAGCTGGGCTTGAATTCCACCTGCTTCTGACCCTAAATTTCAGGATTAAAGGCATACTCGCCCTATGAAAAGAGTATTAGCAGATGAAGTCACCAGGCAAACTGACTCTAGAAATCTTGCCTGGAGAAGCAGATAGCTTTTCAAAGTTAACAGAATTTAAAACTCCACCTTTAAATAACACCTTGCTTAAAAGACATTACAAATATAAACAATGCTTTGTTAGAGATGAACCTTCATGGCAGAGCACGTGAGTCCAAGTCCTAGGTTCAATCCCTAAACACACACACACACACACCCAGAACAACTCTTCCTTGAGAAGCCCGTATCCATTCTCTGAAATATATCTTTCTTTCTGAACAACTTTCTTAGCTCCATGCTAAAAAAAAATCTATCCTAAAGTATCTATTCTACCCTCCCCCGTTCTTTTTTCATTTGAAGGTTTTTTGCTGCTGTTCTTGTTTTGAGGCACAGTCTCTTCTAGTCCAGGCTGAAGCTGGCTTTGAAGTTCTGATCCTCTGACCTCAGTCTTCAGCCTTCCATGTGCTGGTACTGCAGGTACCTTTGATACTTAAAACTACCTTTGATAAAACCCCAACTCTGCGAGAGAGAGAGAGAGAGAGAGAGAGAGAGAGAGAGAGAGAGAGAGAGAGAGAGAGAGAGAAATATCTCAGATACACTGTACCTGGGGGAGGAATCTCCAGGTCAGTTGTCTGCTGGACATTCGTACGACCTGGTCTAGGATCAAAAGCAGGAACCAAGGCAGAAAACTGCCGCTTCAGCACGTAGTCGTCATCCCAGGTCCTGCGGCGTCCTCCCTTGGTTTCATACTCCTCTTCCTCCTATGGCAGGAAAATTACACATACAGTGACAGATCTTATCCCTGAACTGATTTATGTCTACCAGATGAGGCAGCTACAAGGTAAGTCATCCTTTAATTTTTAAATAACAGTTAGTTACTTATGTGTAATTTTATATCTATGTAGAGGGCAGAGGACAGCTTGAGGGAGCTGGTTCTCTCCTTCCAACTTGTGAGTCTCAGAAATCAAACTCGGGTTGTCAGGCTTGGTGGCAAGAGCCACTGAGCCACTGAGCCATCTTGCTGGTGAACTTGCTTTAGTTCTCTATGGGGACTGTACTTCCTTTACTTGAACTGAAGTAATCTAATACAAATGTGTAAAGACACATATTTATTTATCAACTGTATACTGACCGGTGGTTAAATAAATCTATACCTGTAGTAATATGACAAAGAACTATATTCAATCTCTATTTCCTATCTTTGATATTACAAATTGGTGGCATGGCGCTAACAATCAAGAAAAATCTGGGCAAAAGTCACAGGCAATCTTCTGTAGTACTTTTCCAAATTTCCCATGAGTCTATTATTTTAATTTTATTTATTTATTTATTTACTTATTTATTATTATGTTTACAATATTCTGTCTGTGCGTATGTCTGCAGACCAGAAGAGGGCACCAGACCCCATTACAGATGGTTGTGAGCCACCATGTGGTTGCTGGGAATTGAACTCAGAACCTTTGAAAGAGCAGTCAGTGTAACCTCTGAGCCATCTCTCCAGCCCCAAGTCTATTATTTTAAAATAAGTTTTTTCTTAATGTAAATTTCATCTCATACTAGATCATTCACACAAAATTGTCACTGGGAGGGAGGTGCTTTGAATTTCTATAAGACAAACAGATGAAAGTCTTAACTGTTCAATCAAATGACACACATGCATACATATGCCTCTCAAAGTTTGAACACTTGATTGAAATAACTTTTTCAATAGATAAATTGATACTACACAGCTATGGTGTTAGGCTTGCATCCTGAGCCCCAACTCAGCTGAAAACTGCGATGAACACTTACAGAGACCACTTAGAGAGAAGCAAGGTAACTCATGCGGTGTAGTGAGAACTATACCCACCTCGCAGTGACCACTGTCCACTAAGGTCACCCCTACAGGGGGCTGATGAGATGACTTAAGAGCTAAGGGCACTTGCCACCAAATCTCATGACCCAAATTAAAATCTGGGGACCCACGAAGTGCAAACAGAAAATGTTTACCTCCTCTGATCTACATGGGGTGGGGGGAAGGGTTCTTTAGAGAGTAGAAATGTAGGGATAAGGACTAGAGGGTGCTTTTAAATTTTTTTTTTTTTTTTTTTATGACAGGGTTTCTCTGTCCTGGAACTCGTGCTGTAGACCAGGTTGGTCTTAAACTCACAGAGATCCACATGCCTCTGCCTAGTGAGTACTGGGATTAAAGGCATGCGCCATCACCTAGCTGAGATGTCTTAATCAAAAAAGAAAAACAAAGCATTCCCTCGACTACTGCACACCTGAGCTGTTTTACTATGTGCTCATTTTACTCAGAGCCCAAGATGAAGCAGTTTCACAGAAGAAACTCACAACTGCACTACACCAGAGCAATCCCAGATTCTCTGGGTTGGAACCTATGCACCAGGGCAGTGGGTTTCAGGTGAAAGTGGCCCTTCCTCCGCTGGCATGTGATGCATCCCGTGAATGTAAAAACACGTGATGGGGCAGTAAATGTGGAAGTACCTGCTCCCCGATAGGTCGGCTGCCTGCTCCAGAAGGAACCTGTGGCAGCTGCGAGGTGACAGCGTGGTGTGTCACATCAGAGCGGGAGCCAGCTCGACGCTGCAGGGATGGACGTCTCAGAATCTAAAATTCAAAAAGACCAAGAGACACATATTTAATGATTTGATCAACATTCTTCAGTCAGTCTAACCCAAGAAAAGTGTTACTTAACCATCTTTCTCTTCCCTGGCCGATGAGGTGTTTGGGGCTTTCTTTAGTCGTGCATGTGCACCAGTCTCCTAGTGTAAGACACTTATGTTTGCTCCTGTTTCCATAATCCTCGGGACTGAACCCAGAGCATTGTGTCTGCAGCACTCCACTACAGTCACACCTACAACCTTTCTAGTACCACTTTATTTTGAAACTAAGTTTTGCTATATAGCCCAGTCTGACCCAGAACTTCCTAGGAATCCCAGGCTGCCCTCAATCTTCCAGGTTCAGCCCAAATGATGGGGCGACAACATGTCATCTGCCCTTATTTTACATTCACTGTGCGTTTTGTGTATGTCTGTGTGAATACACAGGTTAGAGGACAACCTGCAGGAATCCAGTCTCTCCTTTACTTTCACTGTGAGTCCCAGGGATTACTGAACTCAAGTCACCAGGCTTAGTGGCAAGCATCTTTCCCCACTGAGCAGTCTTGTGGGCTCCAGGCATATGCCATCTAAATGATACATATTAAAAAGTATTTTTTAAAAGTTCCTCATTCCTGCCGGGTGGTGGTGGTGCAAGCCTTTAATCCTAGCACTCAGAAGACAGAGGCAGGCAAATCTCTGTGAGTTCGAGGCTAGCCTGGTCTACAGAGCAAGTTCTAAGAGAGGTTCCAAAGCTACATAGAGAAACCCTGTCTTAAAATAAGTAAGTTCTTCATTCCACTAACTTTTTTTGTCATTTAGTATTTTATCCCATCTATTTTCTTTTTGAGAAAACCTTTTATGCAGCCCAAACTAGCCTCAACTCCCCAAGTGCTAAGAATGACTCTGGATTTCTGATTTTCCTATCTCCGCCCCCCTAGTGCTGGGACTACAACCACCATGTCTGGCTTCTAACACCTATAGTAGTGAAGGGAATGGGTGATTCTCTCTACCATAACCTCCTCGTATTCTTGGTCCTCTTGATTGTCATCTTCATTCTCATCATCTTCCTCATCAGGCTCGGGCAAATCCTCATCATCATCTAGCTCAGCTAAGAGAGTACTGGCACGACAGCTATCAAGAAAATCTAGGAAGGAAAAAAGCCAACAACCTTATTGTCAATACAATAAATAAACAACAGCAAGGTGTCTTTGCATCTGGGGTTGTACAAACCGAAGATAAAATTCAAAAGGCTCAAGCATAAATGCCAGTTAATGATGCCACCTACATAACCTAACAACACATAAGATAATAATTAACAACTGAGACTAATCACAAGCATAGCAGAGAAAATGGATGACCACAAAGTGTATTTCAGTCTATAACAATCAATGAAAGGACAACCACGTGAATGATATTAAAGACAAAACAAAAATACATACATCCCCATCTTCATTCTCTGAGTGTTACAGGAAATACAATATGGTGAAAAGAGTCCTCTGGTGTCACTGATTTCACCCGTGAATATCTACTGAGCATATACTACGGGTGAAGAACTGTTATAGCACATATATATCATTGTAAAAATAGCTAAAATGTCCAATTATCTAAGAAATAGATAGAAGACAGAATTTAATAAATAAATGAACAAGCCAGGTGGTGGTGACACACACCTTAATCCCAGCACTTGGGAGGCGGATCTCTGAGTGTTTGAGGCCAGCCTGGCCTACAGAATGAGTACCAGGACAGCCAGGGGTGTTTACACAGAGAAACCCTGTCCTTAAAAATCATAAATAAATAAATAAATTGACTAATATCTATAAATATAAGCTTTTATAAAAAGGCCGTATGAAGACAAACAGAATTTAAGACAATCAAAAAGAATGAAGCTTAGCCCTGGCATGTTATTTAATGACAGTGACTACTTAAGAATAATATCTGTTTGTTACAGAATAAGTATATAGTATCTTTCACATTATCTATATGAGTTAATGTATAAGCAAGTTCAGTAATCTTAAATCTCCTTTATCATCTTTCTTAGGGATATCTCCCTAATGCAGACTGGGTCATGTTGGAGTGAGGGTGTATAGCTGTAATACAAGCACTCAGTAGGTGGAAGCAGGGGAATCATGAGTACAAAGTCAGCTGAAACTACAGTAGTCTTTCAAAAACAAGGACCAGCAAGAAGGTTCAGTGCGTCAAAAGTGCTTGACAGACAAGCCTGACAACCTGAGTCTAATCCCCGAAATCTGCAGCAGAGGGGAAAAGTTGACGCCTGAAAGTTGTCCTCTGACCTCCACATACATGTATCACATGCACGTACAAAGAATAATGAACAATTCTTAAAAGTATGTATCAAGTTTATATCATCCAACATAAAGACACTAACACGCTGTTCTTTAAGACAACTAAAAACAAACAGCAGAATAATAATGAGGCTAAACAAGAAAAATTTTTACTAGTTGTATAAAAGGAATACAAACTCTTTTCTTCTCTCTCTCTCTCTCTCTCTCTCTCTCTCTCTCTCTCTCTCTCTCTCTCTCTCTCTCTCTCTCTCGACAGGGTTTCTCTGTGTAACAGCCTGGCTGTGCTGGAACTAGCTCTTGTAGACCAGGCTGGCCTCGAACTCACAGAGATCCACCTGCCTCTGCCTCCCAAGTGCTGGGACTGAAGGGGTGTGCACCACCACCGCCTGGAACAATGAATCTTTCATGTGTCTAACATTTCTAGCACCTTGGTCTGCATCTTGAAAGGCATCCACCTGCAGACCCCAGGAGGGAGGGTGAGGTCACAAACTCTTAATACTAGAACTAAGCAAAGATGGAAGTACATATTCCAAAAGAATACCAGATTATCCAAAAATATTCAGCAACTTGTATTTACAGACCTTAGAGGCAAAAGCTTTTTAATCAAAATTCAGAAGAGTCATGGTATTCTACTTAATTAAAGAGGTAAATATTTTTTAGCATTTAGTATTATGAAGCCAGTATGTGTCCTGTAATTATTGACAAGTCCAAGCATGACTGGTAACAATTTCAGCATCAGTGGCATTTAAAAACATGGTGTGTCTTACAATCAGTAATCTTAAGTTTAATGGACTATATTACCCTCAGCATACATGAGGGCTATATGGCAATGTACAGGAGCTCTCATGAATGTAACTGGCTCTACAAAAAACAAACCCATTACACCTTCAGACTGGGTTTTCAGACACAGACTCTTAACATCATCTACTGAATTTTTCTGATATTTTACAATTACTTAAATCATTTCCCCACATTCTTTTTGTTATTTTTGTACATAAGAACAATAAAGAGCTCTGAGTGCAGGCATGGTGGTACACATCTATAGCCTTAGCTCTCGGGACTCTGGGGCAGGGAGATCAAATACACAAGGCTAGCTTGAACTACACTGTGAAATTTTATCCTAAAAAAGAAATCAGAAAAGTTCCAAATGTCAAATATTTGAACAGACGGCAGAACCAAACTGTCTCTCAGAGTAGAAAGTTTATGCTGCAATAATACTGTGACTCTACAGCACTGGAAGGCAATTTGAAGTCTGGCGTCCCTCTTATCCTTCATGCAGTGTTAGGAGTAGAGAGAGCAATTTTATCATCTAATACTTTTATTTTGTTGTTTGTTTGTTTGGTTTTGGTTTTTCAAGACAGGGTTTTTCTGTGTAACAGCCCTAGCTGTCCTGCAACTCACTCTGTAGACCAGACTGTCCTTGAACTCAGAGATCTGCCAGCTTCTGACTCCTGAATGCTGAGATTAAAGGCATGTGCCATCATTGCCCGGTCAACAGTCCTACACTTTACTTCCTTTCACACTGGCATACCCACAGCTGCACCTTTTTTTCAGGGGCGGGGGTGTTGAGATGGAGTTTCTCTGTGTAGCCCTAGCTCTCCTAGAACTGGGTCTGTTAGACCAGGCTGTCCTAAAACCCAAGAGAGAACTAACTGCCTTTGCCTCCCAAGTGCTGGGATTAAAGATCCACAGCCTCATTAATTTTAGGATTATCATTACCAAAAACAAGAATTCAAGTGTGAGGAGCTGGAGATTTGGATAAGTAAGAGCACTTGCTTTTACAAAGGACATGAGTTCAGTCCCCAGCTGGGCAGGTCTGGACACCCGCCTGGCCCTCTAGCTTCAGGGGATCTAACATCATGTATTCTCAATTCCATGAATACCCATATTCATGTGTGCATACACACATGTACAATGAAAAATAAAGCTTAAAGCTTAAAATTATTGCATTAACAAATGAGGAGGAAGGGACAGAGGGCCTCCATGAAAATAACTACCTCAAAGAATTTATAAGACTTTGATATAATAATCACCAAATTTTGCACATTTAATTTACAAAACAAGAAATCAAGAAAAATGATTTTCATAAAACAATAACATATCAAATCTTTGGCTTAGAAAAGAGACTATATTATAGGGAAAAAGAAACCCCATTAAAGAAATGTACAGTAAAAAGTATTTAAAATATATCTTTATATAAACTCTTATATTTGAAATTATAAAAATTAATTTTTAAAAAGAACTGAGGGCTGAAGATACAGTACAAGGACAGAGCGCTCACTCACCTAGCCTGTGAGTCCTGGGATGGCCATAGTGGAATATTTGGTAGTAACCCCAAATGTTGTAAAAACACATTCAGTATTAGGATATATTTTCAGATTTACCGAGCATAAGAACTAACTGAAAGACATAATTCCCTTTTGTGTATTTTGTGTGGGGGGGGGCGCACGCACACGCACATGCACTCACTAGACATGCACTTGATCAGGTTTGGACGATAGGGACTCTACATTTTCTATTAATTTTTTTTCTAATATGATAAAAGAGCCACATATTCTTTTAAGCTTTAAAAAAATGTGTATTAGTGTTTTGCCTGCACATATGCATGGGTGAAACAAGCATGCCAAGTGCCACGGAGGCCAGCAGAGGGCATCCATTTCATTGGAGCTCCAAATGTTTGTGAGCTGCCCAGTGGGTGCTGGGAACTGAACCCAGGTCCTCTGTAATAGCAGCAAGTGTTCCTAACCACTAAATCATCTCTCCAGTTCCTCTTTAAAAACATTAAAAGAATCAAATAGCTTTTGTCTCTGAACACTGTACAGAAGCCATGAAAACAAAACTTCAGAACTTTCAGCAGGGTGGTGGTTCACACCTTTAATTCCAGTACTCGGGAGACAGAGGCAGGCGGATCTCAACTGTTTTTATTAAGCTAACATTTTCCCCACTTCTCTAAATTAAAAATTCATTTTATGCATTTGATTTTTTTTTTGCCTGCATGCATGTCTGTGTATTACACGCATGCCATATCCTTGGAAGTCAGAAGAGATGCTGAGTCCCTTGGAGCTGGAATTATGGATGGCTATGAGGTGCTATGTGGGTGGTGGGACGAGAACCCACATCTTCTACAAGACCAAGAGGTGCTCTTAAACCCTGAGCCATCTCTCCAACCTCTATAATCAGGTAATTTTAATACTCCTCCACATCATGAGTTTTTCCATTTCTATGAAGACATTTACAGGGAAGGTTATAGATATCTGAGAATAGTGCACACCTTAAATCCTGGCACTCAGGAAGCAAGGACAGGTGGATTTCTTGAGTTTAAGGCCAATCCAATTACATAGTTTTAGAGCGCCTAAGACTACAAAGCGAGACCTTACCTTAAGCCCCCATATCACCAAGGATAAAGCACAAGCGTGACACATATAACACATATCAGTGCCAAGAAACAAACTTCATACTGTAACTTACCATATAAAGAATACTCAGCCTCCTGACCTGTGTCACTCTCACTAGAGGTTGATGTGAGGCTGGTGGTTAAAGTATTACTTAACGATTGACCCACTGATAAAACTGTTGTCGCCGTAGCTACATTGCTGCTGCTAGTAACATTGGATGTTGACATTGTCACTGTGGATGTAGTACCGGGTGTGGTCAAGTTAGGGAAACTCTGAGCACCCATAAGAGGAGAAGCTAAAAATAAAAATGAAGCAAAGCAGTTAAAATACATAGGATTGTAGGAACCTCAGGAAAAAAAAAAACACAAAACAGTTTTTCAAACGCCATGAAACACATTAATAATGAAAACATTGAAAAGCAACAACTTTGGGAACCCAACTAAAAACCAACGTAAAAAACTACCATTTTTAAAAACACTATTATCTTCAAAATATATAAAGCCTAGCTTTTACAAAAAGGGAAACAAACAAAAGAAGTAATTTTTACTGTAATTTCTATGGGAATTACTTCAACCCATTAATAACTTAAATTAGAATTAAATAGCTTTCAGAAGCTAAAATGAACGCAGGAGTCAAGTGAAAGCTATACTACAGTATAGTGCTATTATTTAATAGTCATCTACTTTGTCATGTAATTTTGTTTAATCACTTATTATAAATAAAAGCTAATCTGAATTCTTAAATCTGAGATTCCTCAGAACCTGATTTCACAGTCCTAAGGTGCTGCATCTGATGTAGGGTGTCTACCACGGCTAACACCAGCTGAAGACTGCCCCCAGAACACACTGATCCTGTGACTCCCCGAAGTGGAAGCACTGGGTCCCAGAAGAAAGAGCTCACTTACTTGCGGTGCTCATTACATTCCTCCCCAGGGTATTAGTGTTGTTATCACTGCTGCTTCGGCTTAGGTTCATGTTGTTCGTGGCATTAGTCCGCGCTATGTTTGCCACTCTCCTTACGAAACTCTCCAAGCTAGACGTTTCTCTCGAGGACAAGTTAGGTACACTTGCACTGGAGCTCATAGGGGCCCCAGCAGCCAACAAGGAACTCACTGACAGTCTGTTACTTGCTGAAGAACTAAGGGGGCGCTGTGAAGCTGCTTCCTTGTTAGTTAATTCAGATACTGAACTAACATCAGGAGAGCTAACACTGACAATCCCCATGGATATTGCACTAGACTCCCCAGGAGCTCGGACAGAACTATCAGTGCCTAACTTTCTCTCCGCATTTTCACTTCCCGTTTCCGCTGTTAGGGTGCTGGTGCTTGCACTGGAAGATGACCCTACTTCTGTTTGAGGGATGTTTTCAGCAGATGAAAGAACAACAATTGGTTCAAGTACATCAGCTCCTGAAACTATACTGTGTTCCATTACAATTTCTGATCTCCGTTCCGTTTTGGTCGAACCCAAGCTGATGTCGCTGCTACTGGCCACGCTACACACAGAACTGCTGCTTCCTTTTCTACTTGAGGAGCCTGCAGCAGCAGACGTCTTGTCTGGACAGTTGTTTTTCACCAAGCTGCTCCATGATTGCGTTGTGCCTGAAACAGTGGATGAAACAGGTTTGGGTGATGCCACTGTATCAGGGTCGTACCCTGGTGCAAGCTTGAGGTCAAATTTTCCTTCTGCGCCCATACGGTAAGAGTTTGAGCCACCAGCATCCCAGGTGACATCAATCCAGCCTGGAAAGGGACAGGAGTTTGTGAGACCCAGCAGAAAGCAGAGAGGAGCGTGTCAGACAGTAGCTCCACAATATGGGATCGGCGATTCGTCAGTGCTGTACTTCCTGTATTACTAACCACTTACGGTCTGTCAACTAAAAGGTATTAAAATATGACTTGATACTATTACGAGTCTATTTAATCCTTACAAGATAATACTAAGGAAAAGGAATGCACACTATACATAAGGTTTCTGGGAGACCTATAAAATTCTTCCTCGTATTACATTTATCTCTGGACATCCCAAGAATGGTGACAGTCTTCTGTTGGTTTGGTTTTTTGAGACAGGGTTTCTGTGTAGCCCCTGACTGTCCTGGAACTCACTCTGTAAACCAGGCTGGTCTCAGAGACGTGTGCCACCACCACCTGGCCAACTGGTAATATTTAAAAACACTGTAAAAGTGATATTTGTATCTATTCTGTTAAAAGGGACAGGGGGAGATCTTTTTAAGTGGTTCTGAGGGTAGAATCCAAGGCCTAATACATACAGGCATCTACCACTGAACTATATCCCCAACCTCAGGAGCAATTTCTTTAAATGTAAAAGAAAAATACTGAGATTTCAACAACTAAACAATTTTGAACTGCTAAATATGACTATATGAATAAATGTTCTTTCTAGGAGGAAGTGCTAACTCACAATTGATTTCTAAGGTTGAATAAATCCTGAAAGTGACAGGTAAGACATTCCTATGTCACTTATAGAAATTTTAGGTTACTTGCATGAAGAAAGTATGAAGTTGGCATATCAGCTGTGTCCTCAAAGTTTATTGGCTACTTATATCTTATGGTTAAGTTTACTAGATTTGAATTAGCACAAAAACATATTAGAAACAATTTAAAAGCAGGTTGAGATTTTTTAGAATTTATAAACTAAACTTAATAACAATTCTAAATATTTTCAATATATATCTACTTCTTCTATTTGAAAAATGTTACTTTTTATTTAAAGTATAATAAAATTCCAAAACAAAAAAAAAATAGATTAGGAAGGGAACTGATAGATTTCAGTCTTACTTTACTAGGAGCTAAGTGCCTGGGGGAAATACACATTAAGATGTAGAAGTACACTGAGCTTGCCTGAGTTTAAGCAAGTTCCAGTACCCAAGCACTGACACACCACACAACCACCACACACTCAACTCATGTTATGAGGCTCAGAGGAGTCCTGAGCCACCTGCGGATTATCTGTTCATGAGGCATTCAAAAGAAAGACTGACCACCCCAAATCTACATAAGCTGATACATTATTCCAATTTGTATATATATGCTGAAATAACTTTTGAAGAACCAACATTAAACTATCTCTTCTGCTTCAGAGAAAAGTCTAAGAAAAGGAAAGATTCAAAACATTATCCCAATATTAAATAAAGTTGAGATCTGTACTGCACTGATACCATGTATTCTGAAATGTCCAAATTACATATACCTATTTCATATATAGGTATGAAAACAATTATTATATAATAATATATTAATACATTTTACCCAGAGGGCAGGTGAATGATATTTTGCCTTGAGCACTGACTGGATGAAGTTTAACTGAGTATCTTTACAAATCTGTAGAACAAGTGAACAAATGGCCAATTCTACCAACAGAGACTTCAGAAGGGAAAGGTTTGAGAAAGCATTAAAAAGGTGAACATAGGCGATACCTAAATACAACATAAACTATTTCTACGCTCAAACACAGACTAAAAAGACAGGATTAGTAAAAATTACCCATTGTGGGTATTGTAATTGAAAGTTAAAATCTCTGCTACATGTTTGAAGCCAAAATTGCACTGTAACATTTGAAGGATCAGAAGCATGTCTTTCTTGACTTGTAAGTTCTGAAATTAAGATTCAAATTTGCTTTTTGGGGGGAAAGATTTATTTGCTTATTATGTATACAGTGTTCTGCCTGCATGTATGCCTTCATGCCAGAAGAGGGCACCAGATCTCATTACAGATGATTGTGAGCAACCATGTGGTTGCTGGGAATTGAACTCAGGATCTCTGGAAAAGCCAGTTCTCTTAACCTCTGAGCTATCTTTCCAGCCCGAACATTCTAACTTTCTTATGTGTTTGTTTTAGCTGACTCCACTCAGAAAAAAATAAACTGTATCCCATGTCACTAGCTACCATCCTCTTAGTAAGCCATATACTTCAATTTATAACAGAATATGAGCTCATTAACAAGAATAAACCACCTAAAAAATAATAATGTTTTGATATCTTATCTGAATGCTGCTCTTGTTATCTCAACCACTGCTGGTATTATACATTTTATCTCACTGCAAGCCTACTATGATTTTAGTTGTTTTCTGTCAGGGCTCAATGCTATAGAAATGTTTGTGGTGACTTTCAAAGAATGGGAACTTTAAAACAATATTGACTTATTAAAGTATTTAAATTAAATGTTTTTAACCACATTAAAGTAAATACTTTATAAAAGCAAACATTAACTATTCTCCTAAGTTCTATCTTCTTTGATTTTTATTTTAGAGACATGATTTCTAATCTAGGAACACCACCAGGCCTGGCTATGCAGGACTGGGGATCAAACCCAGAGCTTCATGAACTCTGCCAACTTCAGGGACTCTACCAACTGAGCGAAATTCCAGAGCCCATATGTTTATTATAGGTCTTTAAATATTTGGAAACAAGAATATAAACATTTTACATTTTTAAATAGTACAATCAGTAAGAATCTAGTTCAAGCAAATGTTAAAAAAAAGTTGGCAGGAAAACTGCTTTGGGAGTTAAGAGTAGTTTATTATTGGGTAAGGACTTTTCTAGAATCTACAGCACAAAGGTCAAAATGAAGGTACTTGCTTTGTACAGTTAGTCCTACTAAAGAAGGTAGTTTAAACTTCTTCAGAGGCTGGTAGACCGAGCATCCCTATACTAATTGACTAAGAGATCAAGAAACTGTATTCCTAGTCTTTGCTCATTGAACGCTAATATTTTTTTTCCCTTACATGTCTTTAAATACAGTGAAATGGTACTACCTAAATCCTGAGACTACTAAGGAAAACACACAAAGTTACAATCAGAATTTACTGGTACCTTGAGAACAAGAGAAGAAATGTATCTTGAAGATATTTAATACTAGTTTGATAATCATTCTACAATATTAGCAAATAGATTCTAATCAAAATCTAATAAGTTTTTTCTGTTTATTTCTAAGTAAATAAGTTTTTAAAAAAATTTTTTTAAGATTTTATTTATTATGTATTCAGTGCCTGCATGTATCCCTGCAGGTCAGAAGAGGGCACTAAATCTCATTACAGATGGTTGTGAACATATGTGGTTGCTGGTTGCTGGGAATTGAACTCAGGACCTTTGGAAGAGCAGGCAAAGCTCTTAGCCATCTCTCCAGCCCCTAAGTTTTTAATTTTTAGAAGGCGTCTCAACCATGAAGCTCTGGTTGGCCTGGAACTATTAGGCTGACCTCAGACTCAGAGAGATTCACTATCTCTACCTCCCAGGTACTGAGAATAAAGATGTATGCCACTAAGGCCAGCTTTATTTTTTTCATTTTAGTGTGAAATCATTATTATCAGTTCTACGAAGATCTGACATAGTCATATGATTTACAGATTGTCCAAAGACAGAAGGAATAGTTGTAGTACCATTTAACACATGACCTCAACACCAAGCGTCCTAAGCCCCACTCACCATTGTGCAGCTCCCCTGTGACTGTGCCTTCTCCCTGAGGGCTGCCATCCTGATCTCGCCACTTCCAGTCAAGGCCTCTGATAACACGTGCTCCGGGAACCATGTACTTGAGGACTTGGGAGCGCACGAGGCGCCTCTGCCTTCTAAGATTTGCTTCTGCTTCTTTAGCTGCTTTCCCTACGAGATCAGAATTAGGGAGATAGAAACCAGGTCCCTTTCAATAATCAGTTATAAATACTTAGAAAAGCCTCGTATCCTCTCATTACCTAGCTGGTCTTCGCACACTCCGTTGACAGTGCCATAGAGCTCAAATCCAGAGAGTGAGAGGTAGTGTGTCTGTCCACTAGCATTCTTCCCCATCTGTTTGATCCGCACATGGCGCCACCCCTGTTTCTCATCCTTCGCTGGGTCAAGTGGCCAAGTTGCAGTTGATCTGTGAAAGTATTACACGGAAGGTATTTGAAAATATGTAATTTTAAAAAGATAGCTATCACATGGAAAAGATATTGGAAGTGAGGTTTTCTTACACAATAAAAAACTTTAGAATATACCTTTAATAACCACTTAAAATTTGACAAAAAAGCAAAAAAACAAAAAACAAAGCCAGGCACAGTAGCACATTCCTTTAATCCCAGGAAACAGAGGCAGGTGGATCATTATAAGTTCAAAGCCAGACTCATCTACAATGAGCTCCAAGCCATCAACAACTATACAATGAGAGCCTGTCTCAGAAAACAAAACTGATTTAAAAATGGCTAATAAATATGAAATTTTAAAAAATACTTAATTTAGTTGATAATGTCAAATGATTTGATGAAGGTGTCAGGCCCCTGCAATTGTTGTTACAGATCGCTGTAAAGCTGCTGGGAACTGAACCTTGGTCCTCGGGAAGAACTCCCAGCGCTCTTAACTTCTAAGCCATCTCTCCAGCCCCTATTGTGTGGTGTGTGCGTGCACGCACGCAAACATGTGCAAGGACATTCATCTGTAGAGGTTAGAGTTAGGAGCTGGTTCTCTGTGACTCAGACTCAGGCAATTAAGCTAGGCAACAAATGCCTTAACCCACCTTGTTGGCCCCTACTGATACTTTAGCATTTTCGATACAGTGTTTCAAAATGTCATTGTCTAAACTACGTATCAAGTGACTTGTTTTTAGGAAGAAAATCTTGTTTAGGTATTTCAAAAAACAGAGCTCTACAATACAAAACTATAAAAATAAACAAGGCTCTTTACTGAGTTCCCCATTTGCAAAGACTCCTCAACTAACCCTGGTTCATTGAGACTGCAGTCATCAACATGGGTATACAGAGAGGTCCAGTTCTGTCCATCTTTGGATACCTGGAAAACCCAATTTCTCAGTGCAGACCTTCCATAGCCACGAGCATGGCGCAGTGTGTAGGCCGATGGTATTACCCAGACACCTAGATCTATGGCAAACCAGGCGTTCTTATCATCGTTGCTGTGACAGTTTAAAGCTGAATTATCACGACTCAGTATATCTTCCAAGCGACCATATGGCAGATTTCTTCCTTCTGATGATGTTACTACCACAAGCCCATAAGCAGCAGGATTTACCCATTCATACGCAGTTCTACATAAAAATCAAAATTAAAAAAAAAAGGAGAAATCAACATTAAGGCAATTTGCATTGGTTCATATTCGTTCTTAATTCCAGTCACAAACTGAGAATGATGGTGCACTCCTGTAATCAAGTAGAGGCAAGAGGACCAGGAATCCAAGGTTACCCTTGATGACATAGCCAACCTGAAGGCCAACCTGGGGTATAATCTTACATTTAACATATAGGATAAATTCCTTCAGTAGAATGTTCAGTGAGTATCTAATAATTTACTTGACCACCTAAAAGTTTCCTAGCTAAGCACTGTCATTTTAGCTTACAGGAAATAACTTACTTTGCATTTGTCCCAATCCAGTAAATGATTCCATTTTCATCAAAATCATGCTGGTGTCGAAATATAAAATTTTGGCCTTCTCTTAATTTTCGAACAAAAACAAATGAGGATCGGTCAAAATCATACCACTGCTTTGCTACCTAAATCAAAGTAAATACAGAAGACTGTCACCTTGAAAACTCTATTTGAAAGAACAGTAAGCCACCCTTTCCAACCTTCTCAAAGTCAACTGTGTTATAACATGACATCACCTAGCCAAGAGTTAAGCACATGAAGACTATATAAAATAAAATGCCCCACAGACAAAGATCTACGGTCAGTGACATGGTTGACCTGTGCATTTGTTCCTGCAACGCTGGAGAACTGCACTCAGGACTTTACATGTGCCAGATCACTCAGCCACTTATCAAACCAGAGTACTTTCCAGACATTATTATAATAGAAAAAAGTCCTTATTATAAATGGCATAATACATTTATATGTTATACTATAAATGATATAATATATAATACATTACAGTACACAAAAACATTTTCTATTCTCACTAGTCTCAAAAAACATTAAAGTTATATAATATTCAAGTTAAGAAGCAGCTGTCAAGAGCTGGAGAGATGGCTCAGAGGTTAAGAGCACTGACTGCCCTTCCAAAGGTCTTGAGTTCAATTCCCAGCAACTGCATGATGTCTCACAATCATCTTTAATGGGATCTAGTGCCCTCTTCTGGCCTGCAGGGAATCACGCAGGCAGAACAGTATACATAATAGTTTTTTTTTAAAAAAATTAAAAAAAGAAGAAGCTGTCACAATTACTTTATTAAAAATAAAAACTTAGGTAGAGAGACTACATCTGCAATTGTTCTAGGGGTTTGTTGTTGTTGTTCTGGTTTGCTTGGTTTTTCGAGACAGGGTTTCTCTGTGGCTTTGGAACCTGTCCTGGAACTAGCTCTGTGGACCACACTGGCCTCAAACTCAGAGATCACCTCCCTCTGCCTCCCAAATGCTGGGATTAGAGGCGTGTGCCACCACTGCCTGGCTAGTTTTTTTCCTTGAGAGCTTGTTTGGAGGTTCTAGCAGGGGAGCGCAGCTACTCGTATACCCTTGACCGAAGACCAGTCCTCCTCTATTCGGGGAAGGTCGTCCTCTTCGACCGAGCACGCAGCTTCGGGAGGGACGCACATGGAGCGGTGAGGGAGGAAGGGGACACCCGCCTAGCCAGCCAGATCAGCCGAATCAACCCTGGCGATCAATGGGGTGACAGATGTCACAGCCAGATCGCCCTCACATCCTAGTTTTTTTTTTTTTTTTAACTTTTATTTAACTTTATTTCGTGCACACTGGAGTTACAGACTGCTGCAAGCTGCCATCTGGGTGCTAGGAATTGAACCCGGGTGCTCTGGAGGAGCAGTCAGTGCTATTAACCATTGAGCCATCTCTCTAGCCCCTTGTATTAGTTTTTTAATACAAACTTTTAACACGGGAATGGTCCAGTTTTACAATTCCAGTAGGAGGATTAGGGGGCTCAAGGTCAAGTCAGTTACATACTTAGCAAGTTCAAGGACAGCCTGGACTACATGAAACTCTCTCAAAAAAAAAATCTTAATGAGTAAATATTTTCTTAATTGAAAGGAAGATTGTGTATTCCTCTAAGAGACTATCCCATTACTAAATGATATTGAGATTTTGTGTACTTCTCCAATAGCAGATGAACTTTAATAAACATCTTTATGATCAAGGGATTGGAAGGTATTGGTAATACTACTTTCTAAGGCATCTCTAAAAACAGAATCACTGGGCGCAATTATATTACCATAACTTTGTATATGCATTTTCTTTACTACAAAGGGTTAAAGCAATGTGGAGAATGCCTACTTCGAGAGGACCCTGACAGGTAGGAGCTCACCATTTTCAGCAGATACTGTTCCAGAGACTCAACTGTAGCCAAGGGCTCCATCTTCAGCATTCTGCCAGTCCGATCTATCAACGCAGTCTCACCAGGGGCACGTTCCAGCCGAAAGCGTAATCTTCTTGTGAGTATCTACACAGAAATAATCAACAGTCGTCAGAAAACACGTGTCTCTGTTAGAATGATAAAATGATTCAGACATGAACATAAACGATTAAGTTTAATACAAAGTACAGTCATATTGGAAGGACAAAGCCAGGAGTGGTGGCTATCTGCAATACCAGTGGTTGGGAAAAAGAGGCAGGAGACTTGCCATGAGTTTGAGGCTAGAATGGGTGACCTGCAAAATCAGGCTTCAAATAAATGAAAAAGGATAAAAGAACCCAAGGAATTAAGATTAATAAATGTTTCTACATGACTTGTAAAAGGCTCAATGATTGACAGTGACTATCAAGAAAAAAAGTTTACTAGAATTTCCAAACTTCAAATATACTTTGTGTGTGTGTGTGTGTGTGTGTGTATATATATATATATATATATACACTCACTCATAGGTGGTTTTTAAACATAAAGCAAAGAAAGCCAGCCTACAAACCACAATCCCAGAGAACTTAGACAACAATACGGACACTAAGAGAGACTTACATAGATCTGATCTACATGGGAAGTAGAAAGTAGAAAAAGACAAGATCTCATGAGTAAATTGGGAGCATGGGGACCTTGGGGTAGGTTTGAAGTGGAAAGGGGAGAGAAAGGGTGGGGAGCAGAGAAAAATGTAGAGCTCATTAAATATCAATAAAAAATGTATTAAAAAAAAACAAGGTAATCTTTTGTCTGATACATTTTAGTATGCAACCAATTTTAACAAGTTTTGTTTCTTCATAATCTAAAGTCTTACAGAAACACTGGTTACTTGTGCCTTTGGCACATTTTTGATCTTTCTTCTTTGGGTTTTATACAAACTTCTGAAATGAAAAAATGTACAGGGTTGGGCTGTGGCTCAGCCAGTACAGTACTTGTTCTGGGTCAATCCCCAGTACCACAGAAACCCAGCATGGTGGCTCACACCTGTTACTCCAGTACTTGGGAGGTAGAAAGAAGAGTTCAAGGTCATCTTCACCTACATAAGGCCAGCCTGGGTTCTGTGAAATCCAGTCCCAAAATCAAATCAACAAACAAAAGCACTGAATGAGTATGAAATAAAAGACACTGGGAGGCTAGAGAGATGGCCCAGCCATTAAGAGTACTTGTTACTCTTCTAGATGACCAGGATTTATTTCCCAGAACCCACATGGCAGCTTACAACCCTCTTTAGTTCTAGTTTCAAGGGATTCAACACCCTCCTCTGGCTTCTGCAGGCATAAGACATGCACATGGCAGACATAGATGCAGACATAATACTCATACACATTTAAAAAAATTTAAAGATATTGGTACTCCTATAATGACTAGAGAAAGTCTTTGAGACTATCCTCTATTGGGAGCTGCAGACATTCAGACCCTGAACTTCTATGACCCCATGCCTGCTGGAGTAAACAACTTGTTTTTATATGCTTGCAGTTGCTCTGAGCAAGGAACTCTCATGAGTTCCTGATGACAAGGAAGTGGTTTCTGGAGGGCTTGCAGTAGAAAATCCCCAGAGCTAGGGCTTGGCAATTAGTCAAGGGTAGCACAATATAAGCTGTCTGGGAACATAATAAAATTGGCATTCTTGCTTCAAGAGTGATCCCCGTCTCTATGTGTTCTTTAATCCCCAGCCCTTGCCTGACCACACTTCCAGGTGGTGCAGGCACTACAATCCTCCAATTCACTCAGGAAGAATAAAGCCTAAAAACAATGGACCATATACTTGTCCCGATAAATCTTAACAATGAAACACAAAGTCAGTATTTTTACAATCATACTGAGGTGCCTTGGAGGGATAAGTACTGCAGTGTTGGAGTCTAGTGGCTTTAGTAACTTAAGCAAGTTTGGTCTTTTGCTTTATTTTGTTTTTATGAAATAGGATCTCTCCAGTTACAAAAACTTCACTGGCTTTGAGTAGCCATTGATTTGGTAATTAATAAAAGCCAAACTTGAAAGAAATTATTCTATACAATGTAATTATTCCATACAGAATTAGCTAAATAAAAGCACAATTTATAATTAAAAAAGGACCTTCTAGGAAGTACTAAAGTAATTCACATAGTATTGTGATATAGATCACGGCTTTCAGCAATAAAATGTGATTTTTGTTTTGGTTTTTGGGCCATATCCAGATTTTAGCTATTAGCAAAAGGATGGAAAGAATGATTGGGATATATCATATCTCTAAAAGAGAAGAACTATGTCATAAACCCACGTGATTAGCTGGGTGGTGATGGTGCATGCCTTTAATCCCAACATTTGAGAGGCAGGGGAAAATCTTCTGACTGAGTTCAAGGCTAAACATGGTCTACAGAGCTAGCTCCAGGACAGCCAAGACTATACAAAGAAACCTTTTTTAAAAAAAAAAAAAAAAAAAGATTTATTTATTTATTATGTATATAGTATTCTGCTTATATATATCCTATAGGCTTGGAGAGGGCACCAGATCTCATTACAGATGGTTGTGAGCCACCATGTGGTTGCTGGGAATTGAATTCAGGACTTCTGGAAGAGCAGTCAGTGCTCTTAACCTCTGAGCCACCTCTCCAGCCCTATATAAAGAAACCTTAACCAGTGAAAACCAAAAGAAAAAAAGAGAAGAAAACCACATGATTAATAAAAAGAGCAAAGGCTTTTGAAGGCTCTAATCAATGATAAAGATATGAGAAAGTTGAGCACGTGACACATCTATAATTCAAGACAGGAGAAACAAACACTCACGGACCTCAATCGAGCTCTCACTCTTTCATCAAAGAAACTTATTTTTTTTAAAGATTTATTTATTATGTATAGAGTATTCTGCCAGAAGAGAGCACCAGATCTCATTATAGTTGGTTTATGATCCACCATGTGGTTGCTGAGAACTGTGGTATTGTCTGTTCCTTATATTTTTTTGTTTTTTGCTTTTTTTTTTTTTAATAGCAGACCAGGCTCAATTTATAATTTTTAGAACGTTTAGTTAGATTTTTTCAAGTTAAAAAATGGGACAGGGCGATTGTGGCTCATGCCTTTAATCCCAGCACTCTGTAAAGTCAAAGTCAGCCTGGTCTACAAAGTGAGTTCCAGGACAGCCAGGAAGGACTGTTACAGAGAGAAACCCTATCTCAAGTGGAAAATAAAAATCAAAAAATTAAAACTGGCTAGAAAGATGGTTCAACAGCTAAGAGCACTGGCTGCTCTTACAGAGGTCTCAAGTATAGTTCCCAGCCCCCACGTGGTACTTCACAACCATCTATAATTCCAGTTCCAGGGGATTCAATGCTCTCTTCTGGCCTCCTCTGGTACTACATGCATTTAGTGCATTTACATGAAGGTGAAACATTCATACACATAAATCTTTCTTTTAAAAAAATCAAATGGTTGGGCTGAAGAGATAAGAACACTGGCTGCTCTTCCAGAGGTCTTGAGTTTAATTCCTAACAACCACATGGTAGCTCACAACCTCCGTAATGAGATCTGGTACCCTCTTCTGGACTGAAAGTATACATACAGGCAGAACATTGTATACATAATAAATAAATCTTTAAAAAAAAAATCAAATGGCATTTCAATTAGAAATGTAAAAATTAACCTTGAAATTTTCTTAATCCAATATGAACAAAGGCATATCTTAAAATAAAAGGAAAGCATATCACTGTTCCTAAATGTGCTCAGTTATAAAGGGCTATCTCACGGTTACCTGGAGGTTATATGTGGATCCTGGTGTGTCATACAAATGGAGAGGTAGTCGTTCAATAGATTCTAATACAGCTATTAACTTTCGAATTAATGCAACTGCGGGTCTGCTGTGAAGACAGAGTGAGAGCGTTTATGTAACTGTGTGCAAATATTCATATACAAGTCTCAACTACCAAATTCACAGAACCCTTGGCTCTCTGTATCAGACAACTCCCTGTATTAGACAACTCCTTGCTTACAGCTAACTGTGTGATCAATAAGGAAGTCAACAATGACGTCCAGCAGCTGGTTCTCTCCTTCCAGCGTGTATCCAGGGATTGAAGTCAGATCCTACAGACCTTAGCAATTCTGAGCAGTCGGAAATACTCCAGAGATACTCTCCTAACTCAATTTCTTTGCTTCAGAATCACATACATGGGCTAGAGCAATGGCTGAGCAGCTAAAGTGCTGCTCCTGCAGAGGACTTGAGTTTGGTTGCCACACCCATACCAGGGGCTCACAAACACCTGTACGGCCAGCTCCAGAGGATCTCATGTCCTCTTCTGACCTTCGAAGGAATCTGTGCTTATATATACCCAAAGATAACAAACTAATAAAATTTTCAGTTAAATACAAAGCATATGTAAAGTTAAATATTTAGATAGCTATAATATGTGTTACATTTAGGGCAGTGATATTTTCTTTTCTTCGTTTTTTCATTTGGGGCAGTGTGGAGAATTTCTTGGCTCTTTCTTTATAGCCTGGTAAGGCACAAGTGCTCTGCTCTCTTAGTGCAAGGATTACATGCATGTTGCCACTACACCTGGCTGAACACAGAAACATTTCAACTATTACCCACAAAGATACAATATACACTCAGTAGAATGTCACTTATTATAGAAATTCCACAACGTTCAAAAGTAGAAAAAAATAGTACAATATACTGTAAACACCCCAAAATCCAGCTTAAACAATTTACCACTAATGGCTAATTTGCTTTTATTTATACACCCAGAAGACCACATTCCATTGTATTTTGAAGGAAATGACAGTGTGCCATTTCTTCCAGAGGGATTTTAACTATATGTCCTTACAAAAGGATAGAGTATCTTTGACACAGGTAAAGAACTAACAACCAGCCAATAATATCATCCATTTAACCAATGCTCAACTGGTGAGAATTATTTAGTCAGGCTGGTCTTGAACTCACATCTCCTGAGTAATAGGATTACAGATGTGTGGTGAACCACCAACACATCCAGCTTTTTATAACTGTGCTTACTATGTAGTCCATGCTGCCCTCAAAAAGCATGTGGCTGACTGTATCTTAAATAGGCATGTACTTTAAGTGATCAGCTGCAGTCCTGACACAAAGGGCTTACTTCTTTTACTAGATTCAAATAACATTTCAATTTTTTCATTTACATTTATCAAGCTACTGCCACTGAGTAGGGGGATTCCCTCGTGTGGATGGCCATACGTATTTCAACTCTGCACAGCATAAACATACTGCACAGCCTCTGGAGTTTACCTTTCATCGTCTTCACTTTCACTAAAGGCTGTTTTGAAGACATTTATTCTTTCTACCAGTTGACTACAATCTTGCTTCATATCCAAATCTATGCTCTAGAGAAAAATAGAAAGTAGGTAAAATAAAAGCACATTTATAGATTTTACTTCAATTTATCAGAAGCTTATAAAGACATGAATATTTTAAATTATCAATACAATTTCAGTAAGCTCATTACTCATTCAGTCTTTCAATTAAAAAAAAACAATTCCTGCATGCTCAGTAGGCATGCAGGTGTCTCTGCAGGCAGTAATTGACACACAGGTGCTTCTCTGTAGGCAATGATGGACATGCAGGTGTCTCTACAGGCAGTGATTGACACACAGGTGTTTCTCTGCAGGTGGTGATCGACAAGCAGGTGTTTCTCTGTAGGCAATGATGGACATGCAGGTGTCTCTACAGTGATCGACACACAGGTGTTTCTCTGCAGGTGGTGATCGACAAGCAGGTGTTTCTCTGTAGGCAGTAACTGACACTCAGGTGTTTCTCTGTAGGCAATGATACACACAGGTGTTTCTCTATAGTAGTGATCAACACGCAGATGTCTCTGCAGGCAGTGATCAACACACAGGTGTTTCTCTGTACACAGTGATCGACACGCAGGTGTTTGACTGTAGGCA
>JAQHUG010000172.1:2924132-2964770 GCA_028555095.1 Dicrostonyx torquatus | reverse complement strand
GTGATCAACACACAGGTGTTTCTCTGTACACAGTGATCGACACGCAGGTGTTTGACTGTAGGCAGGATAGACACACAGGTGTTTCTCTGTAGGCAGTGATTGACATACAGGTGTTTCTCCATAGACAGTGATCAACACACAGATGTTTCTCTGTAGGCAGTGATCAACACACAGGTGTTTCCCTGTAGGCAGTAACTGACACGCAGGTGTTTCTCTGTAGGCAGTGACTGGCATACAGGTGTTTCTCCATAGACAGTGATGGACACGCAGGTGTTTCTGTACACAGTGATCGACACGCAGTGTTTCTTCACTGATGTCATAAGGGGGTCACCAATTATGTTGTTATATTAGTGCTTTCCAAAGTAGACCCAGTGACTTCAGACTGTATGACAATCAATCATTTCCATTTTCACTGAACTACTTCAATGAGTTTAGGGAAAAAAGACCACTAAAATCAGGGCTTCATAAATATTAATTAGTGACATATTACCAATTACTACTATAATTTCTGTAAATGAAAATACAAATGGTAAAATTTATGAATGAGACCTATTGAAGATAAAGACTTTAAGAAAATATGAACTTCATCACCAAATAAAAATAAAAGACTGAAGCTAAGTACTGGTGGCACAGGCGTTTGGGCGGTAGAAGCAGCCGAGGATACAGAGAGAAACCCTGTTTCAACACCCCCAACCCAAGAAGAAAACAAAACAAAAAAAACCTCTGGAAATTAAAGTGAGAACCAGAAGTGGTGGCACACATCTTTAATCTCAGCACTTGGGAGAGAGAGGCAGGTGGATCTCAGTGAGCTTGAGGCCAGCCTGGTCTACAAGAGCTAGTTCCAGGACAGCTAGGACTGTTAAACTGAGAAACCCTGTCTCAAAAAACAAACAAACAAACAAAACAAAACTAGAGAACTTAAAATCAAATAGGTTCAAATACTTCATTCAATTGGCTTTAATATAATAATGTAACTTAAAGGGAAAGTAATCAGAAATATTAACATTTAACATTCACTTAGTTTTAAAATATTTCTTAAATAACAATACTTAAAACCAATCTAGCAAAAGCATAACCACACACACCTTTTGAAACTTTATTATGTCTTGTTTTCTAGTACTAAATAAACTTACGTTATTTAAAACAGTAAGAAGAGCCTGGACTAAACCACTACTACACATTTCGTATGGTGAAATTGTGTTCTCATCCTTCAGAAGTACAATTAGGTTTTCTAAAGCTGTCTTCATTAAATCTCGCCAAGTGTTTTCACCTTCAATACACTGAAAGAAAAAAATAATGAAGACAATGTAAAAACACAGTCCTTAATAACATATGCCACGAATCACCATGAAAATGGATTAAAATTACATTGCATTAAAGCTCGTATTACTAAAGCAAATTATTTCTAGTGAGCTACCAATATTTGTTTTTAAAAAGTCCACTTTAAATCTTTTAGAGATTTTTTTTTTTTTTTAAAATATGTTATTTTCCGGGCGGTGGTGGTGCACGCGTTTAATCCCAGCAGATCTCTGTGAGTTCGAGACCAGCCTGGTCTACAAGAGCTAGTTCCAGGACAGGCTCCAAAGCTACAGAGAAACCGTGTCTTGAAAAACCAAAAAAAAAAAAAAAAAAGTGTGCGTGGTACTGGTTAGGGAGCACATGTGTGCTGGGGCCCATGGAGGCCTAGGGCTTAAATCTCCCCAGAGCCAAAAGAAAGGTGATTATGAGCCACGCAACCTGGGTGCTAGATTCTTTTTATCCCCTACTTTTTCTTTCTTTCTTTCTTTCTTTTTTTTTTGGTTTTGGGTTTTTTTGTTTGTTTGTTTGTTTGTTTCGAGACAGGGTTTCTCTGTGTAGCCCTGGCTGGCTATCCTAAAACTACTCTGTAGACTAGGCTGGCCTCTTACAGAGATCCACCTGCTTCTGCTTTCCAAGTGCTGAGATTAAAGGCATGTGCTAACACCACCTGAGCTATCTCTCTGGCCCTAACATTTAGGTTCTATAAGTCACACAGTTCTGTTCAATCATGCTATACCACCTCATTTCTGCTGAGCCCTCCCTGATTACTGCAGTACTGCAAAGCATTCACAGAAAATGTGAAAAGTAATAAACATAGCTTTGGGCAAGCAAACCATTTCAGGGACAGTGAAATTTTATCATATAATTTTCATGTAGCATGAAAGTTTCCCTCTTTTTGAGGGTTATTTTTCTTTCTTTCTTTTTTTTTTTTTTTGAGAAAAGGTTTCTCTGTGTAGCCTTGACTGTCCTAGAATTACCTCTATATATCAAGCTGGACTTGAACTCATCGAGATCCTCCTGCCTCTCTGTCTGGAATGTCTTTTTGAAGATTTAACAACATAAAAACTGGGTCTGGAGAGATGGCTCAGTAGCAGCACCTATTGCTCTTAACCTGGGTTCACTTCTTAGCACCTATGTGGTGGCTCATGACCACCTATAACTCAGCTCCAGTTCTACATGCATGTAAGACACTCATACACATAAAACAAAAATATATTCTAAAAATTTAAACATAAAAACTACTCTTGCCTCATAAAACCATATTGAACTGGGTATAAGAACAAATTTAATTTGTGGGCTATAATTTCCTGACTGTTACTCATTACCCAGAACAAAAAAAAGATACTGGTGAGTAGCTGAGTAAGAAAAGGAGATAACACAAGGCAAAATTCATTGTTCGTCTCAAAACCAAAAGACTGAGACTAAGCATACAAACCTATTAAAACCCAGTACTTGTGAAAAGAAAATTACAAGTTCAAGACTATCATGAGTCATGCAGGAACAGTTGATCTCAAAAAGAAAAACAGTAAGTCAGGCATGGTGGTGTAGGCCAGTAATCAGCACCTGGGAGCCCGTGGTCAGAGGACCTCCTAAAGGGTGAGGCAGCCAGGACAGCCAGGGATACACAGAAAGACCTTGCCTCAAAAATATAGAAAGCAGGGGCCAGAAAGACCCAGGTTCATCTCCTAGTACACACATGGTAGCTTATAGCCATCTTTAGCACCACATCAAGGGGTCCTCATGCTTTCTTTGGGCACTGTGTGTACCAAACACAACAGACATATACATGTAGAAGAAACAAACACATAAAACAAAATCTGAAAACAGTTTAACATACGTGTCTATTTGTATGAAGCTCCCAAGATGACTCTAACTGCGTTGCTATATTTCTAAGTGTTACCACTACTCCACGAGGCATGCTTTCAACAGCTTTAAAGTGGTCATCATACAAATCTCGAGCCATAGTTCGTACCTATCGAAATAAGCAAAGGAATTAAAAATTCACTATAATTATCAACTTTACCAACTCTTCTGCTCATCCTCTACCTACTTACCTATCTATCATCTATCTACCTATCAATCATCTACCAACCAGACTGCCTATGTACCTATCATCCATCAATCTACCTATCAATCATCTATCTACTTACTTGCCTACGTACCTATCAATCATCTATCTACCTACCTATCAATCAATCATCTATTTACCTACCTGCCTATTATCTATTTCTCTCAGGCACTCATTCACAAACTTTTAGGAAATAAGACTATTGAAGCTATGGGTATGTAGCTCAGCAGTCTGCCCAACATGAATACACAAAGTTCATTCTCCACCATCACCACAAAAAGATAACAAAAGAGTTTTGTCCCACATCAACTCCTATGTTGTCATTAGTCTCACTCACATGTTCTAATTGCTGAAAAGATAGATCAGATTTTAAAGGTTTACTAAAATAACTTTAAAATGTCCAACAATACCCTTTCTTTTCAAAATAAAAGTAACTTATTCATGGTTAACCAATTAGAAATACAAATAACACCACTCCCTCACCACAAAAGGGAAAATCAAACCACTTATGATTCTAACAACCAAAGCTTACCCTTTTCACATTCTGGGATATAACAGGCTTTTAAATATTATTCACATATCATACATATTACACTTACAAACAAATTAAATTTACAGATTTTACCATGAGAAGGAAAGATCTGTCAGCTGAGTATTAATGGTTTATCATTGAAGTTAAAATGAAATGCCTGAGAGAACAACCAATACTACGGCGGCCTGATAAATTTTAGTACATGACACTATTCACAAATGTTACACTGTTGGTGGTGGCACACCTTTAATCCCAGCACTTGAGAGGCAGAGGCAGACAGATCTCTGTGAGTTCGAGGCCAGCCTGGTTCTACAGAGTGAGATCCAGGGAAGGTTCCAAAGCTACACAAAGAAAACCTGTCAAAAACAAAACAAAACAAAAGCTATACTGTTGAACTTTTTTTCCTTTTCTTTTTTGAAATAGGGCTTCTTGAGAAAGGGTTTTCTCTGTGTATCCCTGGCTGCTCTGGAACAAGCTCTATAGACCAGGTTGGCCTTGAACTCACAGAGATCCAACTACCTCTGCCTGATTAAAGGTGTGCACCACCACCATCTGGCAATGTTGCACAGTTTTAGAAATTATGTAAATTATTTTAATAAAACCAATGTTTATTTGTACAATTGACTAATGCAAATTTAGGGTTTCTCTAATTTGATTTTATTTATAACTCTAATGAAAGAGAAAACAAATATCTTCAAGTACTTCAAGTACTGAAAAGATGCTCAGAGATTAAGAGTACAAAATGCTCTTGCAGAGAACCTGACTGTGGTTCCCAGCACTGACATTGGACAGCTCCATGGGATCTGAAGCCGTCTTCTGGCCTCCATGAGGTGTACGCAGGTGGTACACGCATGCACACAAATGCACATACACAACAAATATATCCCTCTTTTTTTTTTCCAAGAAAAATTTCTCTGTGTGGCATTAGGTAGCTTCAAATTCATAGAGATCCACACGCCTCTGCCTGCTGAGTAGAGATTTTAAGGGCGTGCTTAAAGACCTTAGAGGAACTTAGTAACACCGTTCTATTTCATTTTGGTGTGAATTTCTACAGTAAAATTTAGCAAGACCTATGATTACACTACCTCAAACAATATTAATAATTTAATAATAAATCTGAGGTTAGAACTGTTAAAATTACCTTTGCTTATAAGAAATATTATTTCAAAACATACTGTTGGTTGGTATGTGCTAAAAGACAGCATTCTGCTAAATATATATATATTTGTATTTCATAGACATGGCAATGGTATGAAATCAACATATCACATAAACTGTCTTTTAATAGAAACACAAAAATAAGATCCCATGTGCCAATTCAAACACATTTGTAGATGATGAATACTGTAGTCATTTCAAATTCCACTTAGTCTAATAGCTATCTTGAGTAGATCTTTCTCCCTCCCTAGACAGAGTCTAAATACATAGCCCTGGTTGTCCTGGACCCCTCAAAGAGGTCTTCCTGCCTCTACCTCCCAAGTACTGGGACTAAAAGTTTAAGACACGACTCCCTGTAAGATATTTCTTTCTGAAGTGTTTCAAATATATTCTGAATTGAAAGGAATACCTGACTTTATGCTCTTTTAAAAAACACATACAATCCTAGGACTTAGAAGACAGAGGCAGGTGGAGGCCAGTCTGGTAAAGCTACAGAGAAATTCTGCCTCAAGAAACCAAAAACACATGCAGAAGCAACCAAAAACGATTCACATAGCTATAGAGGATCCCTATTTGTTTATCCACTGATTTTGTGTGTGTGTGTAGATTAAAGACATGTGCCACCACTGCCCTGCAAAACTTGGAATTTTTTTAAGTTCCCTTCCTTATTCTCAAGTAGCTACAAATACTGCATTTTAAAAGTATTTTCTGGGCCAGGCATACTGGCACACAGCTTTAAATCCAACATGTAGGAAGGCAAATCTTTGAGGGTTGAGTCCAGTCTGGTTTACACAGTAAGTTCCAAATCAATTACATAGTAAAACCCTATCTCTAAAGAAGCAAAAACTATTCTGTATCATGTATCTGTCACTAGAAAATATTCAATCTGGGACTATTTTAATTTCCTTTTTAAATATGCCAAGTGCAAGAGCTGGTAAAGTAACAGAATGATACTAGCCTTATTTTACTTACTGATTTCTGTGGCACTGAGGACTGAACCCAAGACTTCACATGCAGCAGGCAAGCACTTTACTACTGAGCTATCACCAACCCTCTTTTTACTTTTTAAGATGGAGTCTCACAAAGTTGCACAGACTACCGGCATCAAACACACTCTGAAGCCCAGGCATGCCTGGAATTTGTCAATCTTCCTGCTTTGGCCTCCTAAGTTATAGGCCCACACCACTAGACTTTACAACTAGCCTTGCTTTCAAAGAACAATGCATATCTGATAAGAATATTAATATTAATACTATGGGTTTTTAACACAATAATGAGCTTGCTTTAGGTGACCTGGGCTTGTTTTGTGGGTGGCACTGGGAACTGGGTCAGTGAATGCTCTACACTATACTTGTGGACTCTTTAGCACTAATGTCCTACGTTCATCCAAGTCAGCCATTATATCAAGCACTAAGACTATCTGAGTCCATCACAAAGTAGTAAATTGGGATTAGGAAGTAAAATGATCATATTTTAGTTTATCCCTTAGCGTGGGTGTGCATGCGTGTACCGTAGAGCTCATGTGGAGGAGACAACACTTGAGACTTTCCTTCCAGTGTCTGAGTTTCCCAGGTCAAACCAAGGCTGTTAGGTTTGGAAACAAACACTTTTACCCACTGAGCCATCTCCCTGGCCCTGAAGTTTCACTCTTTTTTCCCCATTCCAATTTCCATTGGTTTTAATGTTGGTACATATATACAAACTAAACATAATATTGTGCAAAATAACTAACAAGGGGAAAAGGTGTATCTAAAAATGTGCTCTTTGGGAATCTTAAATTACATGTTTAATCTTCCCAGTGCAATCAGCTGCTCCTCAAGTCTCCACTGAGCATAAAGGGGGAAACACACTGTACAGATATACCTTTTGCTTTGTTTTTTCCAGCTTGGATTTTAATTTTCTGCCTCTTTTGCCAGTCCAGCCAGTCACAAACTCTGAGCCTGAGGGAGGGAGGGCAAACGATGTCAGAGAACATGGGATGCACTGTATGACACCCACATCTGCACTTACCCTCACGGCAGGGCTAGCACCGCCACACTTACCCAGAGACGTTTCTGCAGTAAATGAATGTTTAGTTCCTCTGTTAGATTCAAATACAAAACCAGGCAAATCTTCTTTTAGTATTGTAGCTTGCTGACCGTCGGAGTTATGAATAGCAATTTCTCCTTCTTTCAAACATGTCACTGACCAGTTCCCTACGCTGAGTTTAGTGGGCCCTGGTGCTGACAGTATAGGCTGACTTGAAGTAGATGGCTTTACTTGGCCTCGGGCTCTTTGTAACTTCTCTAAGAATTCACTTCTGCTTTCTGTAAAGACAAAACACTTGTTTATTAAAAATTTACCTTTTCAAATATACCAGATTATTGAAATGTAATTTTTACAAAGGATTAACAGAGTTTTAGTCTTCAGAGTCCTCCGACTCATCTGACCTATACAGGCTCAGGCTTGAAGCAACTCTACAGACATTTCTACAGACATTTCTATTTTTAACTACAAATGAAGCTTCTATATACCTATGCAATTTACTATTTCTTAACAAAAGAAAGCTTTACCTAAAACCAACGAGATTAAAAGTAGCTACAATGTTGTTCCTTGGCACATAAAAAAAAAAAAAGTTATTTGTGAGTTGGGTGCGGGAGTGGCACACACCTTTAACCTCAGCACTCTAAAGGCAGAGGCCAAGTAGGGATCTCTGAGCTCAAGGCTAGCCTGGTCTACAGAGTGAATTCCAGGACAGCCATGATGTATTTTCATCGTACATTCTTTTTTCTTTGAAGTAGGGCCTTTACATAGCCCAGACTATCCTCTAACTCACTGTGTAGCTGAGGATGGTGTACAACACCCAGTCACCTTGCCTCCAATTCCCAATGCTGGGATTACAGACATATAGTGCCATTCCCAGATACAGTACAGTAACTTTCTCTATTAAAAAGTATTCCTGACACAGGGGCAAGCCTATGAGTCAAACTATAAACCAAATCCTTTAGCTGGAACAAAGTCTTACCTGAACTATCCGATCCACCTTCAGGACTCCCACTTGAATACATGGTGGCAAGTTTTCCATCCAGGATAAATCTGAACCATCCATTACTGCCATTAGATAGTTCCAAAGCTGCAGCATCACTCCAAATGTATAAGCAGTCCCTTCCCCTAATTATTGACCAGTCTCTCCAGTGGTATGGTTTACCTTGCTGCAGTTCTTTAGCATCTTCCTGTGGTTCATCTTCCTAAATGTGTGGAATGAGTCAATGGAATGTGGGAAATAATTTCATTTCAAATATCCACAAATACTTAAAAAACATGAATATGAACCCAATTTATAATAAAAACATAATATTTATTTGTATGTAGTTCAATATATATTGTAAAAAACTAATCATCATTAAGTAAATATTAAATAATGTCTTAAAATAATAATCATGTAAATTATATTATATCTAGGTATGGTGGTAAAAGTCAATAAATTAGAGATTTATATTAACACTCTGGGGCCTGGGTAAACTCACTACATCTCTAGCCTGCCGACCTGAAGAAGAAGCTCAGATGAAGTAATGATACATAAACTGTGATATAACACAATCACCACACAAGTTTTTTTAAATAAAATTTCTTGGATAAAGAGAATGTGATATACACATACACACTGGTGTATTACTTAGCTATTAAAATTAAAAGAATGAAACCCCATTATTGCCACAACATGAAAAATACTAGAAGACAGAGTATGTTAAGTGATCTAAGAGCTCTCACTCCTAGGGAAGTTAAAGTAGTGAGTCCCTTGGAAGAAAAGGCTAAGAGTGGCCTCTAAAGGACAGAGGGGAAGAGTGACTGGGAACACTGTCAAGTGGAACAATAAGTACAATACAGGAAGTTGTTCTTCTACAGCACAGAGGGGTCAAAAAAGGAGCCTAAAGGGTCACAGGATACACAAATGTCCAGTGTTTGAGGTAGAAATGCTAATCACCCCAATTTGATCACCTCACACTGCATATACTAATCATTTTTATCATGTCATATCCAACAACATATAATTCTGTGCCAGTTAAAAATTAAAAATAGCCGGGCAGTGGTGGCGCACGCCTTTAATCCCAGCACTTGGGAGGCAGAGGCAGGAGGATCTCTGTGAGTTCGAGACCAGCCTGGTCTACAAGAGCTAGTTCCAGGACAGGCTCCAAAGCCACAGAGAAACCCTGTGTCGAAAACAAAAAAAAAAAAAAAAAAATTAAAAATAAATGAAAGTGAATTCTAAGACCCAGTTCTTAGTCAGGTAAATAAAATATATTATTCTGACAATGGGTCTCATGTAACCACAACTGGCCTCAACTCTAGGTATCTAAGGGTGACCATAAACTCCTGGTTTAGAAAATTTTTTTAAGAACTGAAATAAAACAAACTTGTAAACACTTTTACAATTTATAGCCTAGGAGCCATAAATTTTTATTGACATTTGGAAAACAAGAATTGGCTGCTGAAATGGCTCAGCAGGCAAAGGTTCTTGCTGCTATGCCTGACAACCTGCAGCCCATGCGGTGGTGGAAGAGAACCAACTTCTGAAAGTTGTCCTTACTTCTAGACATTAGTGTCCGCATTCAAATAAGCACACCAAACAAATAAATTCTTGTTAAGAAAATGAAAACTGGCACTACTGTCAGATATGTGACACATTCCTAATGCACCCTTGGGAGCAGAAGCAGGACGGTACGTAAGGACAGCTTACATTATAGACCAAGTTCAAAGCCAGCCTGAGCTCCATCCTGAGATGAAGACACCAAGGGCTGAGGGTCAGTGGAGGTTCAGTGGTAAAGGCACTTGTCGCCAAGCCTGACAACCTGAGTTCACTTGCTGAACCCAAATGGTAGAAGAAGGCACTCACTGTCTCATTCTCTCAAAGTAAGAAGAAAAAGGTAACAAGACTGTAAAGTTCTCAAGGACCTGGGAACTAAATGGAGTATGTGCTATTTCAAAAACTACTCAATGTTGTGGAATAATCTTTTGTACGCTGTGAAGAAGTTTAACTCTGACTGGTTCAACAAAAAGGTGAAGGGCCAATAGTTAGGCAGGATTTGCAGACACAGAGGACGCTGGGAAGGAGACTTGGAGATGGAAAGCAGGGTGGACAGTACCTAGATGAGTTAAAGGAGCTTTGAGGCAGCACACAGATTAATAGAAATGGGTTACCTAAGTTATAAGACCTAGCTAAAACAAGCCTAAGCTATTGACTGAGCTTTCATAATTAATAAAGTCTCCATGTGGTGATTTGGGAGCTGACTGGCAGGACAGAGAAAGACCCTACAAATGAAAACCAAGCACCCTTCTCCATCTCTACCAACTGCCAGTGAGCTCTATTCCTAACATTTAGTGGAGAGTTACTGCATGAATAATCACAGTACTAACACTGTTTGGTAATGGCAGGATATGGCTTATATTCTTCTGGGGTTTTTTTGGGCTTTTTGTTGTTGGCTTGTTGTTGTTGTTTCCCCAAGGCAGAGTTTCTCTGTAGCTTTGGAGCCTGTCCTCGAACTCACTCTGTAGACCAGGCTGGCTTCAAACCTACAGAGATCCTCCTGTCTCTGCCTCCTGGAGTGCGAGGATTAAAGGTGCACTGTCTGGCTGGATCACAGTTGACAGAGAATCTACAGTTTATTAATTCTAGATGGTGGCCATGTTCAAGCTGAGCGGTGGTGGCCCAGGCCTTTAATCCCAGCACTTGGGAGGCAGAGGAAAGCGGATTTCTTGTAATTCGAAGCCAGCCTAGTCTACAAGAGCTAGCTCCAGGACAGACTTCAAAGCTACAGAGAAAGCCTATCTTGAAAAACCCAACAAAAAAAAAAGTACCACGTTCAATCCCTGGGATATCTATCTTTCTTTCTTTCTCTCCCTCTCTCTCTCTTTTTTTCTTTCCTTTGGGGTAGGAATGCTGTGAACTGAACCCAGCCAGGGTCTTAGACAAGTTAAGCCCACATCCTGTACTCTGAGCCCCATCTAGTTTTTTTTTCATTCAAGGAACTGTTCAAAACACCCCTACCATCTTTTTATAATCAGTAAGTGTGCTGAACTCCATTCAAAACTGGGGGAAGACGAGAGATAATGAAAACAATGTTATTAAGGACAGAATTTGAACACTGTCTTTCTTTTAAACATTACTTGTGTAAAGGACTTGCTTTTCAACAAGTGCTGGGGATCCAACTCCGTATCTCATACATTCTAGGCAAGTGCTATACTCAGCCCATACTCAACAATGGAAGAGAATATGCTGGGTATTTTGGTAGAATAGGTATAAATAGAATGCTGTGTGATGTTTAGTCTTGAATATTTTCTGTTTCACTTTGTCTTTTTGCGATAGGGTTTCTCTGTGTAGCTTTGGCTGTTATGGCATTCACTCTGTAAACGAGGCTTGCCTCTCCTCCCAAGTGCTCGGATTAAAGGAGTGCAGCTTCTAATATTTTTAAATGTACATATGCAGTCTGGCCATGGTGACTTGTGCCTCTAACTTCAGGTTCACCACCAACTACAGAGAATTAGAGAATTGGAGGCTATGTGAGATCCTGTCTCCAAAGAAAATTTATACACACGTTAAGTATCTATGAAAATGATTAAGCAAATGTGGCAAACTGTTAACAACTAAAGAATTCCGATAGTCTTTAACTACACTGGAAACCTTGTTCTACATTTAAATTTTAACAAAACCTTTATAAAGGTAAATTGACCAAAATGATACATTATTATTTTTATATTACAATTATAAAAACCATCCTAAGTTAAACATAATTTCCCTAAACAAACCCTGTTCTCCTATCACAATGAGGACCACTCACCTTTTCTGGTTTCGATTCCTCTTCGTTCTCATCATCAGAAGAAGGGCCTGCCAAAGCTGATACTTTGCTAATTACACCGAGCCTGGCCAGCTGATCTAAAAAAATATCACCACCTTTATCTACCAAATCCCTTATGATCTGCAAAGCTAGCAAGTGGCCGTCATCATCATCCTGGGAAGGAAAAAGAGGAGCACATGAGAGCAACGCCAGCAAGGAGAACACGCAATCCATCCCGTCTCCTGGTGGACACTACTGTGGTCTGGACAAGGGAATGCTGACGGCTACTGACAAGTCTCCAAAGAGAAACGAACCTCTTGATCAAGCACAGTTGCAGTGATTTCCACTAGTGTTGTGGGCAAATTGTGACCAACATCAGAATCACAGACTTCTTTTAGCAGTGCTTCAGAGCAAAAATGAATCATTTTTCGAATTAGAGCAAGACTGGCTTTCCTTAAGAAGGGAAGAAAGAATTTATGAAACCAAAAAGCTCAAATTAGATAAATATTCAGTCATGCATTAGTAAAAGTGTCCAACAATTTTATAAGCGCTATTACAACAGTTTATGTTTACTGCTTAGGTAATATATTATGCTAATCAAAATTAACCATCCCTAATAATCTTGTTAAATGTTATTCTATATTGCATTTAATCAGTTTGGCTGCTGGCACAGCATGTTAACCTTAGAAAAATGAGGTAAAAAGCCTGAAAATACTTTTTTTCTCTCTGTCTCTGTCTCTCTCTGTCACACACACACTGACCCATTATGAGGCAGGAATTAATTCACATAATTTAAAACATTACAACTCTTTTAAACCATACACAAACCACATGAAGTAGGTTTTATTATCTCAGTTTTACAAAAAGTCTAAGAACACATAAATAACAATTCGCTTATCTCTATTGGTATACTATGCTTTTATAAATACACATAAATATTTCATATTTACAAACATCCCATTTAACAATATTTTATAAGTTAAGTTCATTTAAAAGTATTTTTCTATTACATTAAAAATAGCATCTTGGAACAAGAGAGATGGCTCAGTGGTTAAGAGCACTGACTGCTCTTCCAAGAGGCCCCAGGTTCAATTCCCAGTACCCACACGACCACGAACACTATCTATAACTCCAAGATCTGACACTCTAACACAGACAAACATACAGGCAAAACACCAATGCACATAAAATAAAAATATAAGTTTTGGGGAAAACGGTTTTTTAAAAAAAAATACAGAGAGATTTCTTCATCTAAGCACTTAAAACACTTCTATGGAGCCGAGCGGTGATAGCGCACACCTTTAATCCCAGCACTCCGGAGGCAGAGGCAGGCAGATCTCTGTGAGTTCGAGGTCAGCCCGGTCTATAAAAGCTAGTTCCAGGAAAGGCTCCAAAGCTACAGAGAAATTCTCTCTGGAAAAAAATAATAATAAAATAAAATACAACCAAAACCACTTCTATGGACTGAATGTACGTGAGGACAGCCTCCACACTTGCGAACTGATTTTAAAGGCTAGGAAGCCAGGTGCGATGGTTCACACCTACAGTTGTAGCACGCAGGAGTCCAAGGCAAGAGGACTGCAAATAGGGTATTAGCCTGGGGCAGCACGAAGGTATGAAGCTTCGGTGCAGAGAAGGATACTGTCACCTTAGTGAAGAGGTGGTCTACAGAAAGGGAAGGCATGAAGCTTTGGTGCAGAGAAGGACACTGTCACCAGCTACACAGGACAGGTTAGTATCTAGAACATACAATACAAGAAAGTCTAAACATGAAGAAAAAGCTAAATTAAACATTTGAGCATGGACTTGTCTAGATGGTTCTAAAACCATCAACAAACAGATGCCTATGTGGGCATGTTAAGGGGTAGCATCTATTCAGTGTTGGTGGAAATGCTAACTATGTACAGCATGGCAGTTCCTCAGGAGCTAGAAACAGATCCATCATATAAGCTAGCTGTACCATACTTGTGGAAAAACCAAAGGACTCTATATCCCACTCCAGAGAGATCATGCTTATCCATGTTCATGGCTGTTCTAAACTGTACACATATCCATTAAACTAGTGAGTGGACAATGAAAATGCAGGACACACACAGTAGAATATTGTTCAGATGCCCCGTCCCCAGTGAAATTCACAGGCATGGAACTCTCAGCGATCATTATGAGTGAGGTAATCCTAACCCAAAAAGACACATGTGTTCTCATTTGTGGACACAAGCTTGAAGACTTAACTTTCAAACATTGTCTCTTAAACTAGAAGCCAAGAGTGGAGGTGAAAAACATTTACCCCAGCCCTGGAGGGAAGATGTATGTGGCAGGAGAAAGAGATGTGTGTGTGTGTGTGTTGTAACTGTATAAAGGTGTGTGTGTGACACTAATTTAACTGTATAAAGAGGTGTGTGTGTGATTTATTTAACTGTATAAAGAGGTAGGGGTATGTGTATGTGTATGTGTGACGACTTTATCTGTGTAACAACGTGCTGCGTTTGCTTAGGTTGCGGAATACTACTTTAACTATGAAAAGGTGTGTTTGTTTTTGTTTACACTGCATTTGTTTAATCATGTAAAGATGTGCTGCTGTTCACCTTGCCTGTTTAAGGCACCTGATTGGTCTAATAAAAAGCTGAATGACCAAAGGCTAGGCATAGATGGATAGGCGGGGTTGGCAGGCAGAGAGATTAAGAACGAGAGGAGATAATAATGGAAAAAGAGAAGGAAACACCCAGGGCCAGCCAGGCAGTAACCAACCAGTCAGCTAAACAAGAAGTAGATGTACAAAAGCAAAGAAAGGGTAAAAGCCCCTAGGTAAAACACAGATGAACAGAAACAGCTTAATTTAACTATAAGAGCTAACAAAAAACAAACATAAACTAAGGCTGAGCATTCATAACTAATATTAAGTCTCACGGTTGGTGGCCCAAAAGAAAGCCAGCTAAAGAGGTAGGCAGATCTCTGAGATCTGAGAGAGTTCACAGCCAGCCTGGTCTACATACTGAGTTCCAGATTAGTTAGGACTATATAGTGAGACACTATTTCAAAATATAAAAGAAAATAAACCAGAAAAGATGATACTCCCACTTCCAACCTAATTTATATTACTATATTTTTTTAAGACAAACACCAGATCCTTCTCAAAAACAAGATATAATCATAGCATCAGGATAACTTAAGCATAGTATGAATAGCTACCTTATTGAAGGCAACATAGTCTGCTGGAACGTCTGTGCAAACACAGGCAATAACCTCTTCAAGTATATTGGTGCCATTTCTGGGTCTCCTCTGGGCTCATTACATTCTTCTTCATCTTTGCTTGTGTCTTTCTTTTTCTTGTCATCCCCTTTATTGACTGGGCACATCCAATCACCTACGAAGCATTGATTTTTAAAATGTGTTTTGAAATACAATGTCCTTCAAGGAAAAAAATGTTAATACATACACACTTCAAACTAAAATTACCTAGGGAACAATGTTCAATTCTCAGCACTACAAACAAAAGAGCCCTACATACTCTGAAAATTTTAAAATAATCAAATCATTCTAGTTACACAGCTTCTAATTATTCTTTATATGACAATCCTAAATCTTTTAAATTTAGATTTTTTTCCTTGCATTCTGAACTTATACAACTAGTCTTAAGAACATAGAAAAGGGTCCAGGAGAATGACTTAGTTTAAGACATGTATTGCTCTTTCAGAGGACCTGAGCCCAGTCCCCAGGACTCATGTCAGACAGCTCACAACCAGCTATAACGTCAAATCCAGGGGATCTCACTTCTGCTTCCACAGGCTCTTGCATTCATATGCACAGACACATAAACATTCACATAATTAAAAAATAATAATAAGGGGCTGGAGAGATGGCTCAGAAGTTAAGAACATTGCCTGCTCTTCCAAAGACCCTGAGTTCAATTCCCAGCAACCACATGGTGGCTCACAACCATCTGTAATGAGGCCTGGTACCCTCTTCTGGCCTGCAGGCATACACGCAGACAGAATACATAATAAATATGTATACATAATACATAATAAATAAATATTTTTTAAAAATTAATAAGATCTTTTTTTAAGGGCACAGAAAAATAAGATGTTGAAGGTTTATCCACTGTTTGCGCGCGAGCACACACACACACACACACACACAAAATGCAGAATTATTTGGCTTTCTAAGAATGGTTCATTTCTCTACTGTTAGTATGTCTGTGGAGGGGAAGCTGAACACACACGCAGATAGCCTAGGACAGCACACACTGCTCACCTGGAGACTGCAGAATAGCTACTACTTCACTGTGGCCTCTCTCTCTAGCTTTATCCAATGGTGTTTTCCCATCTTCATCTCTTAGATCCGGATTTGCACCATGCCGTAAAAGAGTCTTATGAAGAAAAGTGTTTAATTTAAATTCAAGAGCATTTCTTGTATCATTCAGCTCTACAGTTGAAAGGTTTTCCATACGCTGGAGAGATGGCTGAGCAGTTAAGAACACTTACTAGGTACAATTCCCACAATAACATGTGGCTCCACAACTAATCTGGTTGCAGAGGTCCTATTCCCCTACAACAGCTCCTGGAAACAGGTGGTACATACATACATACACTCAAGCACATACAGACACATAAATAAAATAAAATAAAATACAGTAATTTTTAAAGGCTTCCCAGAACTGGGCAGTGGTGGCACATGCCTTTAATCTCAGCATTTGGGAGGCAGGAGGACCTCTCAGTTTGAGGCCAGACAAAGTAAGTTGGAGGACAGTGAGGGCTATTCAGAAAACCCCTGTCTCAAAACAAACAAACAAACAAACAAACAAATAAGATAAAAAGCTTCTCAGAATTAATCTTACAGATACTAATACAAACCTCACCCTGTACCTATTCCTTTAAAGACTGATATCCATATCTCAAAAACCTATACATAAATTTCACTTGATTATTTACTACCCCTCAAATAAGTTATATTCAAATCTGAATCTATCACACTCCCTCTGTCCTACCGGTTTTTTACTTTAACAGAAGTACTATTCGGTCTATGTCCTGGCCATCAATCTCACAATACAATGTCAATTACCAATTCTTCGAACAAAAATACATCAAGAAAAAAGAAATACATCAAGATCTGTTCCTTTCCTCTATTCCTATTAAACATTTTATAATCTCATGATTACTTAATCATAATGCTCACTTTTTTCAATGACAGAATCGAAATTTTTTTGTCCCTCTAATTTCTGAATCATATAGTTGTTAAAAATTCATGCTTTAACAGCATGGGGCGGGTAGGATGGCTCAATGGGGAAAGGGGCTTGCCACCAAACCTAGTGACCTGAGTCCAGCCTCTGACTGGCCTGATGGAAGGTAGAGAACTGACTCCTGCGAGTTGTCTTCTGACTAACATACGTGCCATAACATGCACAGGCAGACAGTCTCACACACACACACACACACACACACACACACACACACACACACACACACACACACACACACATACACACACACAAAATAAGTACAAGATAACAATATTTTGAAAACCCTGGATTTTACCTTTGCTACTTGAGGTCTTCCAAAACACGCAGCATAGTGTAATGATGATGACCTTTGTCCTCTATTAACATCAGCACCTCTCTCACAAAGAAATTCTACCTGGAATATGATAAAGAACCACAAAGTTGCTCTATTAATCCTTCAACACTGAAATTCAAACACCACCTTTTACTGGCTTACCATTTCCTGAGTTCCAAACGCAGAAGCCCAGTTTAATAGAGTCTGACCCACATCATCCATAAAATTTACTTCAAAGGCTGAAAGTTGAAAAAACAGAAAATCTTTTGTTTTTAAGGCCAATAAAACACTCAACTTTTCTAAAGTTTAAACAACTCTGATTGCTATGAATATTTTCTTAAGTACAGAGGTAAGATTTTTACATATGAGTCCAGTATAAAGCAATAAATAAGCAGAAAGCCTAAGGTCAACTAAGAAAAAGTATTACAAAAAGTTTAAATCAGTCCAGGTAGGTAGCACATACCTACAACCCAGCATTCATGAGGCAGAGGCAAGAGAATCACTAGGAGTTTAAGCCAGTTTAGTCTACATTGCCGAGTTCTAGGCTAGTCAGATATGCAGAGTAAAACTGCTGACAAATGGGGGAGGATGGAGGCATTGAATCACTGAACAACTACATGGTTTTAAACATTAAAAACAAACATGAAAAAAGGATGGAAAAACAGCATGACTCCTTTGAGAAGCTTACATCTACCTGTGCATGATCTTATTTTCTTCTTGGGCACCCTTCTCTTAACCTTAGTACTTAAAATCTGTATTAAAATTCCATGATAAGGGCTAGAGAGACAATGCAAAAAGAGTTCTTGCTGTGCTTACTAAACACCAAGGTTCAATTCCCAGCACTTACAGAGTGGCTCACAACCACCTATAACTCCAGTTCTAAGGAATCGAACTTCTGACCTCCAAGGGCACCAGCACACAACACAGTACATATACATACATGAAGGCAAATAAATAACCCACACACATAAAATAAAAATGAATAAATAAGAAGAACTGGTCAGGAAACTTTCTTTCAGGTTATAAAATGGGTAAATTTCCAACTTTATGGACACTCAACTTCCTCAGTGAATGTGTACTCAAGCACGACCGTGCACCAGGCGTGTAGCGGTACCTGCACGGCTACATATAGGGAGAGGAAGACTATTTAACAGTTAGTAAGCTAAGTATCTTGCCCAAAAACTATGAACTAGATATGGCCTATGGTTCCTTATCTTATGGTATTTATTTATTCATTGATTCATTCATTTATGTGTTTTGTTTTGAGGTAGAGTTTCTCTATTTAACAGCCCCGGCTGTCCTGGAACTCGCTTTGTAGACCAGGCTGGCCTCGAACTAACAGAGATCTACCAGCCTCTGCTCTCAAGAACTGGGATTAAAGGCATTGCCACCACACCTGGCTATGGTTCTTATTTTTAAGAGAAAAATGTCTGACCTCCTGTGTCAATTGCATCTATGAGTGCATCAGTATCTTTACTTCGAATACAGTCTATAAGCTGCCGATGAGAGCGTTCCCCAGAACTATCCAATCTCCGTAGTCCTGGGATTCTGCCTGTAGATCCAGCACTAGACTTGGGCAAGGCCTTTCGCCCTTCAAATAATAGCACCAAGAGGAGGTCAACCAAACGCATGGTATCAAGCACACATCTTTCATCACCCTGCAATGCACTTTCAATTGAATCTGGAAGCTCTGACCTCAGAAGATCCTAAAAAGAGAATGGGAGAAAAACATCTAATATTTGCATTATACAAAAAGACTTTTTCTGAAAGGATAAAAAGCAAGGCATCAGAAGCATTCTTACGTGTGTGACTAGTGGAGAGCCTCTGCAAAGTGTTGAGAGAAGACTGACAATCGTCGACACCTGGTTACTCAACTTGGAATCTGCAGCTGTAGAGGGGGCTCCCGTGGTGCTGCGGCCTGGTTTGCATGCTGAAGATGGTCCTGACACGGCACCACCAGCAGCTGCCATTCGTGACAACAGCTCTTCAGTTAACCCATGCTTGGCCAAGGGAGCCGGATCCACTCCACGACGAGTAAACCGGTCAGCTAGCGATGCAAAACAGCGCAGAGCTCCATCTGAAACCTAACAGTGTAGGAGCAAAGTAAGTAACACTTCCTCTGAGAGCTAGCATTAAATCATTTCCATACAAACACCAAATGGAAAGCAGCTAGAGCAAAGAGACACTTTATCTGAAGTATCTAAATTTGCATGGCAGTTCCACTTTCCCTTTATCTCATGTCTGAGAAAGGTATGTACCTGTCAAAGGCCTGTGTCCTCATCTGTAGAACAGTTTAATAATACTCCCCATAACCCATTTGTCTGCTCAAATGAGGTAGGGCATATAAAGGAGGTAAACAGACAGCAAATACTCTGAAATATAAACTGTTATTATGTACAAATTGGCCAACACAATCTATGAATGCAAGGTGAAGTAATATCTAAATAGAAAAAAGGGGCATAAAAACTAGTTTTATTTTTTAAAGTATAGCAATTCAACAAAACCTTATAAAAATATTATATAAACACTAGGTTACTTTACTTTGGTAAGATCTAGCCTATTGTTTTCAGTAAATACTGCACTAAGTCAACAAAATGTTACTGAATACAAGTACAGCTATAAAAATGGCTACCTCTGTAACATTTAAATTTTAGTAAATATATCTTTCTCATAACTAAACAGGTTTGTTTTGTTGGTTTTTTATGACAGTGTCTTGTTGTGTGACCCTCTCTGGCCTGGGAACATGGCATGTAGACCAGGCCAAACTCAAACTCTGAGATCTGCTTGTCTCCATTTTCTGAGTATTTAGGATTAAAGGCCTGGACCACAATGCCCACCTTAAAACACATTTTATTGTCCTTCCAGAAGCTTATGGTGCAGAAACATTAGATAAGTAAGCCAAGTGAAAACCTCAAATTTCAATGTACCACAGTTCTAAAGAGGGAACATTATCAAATTCTCTCTGAAAACTCAATGACTACAATACGATTTACTTACCTGATGGTCTTCATGTTTTAACAAACTAGACAGAGACTCTACACAAATTTCTAAAGAAGAATCCTGAGGTTCCATTTTGCCACAGAGTCTTGAGACCACAGCCATCGCAGAGTGTAAGGTATCTTTATGAACCAGGTGTCCGCTGTCACGAATGAAGGTAAGAACACAATTCAAACCCCCAGCCTCAAAGACCGCTCCTGACTCACGAGTGCATATCAGTTCCAACACCTACAACAGTGACACAAAATTAACAGAGGAAGGCAACTCTGACTGTAGCTTGTCAGCATCACAGAGAGCAGAACAGACTCTAAATGTAAGAGCGACATTCCAAACGGTAAAGTAAAACAGTGAAATTAAATCTATTTTCATTTAACCCAATATATAGAAAGCATTATAAATGCAACCTACAATCAATGAAAAATAACTGATATAAGTCAGGTGGGGCAGTGCAAGCCTGTCATGCCAACACTTGGGAAACTCAGGTAGAAGGATCGGGAACTCAAAACCATTCTTGGCTGCATAGTAAGGACAATACTAACCTATGCTACATGGGGAAAAGAGAGAAAAGAATGAAATGGTCAATAAAATCAAACCTCACTCACCAGGATCCACGTTTAGAGCTGTAAAGAAGTGATGTCATGTGACCTTCTCCTGGCTGTTTTCAGGAGAGTTACACAAACACAGCCCTGACTTCAGTGCTCTTAGGAAGTACACCTGTTGCTACTCTTTCTAGGAGCTGGCTACTCCAGGAAGATAGCTGAATTGGAATCAACAATCAAACAAGGGTCTCAGGCTTTCTTTGGTCATTGTTTTTCTATTAGCAGTAATAGGAATTTACAATATATACCTTCCAATGCTACAAAATACGAATTACGCAACAAGAAACAGCATGCATGGCACCTCACAAATAAAGCTTTCTAAAGGAAGTTAAAGGACTCTGATTTTGAGGCCAGCTGGGGCTACATAGTGAGACCCTATGTTCAAAACAGACAATCCGAAAAAGAAAAAAATGAAATCAATCAGAACCAAATCTGAAATGTAGAACATCATAAAACATAAATGGCCTGGACTACATAACAAGACCCTGACTCAAAAATATAAAATAAAACAATATATGCTCACTAAGTATTTCTAATAAACTACTGACTTGGTACTGGGTGTGTGTGTGTGTGTGTGTGTGTGTGTGTGTGTGTCTACTGACTTGGTACTGGGGTGTGTGTGTGTGTGTGTGACTTGGTACTGGGGTGTGTGTGTGTGTGTGTGTGTGTGTGTGTGCGCGCGCGTGCGTGCGTGCGTGTGTGTACACATGCTCACACAAGTACAGGTACCCATGGAGGTACCCATGGAGATCAGAAGAATTAGATCCTCCTAGAACAAGACTTACGAAGGGCCATAAGACACCCAATGTGGGTGCTAGGAACAAACTCAGGTTCTCTGCAAGAGCAGCAAGTTCTCTAAATTGCTAAGCCAGCTCTATAGCCCCTAAAACAGTTTATTCTAGAGATAATAGCAAAATAGAGAGTCCATGGGTCCTAAAACCAGACTTCTAAGCCTTAAATCTTGGCAGGGTCATCAGTACCTGCTCAGTGTACTGATTTTTTGCATATGTAAAATAGATACGATGTTAATGGCACCACCTACAGAACTATCCTGATGAGTGCTTGGAAGACATGCCTATACTGGGTGCTACTGTTGTTTGTCACGGTGAACTCTGCCACTATTTATATGCACAGAAACTCTGGGCAGAAGCGTGAAGAGCTTCTCTCAAGCCTAGTGACTACTGGAACTGAACAGTAGGAAGCAGAACAGGTAAGCATCTCACCCCACAGCTGTCATCCAGAGGTTTCATCCCCAGCTCTTCCAGGGCTCTGATACCACCTAACTGTTAACTCTAATGCTCTTCACCACTCTCAAAAGAATGGTGACTGAATTCTACTTTCTCAGTGAAACAGTTTTTATTCTCTAAATGATATGAGTAATATTTACCTTTACACACTGTTCAGCTAAATCTCGGCTGGTCCTGTTGTTAAGTTCAACCACCACCAAACGATTACAAAGTGCTTTTATAGCTCCGTCTACTCCTACAATCCTTCGGGTGCATTCTGCAGACACATCCAGGTAGTATGTTATGGCTCGGGCTGTCACCTCTAACACATTGTCTGGGGCACTCTCATCAAGAAAGATTTTGCAGAGAGCTGGTAGGAAAGTACGAGGAGGACATCTGTAGTGGAAGACATCATAATATGATTAGGATCACCAAACAAGATATTAACATTATGCTTAATGTTATATGTAAATATGAGGGGGTATTTCCACATGGTTTCTGTTTCCACTATAATACTCACACACAAATTTCATTACTATGCAAACAGCAAGTTGGAACATCTTACAGCAACAGCACAAATTTGAAACCCTACTCTTCTCCAACAGTTTTAAGTATTCCCTGTTCCTTACACCTAATAAAACCAGCGCACATCACAACTAATCTGTATTTTAAGACCAGGCACTAGTTCACGGTCTTTTTAATGACATTCATTGTTTACTGGCATGTGCGTGTGCATATGCATGTAGGTACACATGTGCCACAGCTCAGGAGTTGAGGGTCAAAGGACCATATGTGGAATCAACTCTCGCCTCCCACTGTGTGCATCCAGGGGATCAAACTGAGGTCATCAGCCTGACAGCAAGCACCGTTCCCTCTTCACCATCCCACTCGCCACAGTCATGGTCTAGATGACCAGGCACAGAAGGAAACAGCAGCTCTGCAGTCTCTCTAAGCCTATCTGCTCATGTGTAAAGCAAAGACAGTAGAGAAACGACATCATTTTACATGGTTATCATAAAGAAGAAATTAAAGCTATTTCAGCACCTGGCCCTACAATAAACTAATACTATCTCTCTTCCCCTCTTTGAATAGTCCAGTGCTTGTTCCTACACTTATATAATGTACTTTTTGTTTTTGTTTTTCGAGACAGGGTTTCTCTGTGTAGCCTTGGCTGTCCTGCAACTTGCTCTGTAGACCAGGCTGTCCTCGAACTTGCAGAGATCTACCTACCTCTGCCTCCCAAGTGTTGGGATTAAAGGCTTGCGCCACCACTGCTTGGCTAATATACTTTCATTAAAAACAGAATCAGGGAGCTGGAGAGATAACTAACAGTTCTAGCTGCTCTTCCAGAGGACCAGGGTTTAATTCCCAGCACCTACATAGCAGTTCACAATCCTCTGCAACTCCAGTTAAATGTCCTCTTCTGGATTCTGCAGGCTTTATACATACATAGCGCACACAGACATACATGCAGGAATGAGTGAGGTATCAGTGAGAGTCCCAGTTCTATGGGGCTGGATAGATGGCACAGCAGGTCCTGAGACTCAGCTCCTAGCAGCCACATGGTGGCTCACAATCACTGGTAATACCAGTTCAAGAATTTGATGCCCAACAAAACAAAACAAAAAATTACTGTATAATAACTGTTCTTAATTTCATTTTTTATTATATTGATTTTATTCATTCAGTCATTGTCAAAAGACAATGGAGTTGATTCTCTTCTGCCAAATGGGCACTGAGGATCACGCATGTTGTTACCCTTAGCAGCACGTGCCTTTACTCACTGAGCAATGTAGTAGGCTCCTCTTTTTTTTGGGGGGGGGTTTCGAGACAGGGTTTCTCTGTAGCTTTGGAGCCTGTCCTAGAACTAGCTCTGTAGACCAGGCTGGTCTCGAACTCACAGAGATCCACCTGCCTCTGCCTCCCAAGTGCTGGGATTTAAGGCGCGCGCCCGGCTCTTTTTTTTTTTTTTTTAAATGACAGAATCTCACTACATATTGGCCTCAAACTCGTTATATAGTCCAGGCTGTCCTTGAACTCACAGAGATCTACATGCCTCTGCCTTTTTAGTGCTGGGACTAAAGGTGTGTGCCCCCATAGCTGGCAGCCCTCTTTTTTTTCACACCTGATAACTTAGATGATTTTTAATTTAAAGGTCCAGAAGCAGGGACATTATAAAAGATTTTAGATGACTTCTTTCACTCAGTGACTAAGCAATCAACTTTAAACACAGGTGATTTTTACTAGCCAGAACACTGACAACCTATGACAATATAGTCTGATATATCTCGAAATCAGCAATTTAATACTTTGAGGCAGATTACAGGAATGCATCCCCTAATTCTTAGGTAAGATAATAATCCTGCCAAGAATTATCAGAATCTAAAGCATTGTTGTTCTCTGCGTGTGCAGTTAGTAAAACAGAGACAAAACTGTAGTATTGATGCTACCCCCAAAACATTATAGTCTTAAAAAAGTGTTTTGTTAGGCATGGTAGTACACTCTTAAAATCTAGCACTTGAGACTGAAGGAGGATAAGAGCCTAAAGTATACAGTGAGACCTTCTCCAAAAAAAAAAAAAAAAAAGTTTTAAGAAAAAATATTTAGGGGGAAGGAAGGAATGTAGCTTATTTGGTAGAATGCTCACCTAACACACATGAAGTCCTGGTTCAGTTCCCAACTCTGTGTAACACCAATGTGCGGCATACACTGTAATCCCTGCACTCAGAAGGTGGAGGCAGGAGGGCCGCGGGACTTCAAGCCATCCTGACTACATAGGGAGCTCTAGGCAAACATGGGCTACTTGTTTCAAGAGGAAAACTAGAAACAGACATGTTTAGCATAAACTTACTGTGGCGGTTTGAATGAGAACAGCCCCTCGGCTCACATATTGGGATGTCTGGGTCCCAGTTGGACTGTTTAGGAAGGCTAGGAGCTGTGATCTTCCTGGAGAAGGTGTATCAGTGGGGGCAGTCTTTCAGGTTTCAAAAGCCCATGCCAAATCCTGCCTCTCTGTCACTGTCTTGTGGAGAAGATGTAAGCTCTCAGCTACTGCTCCAAAAGCAGGCTGGCTGCCTGTCTGCCCGCCATGTTTCTCACCATAACGAACTCCCTAAAACTGTAAGCCAGCGAATTAAATGCTTTCATTTGTAAGTTACGTTGGCCACGGTATCTTTTCACAGGGCTAGAACAACAGTAAGACACTTAATAGGGAAACAAGCATTCTCTTTAATTTATGAAATGATGCTAATTTCTGTGTCCTCTGAAACATGAAGAACCTCTGACCAAGCACTCTGAGAAACCAGTTTAAGAGAGACGGGGCCAAGACTCTACCTCAACGAAAGGGTGCTGCTTGTCTAGCATGCACACACCCTGGCTGGATTTGATACATAACCGAAGGAAAATAAGGCAAAGCCCATGAAGCTTTCACATCATGGCATATCTAATTCTTAGTGTGGTTAACTGTTTTGTTTTCAGGAAAAAAAAAGAAACTAAGATGCTCTACACAATATACAGATTAGTTTATGCCAACTATAATGAAAATCTGCTTTGTATACTCTTTCCCCTTTCAGTTTCCTAAGACAAGGAAGGTTTCACTATGCAGCCCAGCTGGCCTGTAATTAACCATGGCTGCGATTCCAGGGTTCCAAGGCATGCTTCATCCAGGCTTTTGTTTCATGAGGTTTTCAGTGAAAGACAAAACACCTGATGTGTATGTGAAATATTTTTCTAGTTATCTCTGTCTCTGTCCATTTTTCTCCCTCTCTCACCCTCAAACAGGGTTTCTCTGTGTAGCCTTCGTTGTCCTGATCTACCTCTGTAGACTAGGCTGGCCTTGAGATCCATTTGCCTTTGACTCCCAAATGCTGGGATCAGAGGTGTGCGCCACCACACAAGGCCCTCTAACTTTTTACACGAGGCCCTCTAACTTTTCAACACTAAGACATTAGGAGTGTATTCATAGGCATTTGACTTTACGAATTAGGGAAACTGAGGAGATAATTCAGTGGTGAAGTGCATACCACATAAGCATGAGAATAGTAGTTCAAGTCTCCACCAGCCAAGGAGAAAGCCTGGCCCGGGGCCATTAATGAGACAGAGCTGGGGATCCCTGGAACTCAGTAGCCAGGTAAATTAGCCAGTCAGGGAGCTATTTGAGACTCTGTCTCAAAAAATAAGATGGACTGAGAAAGACACCAATGTCAACCTGAGGTTTCCATAGGCATGTACCTCTCCCTGACACACATATACACATAACACAGAAATACACAGAGACATACACAAAACACGCTAACATTTTTAAGTTACTTAGAGTGAATGGGAGTTCTATCTGCATATGTATCTGTGTACCACATGTGTGCCTAATGCCCATGGAGGCCAGAAGAGAGTGTTGGATCCCAATTACACATGGTTGTGAGCTCCCAACACAGATGGGTATTGGGAATTAATCTAAGGTCCTCTGGAATAGATTCAGTGCTTGCAACCATGGAGTCATCTCTCCAGCTCCAACAAATCACTGATACTTAATAGGTAAAAATTAAAAAAAAATACAGAGTGGGCAGTGGTGGCGCACGCCTTAAATCCCAGCACTTGGGGGGCAGAGGCAGGCGGATCTCTGTGAGTTCAAAGCCTGGTCTACAGAGCGAGTTCCAGGACAGGCTCCAAAGTTACACAGAGAAACCCTGTCTCAAAAAACCAAAACAAAAGCAAAAAATACAGACTAGCTGAAAGGACTCTAAACCAACTCATTGACTGGATGTGTAATTTGGGTTTGACTGAGGTAAAAGCTATCGAGGAAGACTGTCAGCATCAACACTGAGCCTCTATATGCATGAAGGTTTTTATTATAAAAATGAACAGAAACGAAACTTTAAAGTCTTAAACCTACCCCTGGCATAGTGACACACACCTGTAATCCCAGAACTCAGGAAGTTAAAGAAAGGAAAATCAAGAATTTGAGACTATCTTAGCCTACACTGTGAGCTCAAAGCTAGCCTGGGTTACAAAGGAAATTCCTGTCTCAAGAAACAAAGCATGCCAGGCAGTGGTGGCACACAGCTTTAATCCCAGCACTCAAGTGGCAAAGGCACACAAATCTTTGTAATTTCAAAGTCAGCCTGGTCTACAAAGCGAGTCCCAGGGCAGTCAGGGCTACACAGAGAAAAACTTGCCTTGAGAAAACAAAAAACAAAAAAAGCAAACAGACAAAAAACTCTTTTGATCACAATGACATGAAAGCAATACATACTCAGGAGAAAGCCCAATGCAATCTTTGAATGCTGACCTTTTCCTGGGCTAGAAATATCCTCTCGTGCTCTGCAGAGGCAGCCTGCCACATTAGCTCCCAGTCAACCACAACATCACAACATCATGAGAGTAAACAACCCACACCATACAGGGTATCTTTTCTACCAAAGGAAGTGAGCCCAACAAGGTAGCCTGCTGCTCCTTTATGCCAATTTGCCAATTGCACAGACTATAAAGTAAGCTTCCACCAACAGGAAGAGCTAATCACCACCTAAGACAGAAAGAAAAACTAGAGACAATTCTGGCTGTGCATGCCTGAGTGTCTGAGTTTGGCATACCCTTTCTGCAAATAGAGTGCCTTGCTGTCTACAGATAGATAGATAGATAGATAGATAGATAGATAGATAGATAGATAGATAGATAGATAGACAGACAGATAGATAGATAGATAGATAGATTTGACCATATATTTCTTTATATAATACCAAAAATACACATTCCTAACAACCTCTTTGCTAAAATATGGATACCAGTTAGTTTAGATGTGTTAAACGCATTTCTAGCTGATGTTATTTTCAACTAACTTACTACAATCCCATCTTAGGTCAAAGAGTACCTGTATTAGTCACAGAAAATGAAGTTAAACTTTGGTGGCAATCAACATGGCATAAGCGTATTATAGTCTATCACATCCCACGATTACAACCACAGACGCTGGGTGGACTGCAAAACTCAACTCCCTGAGGACTCAGAAAACTGTCCAACAACAACAGATGGACTGGAAAGACGATCAGAACATAAATATAGCACCGTAAGGTTGATTTCAACCATTTCTTTCTTCAAAAAAAAAAAAAACTATTTTTCTTCAAAAAACTCATAAAGCTGGCTTACACACAGTACTCAATCACCCAGTGTGGATGCTGGAAACTGAGCTAGAACCAAATTCCATTCCGTGTTAAGAGCAGTGCACCTTCCAAGCAGAGCCATCTCGTTCTTCCTCTTCTCTTTTCTCTCACACTTTGGCCTCTACTTATAGCTTAGCTCTGGAATGTCCTGAGGTTTATGTGATGGGCACTGTAAAGTATTTAGGGGATAAGGCCTCGTGGAGGAAGCAGGGTCACCACTGGCAGGAACTGCAGAGACTGTTAGGGCTCCAGTCCTTTTCTTTAGCTTCCAGTTCCTCTGTGGCAGCTCACGCCTTTAACCTCAATGCTTAGAAGGCAAAGACAGGCAAATCTCTAGGTTCAAGGCCAGCCTGGTCTACTACAGAGGGAGTTCCAGGAAAACCAAGGCTATACCCAGAAACCTTTCTTGTCCTAAAAAAAAAAAAAAAAACAAAAAGAAAAAAAAAACTTTTAACTTCCAGACTGTCACAGGGGAACAGCTATGCTCTGTCCTGGGATCCCTGCCATTATATTCTGCTTGTCATTGGCTCCGAAGCAATAAAGCCAAAGGAACATGTACCAAAACCCTTCAAACTGAACCGAAATAAACCTTTCCTTTCATGCTGGTCTTAAGAATTCTGTCATGGGGCTAGAGAGATGGCTCGGTGGTTAAGAGCACCGATTGCTCTTCCAGAGGACCTGGGTTCAATTCCCAGCATCCACATGGCAGCTAACAACTAACTATCTGTAACTCCAAGATCTGACACCCTCACAGAGATATACATACAGGCAAAGTACCAATGAACATAAAAGTTAAAAAAAAATTAAAAAATTTAAAAAATAAAAATAAAAAATAAAAGAATTCTGTCACAGCTATAGAAAGCTAACATACCTGTGGCAAAGCCACATCCCAAACCTGTGTGGCAGAAGCACACAACAAAAGATAAAGAAAAAGAATCTTATAGCATGGCAGAAGATGTGGGGAGATTTCTCAGGTGTTTTCTCCCTAATCTGGATACAAAGCTGGCTCCAGCATATACCTCGGAACCCCTGGAAACTCAGAACAAGCCTCCTATGATCCAAGAGCCTGAGGAAAATCCTATTAGCAAGTGTTATTTTTACCTCCCCACACTGTTTTCCCACTTCTTTCATCCTGAGGGTAACCAGTGTTGATACCAAACAAGATAACAGAATGGAAGCAGGGCAAACACAGCTAAAAGCTCAACAGTCCTAGCTTTCTAGTTAGAAGACTGATTAAAAGAGCTCCTGGGAGCTAAAGGGTTAAAGGAAGGAGGAAAAAAGAAAAGAACAACAACAAAAAAAAAAGAATCCCTGAAAGGCTGGAGAGAGGCTGAGTGGCTAAAAGCACTTGATGTTCAGTGTTTAATACTCAGGTTCAGTTCCCGGCACCCCCATGGCAGCTCACAACCATCTGCAACTCCAGTGTCCAGGGGATCTGATGCGTCTGTGGGTGCCAGAAACACACACGGTGCACAGATGTACATGCACATGTAAAATAAATAAAACTAAAAGGGAAAGTGAGATGGTTCAGAAGTTAAATGCCAACTTTGATGATCTGAGTTCAGCCCCTAGGATCCCAAGGTAAAAGGAAAGAACCAGGGCACATGTACACACACGTAAACATACACTACACACATATACACACACACACTAAGATTTGTAAAATACATAAAAACAAGATTAAAAAAACATGTACCATGGAACTACTACCATAATGAAATAAAGCCAGAGGCTTATGTTTATATTAACCACAACAGACTTTATAACACGGAGACTTGGTAGGTAGGTATAAAGAGAGAGAGGCATTACAAGCTAGGAGTGTTTCTCAGTGGTTAGTATGTTGGATCCGAGAAACCCGTTTCAAAAAGAAACACAAAAAGAATGATGGATGTAATTTTACTCTTCTGCATGTGGAAAATCAATTTGACCAGCAACAAAGAGAAAGGTCTTTTTTCCAATGCATGTTTCTGACAACTGTCACAAATGAGTTGTCTGTTTAGATAGTTCACTTTGGGCTATCAACTTAACTGGACCTGAAACCAACTAAGACAAAAGCTCTGGGCACACCTATTAGGGGATTTCCTTCATCAGGTTATGCAAACTAGAAGAGTCACCCTAAATGTGGGTGCCACTTTTTCCAACTAGATAAAAAGAAGTCAGAGGTAAAAAGCCTTGCTTTTTGCCTGTTCCCAGAAGGTTGCCTTCCCACGGTGCTAGCAAGTTCAACTATCCGTTGCTACTACTGCCACTTTTTGCTGACATCAGTATCTTTCACCTTCTAACATAAACTGAAGACCAGTGGTGTCACAGGAATCTGCCAGGGCTTCAGACCAGCCTGGGACAGTTGAGGCAACTAGAAAGACACTGGGTGGGTGCTCAGTCTCTTTGGTGTGAAGACCACCAATGGTGTACTTCCCAGACTGTACTTTAATGTATGTTACTCTACCAGTTCTGTCCCTAACATACTAGAGCTATGTAGTTGATTTTTGAGTCCTCTATTCCATAGTTTACATGTCTGTTTCTGGAGCAAGACCATGCTGTCATTATGGCTCCGGAGTATAATTTAAGCTCAGTTACTGGGGGTCTCCAGCCTTGCTCGTTCTGCTTAGGAATACTACAGCTCTTAAGAGTCTTTTGAAATTCCATATGAATTTTACAACCATGTTTCTCTGCTATATAAAGAGTCTTTGTAATTGCAAGCGCATCTGCGGACATTCCAGTAACGCAGCACTTTCCAGTATAATTCTGTCCAAAGCACGGCAGTGCTTTCTTTCCACCTTCTGGAGGCTCCTGTAGATCTTCACTACACAAGTCTACTTCATTGGCTCATTATTACAATTTTGTTTTTCCTTTTGAAACTACTGTGAATGGGATTTTTAAATTTCTTTGGGAATTTTTTAGCTGTCTATGGGTTACTTCCATTGTTTAAAAAAAGGGAAAGGAAGGAAGAAAGAGGGCGAGGGGCTAAACAGACAACTCAAGCATTTAGTCCTAGGCTTACAACCGAAAAGACCAAAAGAAGCAGAAGCATGTTTTCTCCCCTGGAGTTCTTCCGACTCTCTGGATTCTTTCCCATTTTCCCTTATTAAATCTAAAACAATTTAAGGCCTACAATTGATCCAGGACTAGATAGATAGACATCTCTAACAGCAGAGCTTGAAGGGAAAGGCAGGCAGATTTCTGAGTTTGAGGCCAGCCTGGTCTACAGAGCAAGCTCTAAGCAGCCAAAGCAGCTTATATATAAGAAGGCCCCTGCTGACCGCAAATTCTTTTTTTTTTTTTTTTTTTTTTTTTTGGTTTTTCGAGACAGGGTTTCTCTGTAGCTTTGGAGCCTGCACTGGAACTAGCTCTTGTAGACCAGGCTGGTCTCGAATTCACAAAGATCCGCCTGCTTCTGCCTCCCGAGTGCTGGGATTAAAGGCGTGTGCCACCACCGCCCGGTTGACTGCAAATTCTTAAGTGATCCTCTTACCTCAGCCTCTCAAATACAGGTCTGTGGAACTTTCTGACAAACTCTTGCTGCATTTTTAGAAGCATGTTAGGAATATAGGCCAAGGCTGTAAAGATGGTTCAGGGGTTGAAAGCACTTGTTGCTTTTGTAGGACCCAGGTTTGATTCCCAAGCACCCACATGGCAGTTCATAACTGTATAAATTCAGTTCTGGGGATCTGAGGCTCTTCTGGCCTCTGAGAACACCAGGCACGCACACGATGCAGACATACATGCAGGCAAAACACTCAAACACACAAAATAAAATTAATTTAAAAAAAAAAAAGGAATATTGACCAAGTCAATCAGAATGTAGGTTTAACAAGAACCCCAGATGATTCCCACCGGGCACATCAAGGACTCGGGGCTGGAGCTCTTACTGAAGACAACAAGGTCCTGATCCCCAGAGAACAGCAGTCCTGCCTTAAACAAAGATCTGTCTTCACATCATCATGTCCCACTCCTCAGCCCTTTCAAATCCGGCCCTCACGGCCAGTCCACTTGAGAAAGACGCTAAATATAAAGGACCCTTCAGACTTCATGCTACTGACCTCCTTTCTCTCCTTAATTCACTGTCTCCTATGCACTAGGACGTGAAAGCAAGGCAAGATAAAGCTGCTGGAGGTGGTAACCCCTTCAACCCCAGCACTTGGGAGGCAGAGGCAGGTGTAGCACTGTGAGTTCGGCTTGATTTACAAAACAATTCCAGGCTAGCCAGGGTTACACAGTGAAAACCTCTTTCTAAAACAAATAGACAAACAAAACAAAAAATAAACAACAACAAAAAATAACTTACTGGAGCTTCACTGTGTTGAGGGCAGTAATTACATTTAGTACTAGTTAACACTAGCTAATATGAGTCACAGTTAAGACTCACAACTGCAGTTAAGACTAGTAACTGCCAGGAACTAACAGGAAAATAAAGGTCAATTTCAAAGAACAACTTTGATGGAGCAACAAAATTATTAATCTTACTAAACCTGAACCCTTCAGATATAAATCTTTGGGGGCTGGAGAGATGGCTCAGAGGTTAAGAGCATTGCCTGCTCTTCCAAAGTCCTGAGCAACAATATGGTGGCTCACAACCATCTGTAATGAGGTCTGGTGCCCTCTTCTGGCCTTCAGGCATACATGGAAGGAAGGCTGTGTACATAATAAATAAAAAAAATATTTTTAAAAAATAAAAATAAATAAATCTTTCAATTATTCTACAAAGAAAATGAGAAGAAAGCACAAAGAACTTCTACATAACCAAAGACTATACTAGCTTGTCAATGAAAAATATCTGCTCAACTGTCTGAGAACTGACCAGTGGCTATTTTCTTTTTTTTTTTTTTTTTCGAGACAGGGTTTCTCTGTGACTTTGGAGCCTGCTCTAGAACTAGCTCTTGTAGACCAGGCTAGTCTCGAACTCACAAAGATCCGCCTGCCTCTGCCTCCCGAGTGCTATTTTCTTACAGTAACATTTTTATTCAAGGAATATCAAACAAACTGATTGTAGAGGCTTAGATATCTAGCAAACACTGGTGAGGTCATTCAGCAAGTAAAAGAACTGGCCACCAAGCCTAATAACCTGAGTTCAATTCCAAAGGACTCATGCCATGGACAGCCAAGTTGTCCTTTGACCTCCACAAGACTCACTGCAGCTAGGCACATGCAACAAACAAATATATAAATAAGGAGTGATAAAGCTATCTGGTAAACATTTTTTTAAAAATGTAATGAAGCAAACCTTTTAATGAAAGAAAAACAAGCAATGGGGCTTGTTACCAATCATAAAAACACTCAAGCTTTCAGGTAAAAGCTACCACTCTGCAGAATATAATTGTCACAAAGAGTTGACAGCATCCCAATAAAGACTTTTTTATATAATTAGTAGTCATAGTAACAAATGTGAGCTTTTGTACTGTTAAGATGAAATATGTCAACATTTAAAATATCTGTACAACCAGTGGAAAGTATTTTCCACATGACCAATGGAAGATTTTAGAAAATTAAATACAGATGAGTCATCCCCTCAAGATAACACAGATCAAGCAGGTCTGATGGTTCAAGCCTGTAATCCCAGCTATCTGGGAGCTAAAGCAGGATCTCCAAGTTCAAGGCCTGCCTGGGCTAGAGTAAATTCATGGTCAGCCTAACCAATAAGCTCTGCCTCAAAATGCAAAGATTTTCAAAAGGGCTGAGGAAGCTGGAGACTAACTTGGTAGTAGGCTTCTTGCCTAGAGTGCCCGAAGCCCTAAATCCAGTCTCCAGCACTACACAATCCAAGCATTCTGCTAGATCAGAATTCACCATTCAGGCCAGCCAGGGTTACACGGCAAGGTTCTGTCTTACTTCTCTCTTCCACAGACATCCCAAAAAAGGTAAAAGAAAACGACAGTTTTGAAAGAATTTTAAAAGACAGAATAGTCTGGATCTACTAAACAACAGAGTTTGGGAGTGTCAAAGGAAGAAGTGGGGATGGCACCAGTCACAGGACAATAATGGAAGGTTTGTTTTGTGACAGGGTCTTAGCCCAGGCTAAATTGCTCAAATTTGTGGTAATTGTCCTATCTTGGCCTCCGAAATGCTGAGATTACAGGAATACAACACCATTCCCCTAGCCAAAGACTGGAGTTGGATTTGTTTATGATGACATTGCGATATCTTAGTGGTGGATGTTGAAGAAAAAGTCATGTTAATAAGTTTGAAAATTACAAGTGGGCCTTAAGTTACAAAAATAAACAAATAAATATAAAAGACAAAGCGATTCTCCCAGGCTGGGGCTGGGGCTATGGCTCGGGTGGTAGAGTGCTGGCCAAGCATGTGCTGAGCTGGACCCCCAGCACCGCAAGCCGTCCCTACATGATACACTCGTGATCCCAGAGTCTGGACAGGGGAGCAGTAGTCTGAGAGTTTAAGGTCATTCTTGGCTGCACAGCCAGTTTGAGACCAGTATGGGCTACAGGAGACCCTGCTGCAAAAAACATAATTAATAAATATAGCAAAAAGGTTAATGTGATCATGAGATGTGACTGAAGGCTCGGGGACAAGTGCATGCACAACTTGAACATGTTAGGTTACCACTGAGCTGTACACTGGCAGGAAAGTGATAGTCACAGGAACTTGTTAGGATTTAAAAATTATGAGTCCTAAAAAATTGTTGTATGTGTTGTTCAGGTCCTCTATTTACTATACTAAAAGTGAATCTGGGGGAATTAAAAATGTACTGAGAGTTTAATCTAAAATAACCCCTGGCAACTCCCCAGGGAAGCACGGCTTCCCACACTTGTGTGTGTCTCATTTTCCCAGAGCATCCATGTTTAAAATCTGCTAAAATGTCTTTTGAGGGCTGGAGAGATGACTCAGTGGTTCACAGCACTTGCTCTGCTTGTAGCGGATCAGAGTCTGGTTCCCAGCCCTCACACCAGACGGCTCACAACTGTCTCTAATACAGCTCTAGGGCATCTAACATGCCTGGCCTCTGAAAACATCTACACACATGTGCACATACATACCCACATTCAGACACAAATAACTGAAAATGATTTTTAAAATGGCCTGGCCAGGCAGTGGTGGTGCATGCCTTTAATCCCAGCACTCAGGAGGCAGAGACAGCCAGATTTCTGTGAGTTCAAGGCCAGCCTGGTCTACAAGAGCTAGTTCCAGGACAGTCTCCAAAGCTACAGAGAAACCCTGTCTCGAAAAACCAAAAAAAAACTAAATAAAAGGATAAAATGGCCTGAGGATCTGATTTTGATTCCTGAGTACCATTTGGTAGGAGAAAACTAACTCTAGAATGCTGTTCTTACATGTGGTCCATTTTTGTAACAGACAGACAGAGACACACACATAGACACACATACACATTATAATTTTTTAATGGGGGGGGAGGGCATGTTGTCACAAGTTTATATTCCCAGAATGGATAGCTTGAGGTCAGACAGCCTAGTCTAACTGGCAAGTTTCATGCTCCACTGGGAGTCCTTGTCTCAAAAAAGAATGAGTCGGGCTGGTAAAATGCCTCATCTGGTAAAGATGCTTGCTGACAAGCCTGATGACCTGAGTTTGCTTCTCAGAATCCATATAAAATTAGGAGAAAACCAACTCCACAAAACTGTCCTCTGACTGGTACATCCATGCCATGACAATCATATGTATTGCCCCCTCACACGCCATTTATACATATACATAATAATAATGATAAATAAATACATAATAAAATTTAAGTTGAAAAGGCTCCTGATGGCCTCTGGAAGTACCCACACCCACAAAGGCTGAAAACTTGCTAGCCAAGCGCTGAGGTGCACGTCACACAATGACTTCTTTATGAGCCCTCATGCTACAATCTGCAAAGTCTTTAGGCAAGGTGTGGGGGCACACACCTTTAATTTCAGTACTCAGGAGACAGAGGTAGGTGGATCTGGGTCTGAGGCTAGTCTGGTCTATAAAATAAGTTCCAGGCCAGGCAGGGCTACAGAGAAACCCTTTCTCCAGAACAATAGGCTTTTAAGACACTTGCTGAATACGACTGACAGGGCAAAAGGAAAGAACCCCTGCAAACCACCCTGACCTTCGCCAGCATCCTCGGCACAGACACACATACAATAAATAAAATGTAACTGAAAATTAGAAAAAGTGGGGCTGAAGAGATGACTAAGCAGCTAAAAATGCTGCCTGCTCTTCCAGAGAACCCAGGGTTCAATTCCCAGCACTCACATAGCAGCTCACACCTGCCGGTAATGCCAGCTCCAGGGGATTTGACATTCTCACACATACATACAAGCAAAACAACAATGCACGCAAAATTAAATCTTTTTTTTTTTTTTTTTNATTTCAAAAATTATATATATATATAATAAAATTTATAAAATATAAAAATTTTGTATTTATATATAAAAATAGGGGTTTGGTTTTTTTTTTTTTTTTTTTTTTTTTTAGACAGGGCCTCACTTTGTAGTCCTGACTAACCTGGAACTCACTATGTAGGCAAAGTTGGTCTTGAACTCACGGGCTGGGGGGAGGGGTTGCTGGAAGACCATCTGAGAGCATTTTTATCTATTAAACCTGGGCTTTTTCTTACTCGGTTTGATTTGGTCTGATTTGGATTGTTGCGTTGGCGGAGAGGCTTATCGGGGTACAGAAACTTTTCATATAACTTTGCTACTTTCATTGTGATTTTATGACAGGATCTTACTATGTAGCACTTGCGACCTGTACCTTACTCTGTAGATCAGGCTGGCCTTGGACTCAGAAATCCGCTTGGCTCTGCCACCAAGCTCATCCAATTTTTTTGTCATTTTTATAACCCTAAACTTATTTCAGAATAAGTGTTTTTTAATGACAGAAAGTTTAGCTTACAATGACTAATTCTTAGTAATAATCTGTCTTCTAGGAATCACTGTTGCTTTTCTAAAATTTTTCTTAAAAGATGCATTTAAATCCTAGGATTTTGACAGTTTGTTAAATGATTCACCATAGCCGCCATACCCCTTGGTAGTAGAGACAAAAGCCACACAGTAGTTGAAAACGCGGGGTACTCTGTGTCCCAAGTCAGTTGTTCCTGTTCCAAGGCTAATAAACTCTTCTATAATTTGCTAACATCCTGTTCCTTTTGTCTTGAGGAAATTTTTTTCTTGCCATAAATGAAAAGTCTGTTGTCTGGCTTTGGCATATTTACATGCATGAAAGTCATGCAATAAGCTTAGTTACGGGAAAAGTGGAACCTAATTTGCAAAATTTGATCATATAGAAAATTTTCAGTAACTCAATTTATTTATTTATTTATTTATTGGTTTTTCGACACAGGGTTTCTCTACGACTTTGGAGCCTATCCTGGAACTAGCTCTTGTAGACCAGGCTGGCCTCGAACTCACAGAGATCTGCCTGCCTTTGCCTCCCGAATGCTGGAATTAAAGGTGTGCGCCACCACCGCCCGGCTAGTATCTCAATTTTTATGAAGACTATTATTATCAATTGCAAAGACACGTTTGGGGGAAGGTGCATAACTGGTGCCAAATTTTGAAAGCTAGCCTTCTAGATCAATTAATTGGTAGTTATTAATTGTGTTTGTCTCAGAAGACAATATAATGATTGCAATGATTTCTGAAAGAATCCCAGTTGCTTAGAGATGCACACTGTTATGCCCAGATCACGGAGTACCCCCCAAAACCAACTAGGAGACTGAATCTTGTATTTAAAAGCAAAGAGCCTTTATTCTTACACAAGTGTGTAAACTTACTTGGACTCTATGTGAGTCCAATGTATTGGAGTGATCAGAGAGCCCCGAGCTCAGTTGGAGTTGGGTTTTATAGTAGCAAAGGTAGGGGTAAGGGACTTCTAAGGTTCATGACCCCTGATTGGCTGACATTTGTCTAGGGGTGTCCTGGTGAAGAGTGATGGGTGTGTGCTGGCAGGTGATCCTATCTGTAATGGTTGGAACGTTAGGAGTTTCCTTTGGATGGTCTGTGCTTGAGTGGTGTCTGATTAGGACTTTTCCTCGAACCTAGTCCTGCCTGCTATGACAGCTGTGCGTCCTGGACCCCCACATGGCCTGGTCCCCATTATGTGTGACCAGGCTGCCGTGGGTCCCCCTAAAATCTTTACAGATGAGGCCTTGGTAGCATATTTGGCTAGTGTACACAAACCTTGAGACTGATCCTCAGCACTGTGTAAATCTGGGCATCTAGCAAAGGCCCATAATCCCAGCAGGCAAGAAGTAGCAGGAGAACCAGAAGTTAAAGGTCAAACTTACCTACACGGGGAGTTTGAAGCCAGTCTGGAATATGTAAAATTCTGTCTCAGAAAGTAAAACCTATAAGTTGCTTTGGTGTCGTGGTTCGGTCAGTCACGTTTCGTGTGTGCTCACTCGGTGAAGATGCCTGAGGAAACCCAGACCCAAGACCAACCAATAGAGGAGGAAGAGGTCGAGACTTTTGCCTTTCAGGCAGAAATTGCCCAGTTGATGTCCTTGATCATCAACACATTCTACTCGAACAAAGAGATCTTTCTGAGGGAGCTCATTTCAAATTCATCAGATGCTCTGGACAAGATCAGATATGAGAGTCTGACAGACCCTAGCAAACTAGACTCTGGGAAGGAGCTGCACATTGATTTTATTCCCANAAAAAAAAAAAAGAAAAAAGAAAAAAGAAAAAAATGAACTTAAAATAAAAATGACTAAATAAGGCATTTGAGAGAAGAGTGGCAGTAAGGTAAAAATTAGCCCTTCTATAAATCTCCCTCCCTAAAGCTTGCCTTAATGGAAAAGAACTTGGTGCATTTGCTTCTGCACTTGATCTGTTGTAGTATGAGCTTTTTGTTTTGTTTTGTTTTAATTATATTTATTTACTTGAGTGTGGCTATTTGTGTCAAAGTCAAAGGACAAATTGCAGGAGTCAGGTTTCTTCTCCCAGTGGGTTTCGGGGATCAAACTAAGGTCCCCAGCCTTCAACAGCTGAGCCAATTTACAGGGCTTGGAGATTGAACACTAAAAGCACATTCGTTAACTCCAAAAGGACAGTCAAACAAGCCCGTAGAGATTCAAAACAATTCCAAGGGGAAAATCATTTAACTATTATGCAAAAAGCACCACATTAGTATTTCACATGTATTAGCCTCACTTGATTTTCATAAAAACCCAACAAGGATTAGGAATCAGGCTCAAAAGTCTATCCCCTGATGGCTTTGCAATGAAGACAGAATTCTGAACTCAGCTCTAGCCCACTTCAAAAGCCATGGTTTTCAATGCAGAGTGTGCCTTTTCTAACTGTACAGATGCACACTTTCAATACAAAGAAACCAGGCAAAATGTATCAAATATGTGGGCATGTCTTGATTTATTAGACATAACCAGACTATTAACTTTATGAAATCAAATTGGAAGACTGTCTATGGCTGTAGAAAATTTGTTAGGCTGTAGTGGCACACACCTTTACTCCCAACACTTGAGAGCCAAAGGCAGGTGGAACTCTGTAAATTCAAGGCCATCCTGGTCTACAGAGTGAGTGCCAAGACAGTCAGGCAGTCGGGCTACAGAGAAATCCTATCTCCTAAAACCTATCTTGGTTTTCACCTGCCCTATTTGTTGACTTTAAAAGACTTTAAAAGCTGGATAGAGGGGGCTGGTGCCTGCAATTCTGGCCCCGAGGAAGCTGAGGCAGAAGGAAAGTCAGCTGTGGTGGTGAACAAGTGGAATCCCAGCCCTCAGGGGATTACCTTCTGTTGGGAGCCAGCCTGCATTACATGGTGAGTTTTAGGCCAGACTGAGCTATAGTAATAACACTGCTTCAAAAACCAAACAAAAGCTGGGTATATGGTGGCACGAACTTGCAATCCCAGTGCTGGAGAGGACGAGGCATAACTGAAGCCCTTCTTAGCTAGCTAACAAATTTCAGCCCAACCCAGGGTGCATGAGAACCGGTCTAAGAACAAGAAAGACTCCCAAATTAATTCCCGTTTCAAGAAATAATGTACCAAAATATAATTCAAGCTTATCATATGACTTCACTTGAAACACTTCCCATATATCCTCTCCACCAATCCCCACCTGAGACCACACAGCCATTTTATGGAGGAACAGAAGCTAAGTAGACAAGGAGACTGTAAGAATCTGAGTGTTGAAGCCAGGCGGTGGTGGCGCACGCCTTTAATCCCAGCACTCGGGAGGCAGAGGCAGGCGGATCTTTGTGAGTTCGAGACCAGCCTGGTCTACAAGAGCTAGTTCCAGAGCAGGCTACAAAGCCACAGAGAAACCCTATCTCAAAAAACCCA
>JAQHUG010000172.1:2865491-2882375 GCA_028555095.1 Dicrostonyx torquatus | reverse complement strand
CTTCTGCTAGCAGCGTGAGATTTTGTTAGCACTGAGCTCACAGAAAAGGAGGTGAGGAAAATCTGCTTGGGGACAATATTGTGACTCAGTCTGCTTGCTTCTGAAACCAGTTTGGCTTGAGTTTACTGTGTATTTGAACCAGTTTGACTTGCTTTTTTTTTTTTTTTTTTTAAAACTGTGTCTCACATTGGTCAGGGAATGGGAAGAGACCTGAAATAGCTGCACTTTAATTTGCTGAGTTTCAAAAGTTCTTTGATTTGCTACTTGGTTCCTTAAATAGCTGGCGTTAATCTCTCTCTTTTGACTTTCTCCCTGAGCGTTCTGTCGCTGCTGCTCAATCATCGTGAGGCTGTTTTGGATCCGGCTGCTGAAGGACCTTCTAAGGAGCCAACTGGGCCAGATTTATTCTATGAGGTGAGATTGAAATAGGAGTTGACTTAAGCAGAAGGCCAAAATTAGATCAGGCACAAAGAAAATGAAAAAGATGATTATGAAGTTTGCTCCTAAATTAAATATGAATCCGAGGCCAGCCATATCTCTTCCAGCCAGCGAAGGGCCAGCTGGAAGCTCCGCAGCTCCTTGCAGAGCAGACAATCTGCTCAAAACCTGACTTCAGCTGTCTTGCCCTTTGATTCAAGGCGCCCGAAGAGCTGGATGCCGAAGGTCTTGTCAACAGGACAACAGATTCAGTTGTCAACACTGTGGCCGATGCTCACTTGCCTGTCTGGTCTCTTGTGCTGACATCTGTGTCTGGGGTGCTAGGTCTAACCACTGAGCCATTCGAGTACAGTCTAAACAGGGGAAGGAGCCTTCCTGGAAATGGAGGTCAAGATACCAGCCAGTTGAAGAGGAAGCCTCCGAGGTTATCGGATCCCTTGCAGGGAGGCCGACAGCCACCTTTCTTACAAACATATTAGTCGACTGTTTTTGAGTTCCTTTTCTATTGGAAACCCAAGGGCCCTTTTTGCCTGAGCATTTCATTCTTCACTGATCTCTTCTTGTAAGATGTTAATGATGGTGTCCTGGCCCAGGTGAATCAGAGGTCATGGGGCAGGACATCTTCCAAGATTTTTGCATACAGACACCAAACATCCTCCCTGTGACTCAGCTCACCTCTCAAGGGCTTGTGCAGCTTGCCTAGAGAAGCATCTGTGGCTTAGATTCTCAAGAATCAGAACCAGAAAAATTCTCTGCTCGACTGGTACCCAGCACATGAGCTGCCCCGAGCAAGCTTAGCTGGGACTGAGAAGGCCCTTGGAACACTTCTTGTAGTGCTAAAACTAGGAGCCTGAGGAACGTGAAATGATTGGCCAGCCTTCAACCCTTCTGCAGAGAAGAAACTATAAGCCAGAAGGCCCACTTGCCCATGCTAGCGCAAATTGTCATCAACAGACCTAGGACTAGAGGCCGGATCCAGGGTGGTAGGGTTCATGTTCTTTGTAACGCTGGAACATTCTTGCATTCCAGTGGAGCAATGAACAGAACAGGAGCTCATGGTTCTGTCCTGATTGCTTTCAGCATTCAGGGACGTGTTTATCACAGATATACACTCATCCCTAATTAGCGATGGATCTCACTCAGGTACTCATTAGTCAAGGGTGAAGTGAAGTCTGTTTCTGGCCTCAGAACAAAACAGTGTGAGCAGGGAGCAAGCAGATCAGTGAGTAACAGCAGTGGGTGAGCAAATAGGGTTGTGCAAAGACTGCGGGCCGGAGCAATGCCACGGCAGAGCACACAAAGGAATATGGCGGAGGGAGGGCGTAAACACCAAAGACAAGGAAGTATTATTTTCCTGTCCTCAGAGGAAAAACATGGTCAACAGAAAAAGCATTCTAGTTCTTTTGAGAAGAGAAGAAAGGTAACCATGGAGACACCTCCATGTGGTCATGACCACGTAAGGAGACATGGTTATCACCTGACATTCATGTGCACGGGTTTTCTGAGGTCTGCCAGGGAGCCCAGCAGTACCCTTTGTCCCTCCAGATCTGAGGTTTGCTGTTTTCTTTGTCAGTTTTCTCCCCTGGACACAGATTTCACAAAGCAGCATGGATTCCTAGGGATCACTAATCTGTTCCGCACGGTTCTTTACCACCGCTGTGTCTCTCTGAGGTTGTGCGTGTGTTTGGGCTGTTTGCCTGGAGAGGCACGGTGCCACGTGAGCTGAGGGAATGGGCAAGGCATGAGACATGTGACCTGCTGGGGATTAAAACGGGAGACCGCCTGTTGGCAGCCAGGGGTTGGGAACACACTTTTTATCCTGCTGTAGCACTTGGTCTCTTTGATTTGGGAGGAAGCTCAAGGAAGCGATCCATCTGAAGGCAGCGGTGTAAACAAGCTTGAGTGACTAAGGTGTTCTGACACTTGTTTTGGGTGTTACTCCTCAAGTGGAAGCGGGGTACCTCCTTTTCCATCCCACCACACCTTTTCCTGCTGATGACCTGAAATAGGTCACCCGTCCCGACTAACCTCTGACAATGCGGGTGAACAGAAACTGAGTTGACCTACTTTGCAAATCTGTGTGATGATGTCAATCAGCAAACTTAGCAGGCAGCTTTTCTGCTTTGGGTGGATGCCTGGCCCGGGCGCCGACTTTAGGGCAGTACTGAAAGAATGGGATTGTGTTGTTGGGTGTGGTGGCAGATTCCTGCGATCCTAGTGCTGCGGGATAAAGCAGGAAGATCAAGAGTTCAGAGTCCTCAGTGAGGTTGACGCTCGCCTGGGCTACCAACAGCAGACAAAAGGAGTGAGCTTGGGACGGCCAAGCAAACAGGCTCTGGGGTGTAGCTCAGGGGTAGAGCGCTTGCTTAGCCTGTACCAGGCCCTGAGTTTGATCCCTAGCGCTGGGGTGTGTGTGGCGTCTGTGTGTGTGTGTGGGGGAATGAAAGGTGAGGTAAAAGGGCAGCAGAATAGAACCTGTGTGCTGAGTCAGCACTCCAAAAAACCAAGCTTTTTACTGGGCGGTGCTGGTGCATGCCTTTAATCCCAGCACTAAGGAGGCAGAGACAGGCAGATCTTCGTGAGACCAGCCTGATCTACACAGTGAGTTCTAGGACAGGCTCTGAAGCTACAGAGAAACCCTGTCTCGAAAAACCAACCAACCAGACAAACAAACAAAAACCCTAAGGTTTTCTATTTAGAATTGTTTTTGGTTTACAGAAAGGTTGTACAGAAGCTCTCCTGAAATCCCAATTACTCTAGAGTCAGAGGCATGGACCATTGTAAATTCAAGGCCAGTTTAGGCAACTTAAGGAGACCATTTCTCAAAAAAGGAAAGCTAGGATATAGCTCAGCGGCAGAGCCAGCGTGTACACTACCTTCTCTTCCTAGTGCTGAAGAAAAACAAAGTTGTGGGGGGCTGCAGAGACGGCTCAGAGAGAACTCAGAGAGTTCTTCCAGCTGTAGGAACAGCCATGATAAGCTAAATATGAACAGAGCACCTAAAGGAAGTTCTTTACTTCCAACCATCATCACCTGCCAGAGTAGGACTCAGCCACAGATAGGTTTAATAGAGGCTTGAGTCTCAGGAGTTTACCCTGAAGCAATAACTGGCTGCAGGAAGAACCACAAACTGAGATTACCTGAGTACCACCCAAAACCAGACCGTGCAAAAGGAAATGCCTAACATTCCAACCGCTGTAGATAGGTCCACCTGCCAGCACACACTCACCAGGACATCCCTAGACAAATGTCAGCCAATCAGGGGTCCTGAACCTCAGAAACCCCTCATCCCCACCTTCACTACAATAAAACCCTATTCTAACTGAGCTCGGAGCTCTCCGTTTATTCCAATACGTTGGCCATGTGGAGAGACCGAGTTTGCAAACTTGCATAAAATAAAGGCTCTTTTGCTTTTACATACGGGACTCGGTCTCCTTGTTGGCTTTTGGGGGACTTTGTGGATTTGGGCAAACATCAGTGGATCTGGGTCTAATTCCCAGCACCCACATACCAGCCTGAGATGCCCTTCCGAGATGACTGTGCGAACTGTGTCTTGTTATTTCCATGCGCCTCCGGACCAGTACACTTAGGGCAAAGTATTAGTTTCTATGTTGGGGCCAAGGTCCCCGACAGACATGGAAAATGTTTTGTTGATGTGGTAGTTTGAATGTAATTGGCCCTATAAACTCACAGGGAGTGGCACTGTTAGGAGGTGTGGCTTTGTTGGAGTAGGTACAGCCTTGTTGGAGGAAGTTCTATGCTCAAGCTATTCCCAGTGTCACAAGTGACTTCCTGTTCATTGCCTTCTGATCAAGATGTAGCCAGCACCTTGTCTGTTGGGATACTCCCCACCATGATGGTAATGGACAGAACCTCTGCAACTGTGAGCTGCCGCCTCAATGAAATGTTTTCCTTTCTAAGAGTTGTTGTGGTCATGGTTTTCACAGCAACAGAAACCCTAAGTAAGTCAGTAGTGGAGAACTCAGGCGGCAGGGTGGTGTCCTAAGAAGCTGCAGCACTGTACTGTGGTTATCAGGCATAGAAAGACAACACACGAGCGTTTGTGTTTTAGACTTGGAATAGCACCACTGAGCAAGGCAGCTAAAGACAGGCTATCTGCTTGCTGCCAAAACTGGCTTCTAAGCAATACAGATTTAGACTTTAGTAAAACCCTATATATAGCTGGAGAGACGGCTCGGTGGTTAAGAACACTGACTGCTCTTCCAGAGGTGCTGAGTTCAATTCCCAGCAACCACATGGTGGCTCACAACCATCTATAATGAGATATGGCGCCCTCTTCTGGCCTGCAGGCATACATGCATGCAGAACACTGTATACAACATAAAAAAATCAATCTAAACAAATTAACAAAAGCCTCCTATGTACACAATATGTTTTCACCTCACCTAAACCTGCAAACCAGCTGCATGTTGTGGCACTGGCCTTTAGTACCAACACTTGGCAGGCAGGTAGGTCTCTGAGTTTGTGGCCAGCCTGGTCTATGTAGTGAGTTCCAAGCTAGTCAGGGTGACACTAGTGATCTTCCCTCCCCTCGGTCTCCTGACATTCCAGGCATGAACTATCACACCCAGTTCCTGTAAAATTTTCTCAAGATTCATAAATAAGAATGGCTGTCAACAAAGAGAATCTGCCCGGAACGTCCAGCAACCAGAGGCGCAGCACTCAGGGCTCCAGGGCAAGGCCTGACTGTTTTCCGACTGACGCTGGCTCACAAAGGCCTGTTGATGAGCAAAGCAAAAGCAGTTAGTTCCCTAAGCTAGCCGGTCTATTTTTAGAAAAGCTTTGGGTTGAAACAAAGTCTAGATGCTGTCCCTTATGACTCAAGAAGTGGGGAGCCTCCTACCCCCGAGCCCGCCATGATTGATTGATTATAAAACATAAGGCTTTGTCTGGTGAGACGGTTCAAGGGCAAAGGCCTTGCTGCCAAGCCTGATGGTCGGTTACACCTAGCCTGTGGTGTACCAAGGGAAGAAGAGAGACAAAATTTACAGATTTCTAAGGATTTTAATAATCACACAAGTGAGTCACCAATCAGTCAGGGCTCCAGGACAAGGACCTGGGAGCCTTGCTTCTCCTGGCAGCCCCAAGCAGGGACAGCAGCAGGGCTTATAAGCACAAAAATCACAAACCTTTGCTTCCAAGTTACAGTTACGATTTCTCCTAATCAGGAATTAAAGACTGGGACTTTCCTTGTGGGTTCCACATTGTCAGCCGGCACAGTTGGCCTTTCAGTCCAACCAATCAGATTCACTTGTTCTTTCTGCTGTTAGGAACAGCCACAATGCTTCTAGAGAACTAACGACTACTTGTACAGCTTCAGGATGAGGTCGGTCAGTCACTGCAAAGTTGTCAGTTCCCCTAGGGCCTGGGAACCTGAGCCTTACTTCACCCTGCAGGTAAAACGGAGTCCAAATGGCGGTTCTCAGGCCAAGACACTTTACCTCCCTTCCTTTAGACCTGTGTTTGTTGATCCCTGGGACTTACATGATGGAAGGAAAGGCCTGATTCCTGCAAGTTGTCCTCTGACCTCTGCTCATGCACACATACACTAAATAAATGTAAAAATAAGGAAGGAAAACAACTTGAAAAGAAAAAAAAGGCTCTTGTGTACACAGGTGCAGTATCCAAGGAGGCCATAAGAGGCGCTACATCCACAGACCGAAGCCACAGACTTCGTGAGCCACCCTCTGGATGCTGGTAATTGAACCTGGGTCCTCTGTAAGAGCAGCCAGAGCTCTTAAACACGGAACCATCTCTCCAGCTCCTGATTCAACATTTTAACTTTATAGGTTTTTGGAGTCTTTGTTTAGTTTAAGAAAAGAATTTCTTCCCTCATAACCAAAGCTCTTTGGTTTGGAGTCTTTTCTGCCAAGTGCTGCTCTCTAAGCTCAATCTTATGAATTATTTCACTGCAGTTTCTCCGAAGGCTCGGTTTCCTTTCTGGCCTTGCAGAGCACAATGACTAGTCTTGTCTCTCTTTGCTTAGCCTCTTTTATGTATTTCTTTTTTGCTGTTTTAGAGATAAGGCTTTACGGCCTCCTAGTGGTCTCTAAGTCACTATGTAGCTGAGGATAACCTTGAACTCCTGATTCTTCTGCCTTTGTCTCCAAGTTTATGTGGAGCCGGGGACTGAACCAGGGATGCTAGGCAGGCACTCTGCCAACTGAGCCACATCCTCAGCCCCTTTCCTTTTTGTTTTTTCTGTGTAGCCCTGGCTTCCCTAGAACTCGGTATGTGGACCAAGCTGGCCTGAACTTGCAGTGATCCACCTGTCTCTGCCTCCTGAGTGCTGGGACTAAGGATGTGTGCCATCACATACTGTACCCAAGCTACGCTTTTCCCTTTTCCTTTTTAAGGTGACTTAATGTTCTTTACACAAGTTGTTGGTGACTGTTTACTTTGCAGAATTAAAATTCTGTTCCCATGCTTTATTAGTAGAAATCTGTATGTATACCCAATATTAACCCTTTCTATGACAAACTTTTTTTTTTTTTTTGAGACAAGGTTTCTTTGGAGCCTGTCCTGTAAATCACTCTTGTAGACCAGGTTGGCCTCAAACTCACAGAGATCCACCTGCCTCTGCCTCCTGAGTGCCAGTATTAAAGGCGTGTGCCACCACACCCACCCGGCTTCTATGACAAACTTTTAAGCAATGGGTTACATAGAATAAACTACTAGTAGAAACAGTTTGGTTACATGGGGAGAAAAGTTTGACCAAGATAGTTCCCTGAAAGCCCTTCAACAAGGAACGTATAAGCCTCTAAAACAATGATTCTCAACCTTCCTAATGTTGGGACCCCTTATGCTGTGATAACCCCCAACCATGAAATTATTTCCACTGCTACATCATAACTGTAATTTTGCTATTGTTATGAATCACAATGTAAACATTTATGTTTTCTGACGGTTTTCAGATCATCAGACTCCAAAGGGATCGTGACCCACGGTTGAGAACAGCTGTCCTAAAGGAAGCCTTAGCTTGACAGGGTCAGGCTGCAAGTCTCTGTTGCGGATGCCAGCATGGGAAAGACAGGTTCAAGTTCTCAGGCAGTAATAGTTTTATTACCAGTAATCTTCTCAGGTAATATCTAAAGAGTTAGCACTGTCAAATAAGATGATGGATTTAAAAGCATTATGCCACTAAAATGAGCAGAAGTTGTAATATTAACAACCAAATCAAACAATTAAAAATGGATAAAGCAGTAAGAGCCCCCTCCACAGGCTCATATATTGCTTAATATATTTCCCATTCTATGAGCTGTTTGGAAGGATTAAGTGAGGCCTTGTTGGAGGAGGTGTGTCACTGGGGGGTGGGCTCACACCACGTCCTGGGGATCAGGAGGTGGCTCCCAGTTCCTGCTCCAGATCCCTGTTTATCTGCTTCCTGCCTTGAGGTTAATGGACTACCCCTTTGAAACTGTTCACAGCCCCAATGAAATGCTTTTGTTTACAAGAGTTGCCTTGCTCACGGTGTCTTCACAGCAAGTGAACAGTCACTAAGACAGCGTCTAACAGCCAAACTAACAGATTCTATCTGGAGAGCACCGGGGCTGCACTCTCCTTGGTAAAGTGGTATGCTCCTGAGTCCCAACTCTGGCTCACACCAGAGCAATGTAGGTGCTGCTGCTGGTCATCCACCATTCAGAATGATGCCCATAGTTGATGGCCCAGAGGCAGGATTACTGGGCACAATCTCTCCCTCTGAGGAAGCCATCCAGATGGAGGTAAGCTGGCAGTGCACTGGACTGATGGACTACACTGGAGTAATGACAGACAGCAACACAGACGGGTGAGGTAGAAGTTAAATTTGCTGGCACAACACAGCAAGCACGCTGTTAGGCCAGGCCTGGAAGGAGATGCAGTCCATAGCCACAGAAAGAACCAGGGAGAAGGAAAGGCATTTCAGATGAGGAGAAAAGCAAACAAATCTCCAAGCCTGACAGGAAGACACTCTACACCACTGCAGAGGATGCTGTGGGGGACCAAAGCCGAGTTAAGGGGGACTGCGGCAAGCCTGTGAGAAAAACTGGTCACCTTTCTTGGATGAAATAATTCAAGATACAAGATTACAGAAAATTAGCTTTATTTGTGGAATATAGAAAAGTTGATCGTAGTGCTAGAGCCTGTCAGATGTTCTGCACTCTGAAAGCTTTACAACAGGGTTTACATACAAACATAATAAAATAGAGGCCATTGCGTGGCTCCCGCTCGAAGTGGTCTTCCCAGCTCTGCGCATGCCTGTCCACAGTCTGTGGATCAGAACAGGACACTGCATTGCTCTGACACACGGCTGACGCACGCAGCACAATACTGAAGTGGAGGCAAGTTAGTGGACATGAACACAGCCAAAAACATTTTTCCACCAATATGACTTTATCATTATATTTTTATATTAAAATACATTCTGTGTTAAAAAACATATTTGTATTCATCAAAGTTCTAAATTTGTCGTACTAAATTTGACATTCATATAATCCCATATCGATATAGACATGAATCTACATTAAGCTCTCAACATGAATGACTTCCACAAATGAAGACAAACGAACGGAACAGAGGTAACAGGAAATCCACTGAGGAACAGCGGGAGGGAGAAGGCCTACAGATATAAAAGCCCTGTGCACTCCTCAGGACAGCCTCAAGCCCTATGGGGAGGGATGCTGAAGCTGCCTGCCCCAATATCTGTGGGTCATTCTAGAGCTGGTTCTGAAACAGTGTTTCGACCACTTATTTGCTGTTGCCATTATTAATATTAATGATCTTGTTTGTTAATTAATTTCTTTCTTGAGGGAAGTCTTATATAGAACTTTGGAGATCACCCTGCCCCATTCCCTGCTCTCATTCTGCATGTGGCTTGAGAAACGCAATGGAGTCTGATGCTAGTAGTGAATAGGGCAGGATTCACAATAGCACTGGTGCGGGCTGAGAGCTGAGAGAGCACACTGCCGTCTGTCAGAGTCGGACAGATGGACTCTTAGAGGAAATTCCCTCATTCACAAACCTGGATACTTAGTAATTGGAATCTTTGGCACTTTCTTGAAATGCCTGGCAAGAATTCTGACAGTTCCATGGAATTAGCCAAGGGAAACAAAACCAAACCAAAACTGCCAAGAATGTTCAGTTTTCAGTCACTCCTGAATTAGAGCGATCGACCAGATCTCCAGTTTCACTTTTGTCCCCAGAGCAAGGAAACAATCAAGTGTTACATGGAGGTGCCCAGTGTTCCAGAAGAGCAGCGTCACAGGAAGTTAGTCTTTAACTGGATGCTTGAGTTCCTGCCCAGGTTCTTGGCATGCTTAGAAGGCAGCTCCACTCGGACATTTTCCTGATTGCCCTTCACAGCAGCCTCCAGCCTGGCTTTCAGGGCCGGGGAGGAAGCCATGACATTCCTAAACACTGACGAATGCCGAGGCCCAATCTGCATGAGATTCTGCAAAGCGAAGTCATGCAGACTTCTCATGACAGAAGATGCGGATCCCAGAGCCTTCTCATCCAGAAGGAAGGAGATGAGAACAGGCAGAAGGCAGGCCACCAGCTGGGAGCCTGCGGGTCAGGAGGAGGGCAGGAAGGTTAATGAGCTTCAAGTACCATCCCTCACTTGGGGTGAAAATCTGGGATTATCATACCTTATGGTGTGTGTGTGCGCGCGCGCGTGCTTGTTTAGAGCACATGGCAGGTGGAGGCCAGAGCTCACCATGTAGGTTAGGCTGTCAGGAAACCCTGGGAACTTCCTGTTTCTGACTCTTTGGCACAGGGATTACAAGCAACCTTCACCAACATACCACCCAGTCTTTTCTGTTTTTAGGACTAGCCTGGCCCCAACTTCACTGAAGACGACACGAAAACTTCCTGTCCCCCTGAGTGCTGGGATTACCAGGCTCTGATGATTGAATCCAGGTCCTCACGCTGGCAAGGCAAGAACTTCAATGATTAAGCTAGCCCTCCAGCTCTCTCTTTTAAAAATTAACTTAATTAAAAATTTCACGTCTCCTATAGCCACACCATTTCTTCTTAGCCTCTCCCATGTTCCCAACTCTCTTTCAAAGTCATGGCCCCTTTTTTTTTTAAAAAAAAAAGTTGTTTTTTTTAAATTTTTTTTTTTTGTGTGTGTGTGTACAAAATGAATACGTAAATAAAACCTGCTGAGTTGATTTAATGTTGCTCATATGTAATGTCTTTACGGCTGACCACCTGCTTTTGGGGGCTCATCTCTAGGGAAGACTGAGCGTACTCTCTCAGTGTTAACTGCTTGTAGCTCTGCATCTAGGGCTGGACCCCATGAGATTGCCCTGTCTCTTTATCCTTTTTAAGACAGTCTCACCCTGTAGCCCAGGTTGGTGTGGTCTTCTTGTCTTCAAGAGTGTTATAATTACAGACATGTGCCACCATAACTGGTGATCTTTTTTATTTTTTTGTTCTTTTCAAGACAAAGTTTCTTTGTGGCTTTGGAGCCCGTCCTGGAGCTAGCTCTTATAGGCAGGCTGGCCTCGAACTCACAGAGATCTGCCTGCCTCTGCCTCCCAAGTGCTGGGATTAAAGGTATGCGCCACCACTGCCGGGCTCTGGTGATCTTTTTTGTCTGTTGTTTTTGAGACAGGGCCCCGACAAACCTCTAACCCCAAGAGATCTTGTTGCCCCAGGTGCTTGAGAAACAAGATTTTGAGAAACTACAGAGGCCATTGTGGTCTCTCCTAAGAGCCTTCTGAGGAAGAAATAGAGTGTGATTACAGACACTGGGGAGAGAGTTGGGACTTAGCGCTGACACTCACGGTGCTGTTCTTCGGCAACGGTGACCAAAGCTCCCAAGACCTTTATTCCTTCTTGAAAGATGTGCAGTTCGGTGGTGTCTTCAGGCTTTCTCTTGTCTATCTCCTGCAGTTTCTCCACAATGGAAGATGCTAAAGAGTAAATGTACGGGTAGGAAATGGCTGGATTTGGATACTGGAAAATGGAATGCAGGAGCTGATAGGTCTTCATTTGTACCTAGTGAGGCCAGACAAGAATAAACTGTAAATTTAAAAAGTCATATGAATGACTATATTTTAATTATGTGTGTGTGTGTGTGTGTGTGGCTATGGAAATGAGTGAGGTGCTGGTGCCCATGGAGGCTAGAAGAGGCATCGGCCCTCTTGGAGCTGGGGATACAAATGCTGTGCACTGCCAATGTGAGTGCTGGGAACTGAACTCTGCTCCTTGGGAGGGCAGGGAGTGCTATTAACTGCTGAGCCACCTCCCCTCCCCTTTGAGAGTTTTCACTGGGGAATCCCGGCTGGCCTGAAACACCCTGTGCAGTCTGGACTGGCTTTGGGCCCAGGGCATTCCTCCTCCTTTGTGCCCCCAAAGCTGGGATTACAGGTGTAGCTACCACTCCTGGCAAGTTACACTATCTTGTTTGTTTGTTGTCTTCTTTTTCAAGGCAAGATCCCTCTGTGCAGCCCTGGCTGTCTTGGAACTCTGTAGACCAGGCTGGCCTCAGAACTCCCAGAGATCCGTCTGCCTTTGCCTCCCGAGTGCTGGGATTAAAGAAAGGTATGTGTCACCACTGCCTGGCTCCTCTTGTTTTTTGAGACAGAGTCTCATGTAGCCTAGGCTGGCCCTAAGGCTCCCTTCCGACACTAACCTCTAGCCCCTAGTGCTGGGACTGCAGGCCTATGCTACCATGCTGTGTTTATACAGTGCTGGGGACACACCGAGGGCTGTGTGGGCTAGAGATGCACCCTACTGACGGAGCCACAAATCCAGTCCTCCCCGGATATTTTTTGTAGGAACAAGCAAAATCACAAAGCACAGTGTACGTATGACAATCATAAAGACAAAGTTTGCAAGTCTAGACAGATTCCTACTATAAAAGGCATTTACCACAGGGTCTCTGCTCTCCAGGGCAGCCTTAAATTTCTCAATGCAGCTCTTCTGAAGGCAGGGGACGGTTGTCACTTCCGGACTGGTAGACAGAATAAACACCGTGACAGCAGTAAGGAGACTGACTTCATCAAGCTCCTGACGCGCTCCGTCCACTGAAGAGAAATGAGCATTAGGAGGTCATATTCACCGCTGCGCCTCTCTTTAGTTTGGTAGCTCCATTTCTTTCCCCTACAGACAAACCGACCCTAAGAACCCCTGAAGTCTGGGGGTACAGCTCCATGGTGGACTACTTGATGGCACAGGCAAGGCCCTAGGTTTGAGCCTCTCAGGTGTGTGGAGTAGGGTGGACTAGCACACATTTGAGACTGGCTGACTTTGGACATATACATCTATCTGCAGTTTTCTCATAGTAAGTAGGACACGAGAACTGGGTGAGCTAACCTTTATGTATGTTGGTCACATGTTACTCCCATGTATTAGTGTAGGGCTCCGTTATGTGAGTTTTTGCTTGTTTCTGAGACAGATGGGCTATGCAGGCCTTTGAACTCTTGGCCTCAGTAGATCTTCCTGGGTGACTGGCACATACGCATTGCTATGCACGGCCTGTTGTCACTGCTATTGGTGCCTTTTAGTGCCTGCGCCACCTTTCTGTATTTTCCTTTGCATTTTGTTAATATTGGCGCCAGGTAAATATCTCAGCACTCTGTCTACATATTCCACTCCTCAAGAGTGTGGAGGCCACACTGCGGTGTGAATGTAGCTTAGACTAGCTTCAACTTGCTATGTAGCTGAGGATAACCCTGTTTCTCTGTGCAGCCCTGGCTGCCATAAACTAGCTCTGTAGACCAGATTTGGCCTTGAGCTCAGAAATCTGTGTGCCTCTGCCTCCGGAGTCCTAGGAATAAAGGTGTGAATTTTTGATCTTCCTGTCTTCATTTCTCAAATGCTGAGATTACAAGTATATAATACCACAGCTGGTTTATGAGTTCCTGGGACTGAATCCAGGGCTTTGTGCATGCTAGCCTACTAGGCTACAACTGCGGTCTACTTTTGAGACATGATTTCCCTCTGTAGCCTTGGCTAGACCTCAATACACATACCAGACTGGCTTCAATTTTTAAGTGGTCTTCCTGTCCATTCCCCAGTGCTTAGACTAGGGTTACAGGTATGTACCATTTTTTGTTTAAATATGCTACGTTCATTTTCCAAAGTGATATTATAATTAAATATTTATTTATTTTGGTTTTCCGAGACAGGGTTTCTCTGTGGCTTTGGAGCTTGTCCTGGAACTAGCTAGCTCTTGTAGACCAGGCTGGCCTCGAACTCACAGAGATCCACCTGCCTCTACCTCCTGAGTGCTGGGATTAAAGGCATGCGCCACCACCACCTGGCTCTAATTAAATAATTTTAATGAAGTAGCTATATATTATTTTGAAAGGGAAAAGTGTCAAACTTAACTTACTAAATTAAGGTCTTTTTTTTCTTCTTCTTCTTCTTGGGCTTCTGCCTAAGATCAAGTGATATGGTTTAAAAAACAATCCCTACCACCAAGGAAACAGGGTCTCACATAGCCTTAATATGTGGCTGATGACATTTCCTCTCCTGCAGCTCCTGAGTGCTGGGCTTACAGGTGGGGCCAGCATGGCAAGTGTATGCAGTACAGGGACAGAATCCAGGGCACACACATGTCAGACAAGAACTCCATCAACTGAGCTGTACAGCCAGCCTTACACAGAAACAAATGGCATGCATAAAGAGCAGCGGCAGTTCTAGCAACTCATGTGCCAGGCAGGCCCCAATGAGACCACAACTTCATTATCAAGTGGGGATCAAATAATGAATTTAGGTTCAGCTAGTGACAAGGTCCATGCCTATAAAAACATCAGAGAAACAGAAACACCCTGTAGTTTCTATTCTCTGTGAGTTTGGTCAGCCTGGTCTACAGAGCTAGTTCTAGGACAGTCAAGGCTACACAAAGAAACCCTGTCTTGGAAAACCAAACCAAATCAAATGAAAACAAACAACAAAACCCCAGAGGAAGCAGGAATGTGGTGGTTCAAGCCTGTAATCTTAGCACTTAGGAGGCTGGAATTCAAGGCCATCCTCTGCAAGAGAAGTCAAAGGTAGCCTGGGCTACACAGAACCCTATCTCAGAAATAAAAAAACAAAACCTTTCAAAGCGCCACTGACAGTGACTCAGGGTAAGTGACACCGGGTGAATGAAGTCTTGTGGTGACCACTGAGGCGGACAACTGAGATAGAAATGCAGTCAAAGGGCATTTCATGGATGAGTGAGTCACGCAGGCAGCAGAGGGAACCACACAGCAGGGCCTGGGCGCCTGTACCAGGTGACATTTAACCCCAGCAGTGGCACTTTATGTGTAACAAACAGAAGTCTGGTCATTTGCCCACAACACATGAAGGCAGGAAAGCGGTTTGACTCTAGAGAAGACAGTGGCTCCAGGTGGCTCTCCTGCTCCTCTTCAGCAGAGTTATCGCTAGCCGTTCAGAGCAACCCGAAACTGCAGCACCATCAGCTAGTCAGCCCAGCTTTAATGTCGCCTGGGTCCCCTTCCCATGCCTCCGAATCACCTCTACTGGCCCTTTACTTACTGCGGATGGATGAGAAGTGTGCTTATTGGTAAAGAACAGTCCCTTGTCAACAGTTCTCTGAGTGAGTCATCCTGGAATCCGATCTGCTAGCTGCAGCCTAGCCCTGAACTCACTGTGTAACTAAGGATGGTCTTGAACTCCTGATTTTCCTGCTTCTACTACCAAAAGTTGGGATGACAGATAGCATTAGGCCCAGCTGGGAGGCGACCTGTTACACTGCAAACATTTACCATTTACGATCAGCTCCTCTTAATCTATGTTAATAGTTGGTCTAACATCTAAGTCCCAGCTTGATACACAGCTGAGAGCAAACATACTACGGTCTGTGCAGAAAGGGAAGTTTGTTATGATGGATAACATGAAAACTAATACTCTTCCTCCTTCCCCCCATTCCTCCCTTAGGCTGACAGAGGGGAACGATTTCAACATGCTGTAAATTTAGTCAGATTGTGCTGTATTTTATTCTATCCTGCTTTCTAATCCTGGCTCAGTCCATTCTCCAACTTGTTCTATCTCTTAAATATGAACTTTCACTAGCAGGGCTCTGAAAATAAAACCTTCTTGCCAGGTGTGATGACATGGACTTCTAATGCAAGCACCGAGTGAGGTTCAAAGCAATCCTGGGCTACACAGCAAGATTCTGGTTGTCTAAGGGAAAAAACAATACATCAACCCTATCTGTACTTCATTCTGAGGTCTGTCTGTCCAGGAGGAGCCCATCTGGACCTCTGTCTTTAGCTCTCTCCTGTACCAAAGCATTCCCTACTTGTCACTCTGCTCTGACTCTTTTATTTATCTTTTTTCTTTTGGTTTTTTTTTAAGACAAGGTTCCTCTGTGTAGCCCTGGCTGCCCTGGAACTCTCTCTGTAGAACAGGTTGGTCTCTGAACTCAGAGATCCGCTTGTCTCTGCCTCCCGAGTGCTGGGATTTAAGGCATGCGCCAGCACTTTTCTTTTCTTAGGCATCTGGGACTGAATTCGTTTGAGTCTCTTCCCATCTTGATTTGGGTCCTCTTCCTGCTGCCCAAACTCAAACTGAGTGAATCATGTAAAGAGGACAGGGAAGGCGGGGCTTAGGTGTCTCTGAACACTTCCACATCCACTGAATACACAGCACAGTCTACAAAATGTAATCCCCCTCTTTAAAATCTGCCGACAGTCCTGCTGACCTGGACTCCAACAGTCAAGCACAGTCGCTAGGGCATTCTGCAGGAGGCTGGTCCAAGCTGCATGGCTCTTTTCTGCTCGGGCCATTGGGGAAGTTAAGATTCCTTTCAGAGCTTGCAGGGAGGCTGTGACTGTTGAGGACAATTGGCCCCCAGGTAACTTCACAGCAGTTTCTCTGAGGACTCCAATTGCAAGGTACAATATAGTAGGGAGAATTGAGATGCTTCCTGCAAGAAAGAAGTAACAAGCATTTCAGCAGGTATGTTTTCTAAAGTCCTCAAGGAGGGCTGCAGAGAGGACTCATCAGTTAAGAGCATTTATTGCTCTTGCACCGACCTGGGGTAATGCCCTCTTCTGACCCCCATGAGAACCACGAATTACATAATACACAGATATATGTTCTGGGAAAACACCCATACACATCAAATGAAATAAATACAGCGAGAAAAACAGTTGTCAAGGAGTACGACAGTCTTAGAGGCTTCCAGTGTCGGCTGTCACTTCTTTGGGCCCAGAGCACACACAGCTCCGCACTACTACACGTGTGCTGTGGGTTTGTTCTTCAGCATTCTTTCCAAAGCACCACCCACAGAGAAAACCCTAGAGCATTTCTTATAACTGAGAGAATTCAGTAACTCAATTAAATTAAAAAAAACTGAAACAATAGTCTGTCATTAGCCTGAGGGTTTCCCATCAGCCTACACTGGCTAGCCCCAAGCCTTCTCTTCCTTCCTAGTACTGGTACTACAACTGTGTGCCAGCATGCCCAGCTTTTTTTTTTTTT
>JAQHUG010000172.1:2837052-2850096 GCA_028555095.1 Dicrostonyx torquatus | reverse complement strand
TGCCGAGCCATCTTCCCAGTCCAGAATATTTTTTTGTTTATCGTTTTTTGTTTTTGTTTTTCGAGACAGGGTTTCTCTGTGGCTTTGGAGCCTGCGCTGGAACTAGCTCTTGTAGACCAGGCTGGTCTTGAACTCACAAAGATCAGCCTGCCTCTGCCTCCCGAGTGCTGGATTAAAGGTGTGCACCACCACCGCCCAGCGAAATTTTTTTTTTTTTTAAACCAAGAAAAGTAACAGAATGCAGCAGACAAAGAACCAAAAGCCGGGACTTCAATGAACACAGACTAAGGCTGAAGCAATAAAACGGTGCTCTTTAGGGTACAGGATGAAGAGTGTGAGAGACTAATACGCATAAATTAAACTATGAATCCATAACCGCAAACTTCTGGATAAATATTTTAAATAACATTCTAATCATTTTTTTTTTTCGAGACAGGGTTTCTCTGTCGCTTTGGTGCCTGTCCTGGAACTAGCTCTTGTAGACCAGGCTGATCTCGAACTCACAAAGATCCGCCTGCCTCTGCCTCCCAAGAACTGGGATTAAAGGCGAGCGCCACCACCATCCGGCTCAACATTCTAATCTTTAGTATCTTATCTCAATATTTAAAATTAAGAGACTGTGTGGTTAACTAATGTGACTTAGTTAAAAGAGAAAGACTTAATATTTAGAACCCTGATGAAGCTGGGTGTGCTGGTGCATGCCTTTAGTTTCAGCGTTTGGGAGGCAGAGGCAGGGGGATCTTTGTGAGGCCAGCCTTGTCTACATAGCAAGTTCCAGGTCATCAGAACTACACAGTGAGACCCTGTCACAAAACAAAACAGAGCACTCCAAGAAGGCTTCATTTTCATTTTAGCAGTGTGAGGGATTGGACGCAGACTCTCACCATGCCAGGCAAGTGTTCTCTTACTAGGCAACAATCCTGGACGCTAAGAAAGATTTTGATTTTTCTAATAACAGTTTATTTTTATTTAAAAAACAAGTCAAAATCACCACAACAAAACACTATTCATATTTTGCAATGCAGGTCAACTATAGTGGCTTATGCCTATATCCCAGCAGTAGGGAGGCAGAGACAGGAGTTTCAGATCAGATTTGGCTAGTTTAGGGCCAGCCAGGGCTACAACAGGTCCAGTCCCTAAAAACCAAAGGATGTGGTAGAAGATGCCTTTAATTTCAGTACTCAGGAGGCAGAGAGAGACCCTGCTTCTAAACTGACAAACAACCCACCACAACACAAAACCAGAGGGAGTAAAATCTGCAATGCCTAACTACAGTTTGCTAAATTTTTAGGGACTCTGCTTTTCCAGATGCCATGGTAGCTCTTTCTCTTTCTAGAGAAAAATATTTTTGTCTTGTCCATATACAGTTGGCCTCTGACTAGCTATTTTTAAACTTTATTATTTGCAAAGGCAGTAAGTTAGGAAAAGTTGTACTGTCTATCGACAGGCAGCACAAATCCACTCTTGTGATTCTGGGAGGAGGAAGAAAGCCACAGTCCTACTCAGCCACACCATCACAAGGGGAGCAAGTCAGCTGATCTGGTGCCCAGGGTGCCCAGGAGCAGCGGCTGGACTGAGGCACTACCTGTATTCTCTGTGATAGATTTAGTGATGCAGAAGTCCATTTTGTTTATTTGTTTTTTAAGACAGAGCTTTTCTGTGTAACAGTCCTGGCTGTCCTGGAACTCTGTAGACCAGGCTGGCCTAGAACTCACAGAGATTCTCCTGTCTTTGTCTCCCAAATACTGGAATTAAAGGTGTGTGCCACCATTGCTCAGAACAGAACTCTATTTTGTATAGAGAAGAACATCTATTCATTAATTCATTCATTTTGGGTTTTTCTTTTTTTTATTGATATTTATTGAGCTCTACATTTTTCTCTGCTCCCTTCCCTGCCTCTCCCTTTGATCGAGGGGCATTTAGGTTGTTTCCAGGTTCCGGCTATGACAAACAAAGCTACTGTGAACATAGTTGAGCACATGACCTTGGATATATACCCAAAAGTGGTATTACTGGTTCTTGAGAAAGGTTGTTTCCTAATTTTCTAAGAAATCTCCACACTGACATCCAAAGGGGTTGTACCAGCTTGCATTCCCACCAGCAATGCAGAAGTGTTCCCTTTTCCCCACACCCTCTCCAGCATAAGTTGTCATCAGTGTTTTTGATCTTACATTTTGGGTTTTTCAAGATAAGGAACTCACTCTGTAGACCAGGCTGGCCTAGAACTCACAGAGATCTGCCTGCCTCTGCCTCCTGAGTAGTGGGACTAAAGGCGTGTTCCACCATCACCTGGCCTACATATATTTATTTAATTCTTGTCTCATTTATTAAGATTTCAGGTGGTTTATAAAAAGAACACTCATACAAAGAGATGCTAAATTAAGGGTTTTGAAACAAAATTTCCTTAATACACAGTCCATTAATACTGACTGCACTCAAATAGCTCCAAAATTCAAGCAGGTAGAAACAAGGTGAATGCTGGGAAGGCTTCTCAGTACAGAACACATACTGTAGATGGCATGCATGAGGGCCCGCACTCAACTGTAGCACGAGACATCCTCTAAGAATAATGAGAGGAAAAAGAAAGATGAAGGAAGTGCTGCAAGCTAAGTTTCTGTGTTATGTCTGTAACTTATTCCTTCAGATCACTTATTGGGCTGGACACTAAGTGGCTGACACTGCATGCCAAGGATGCCTGCTGCTTCCAACTGTATCACATAGCTCTTAGAGACAGGAAAACATGCTTAACTTTGCTTGAAATGCCAACCTGTGATCTCCTGACACACCGTTGTTAGTCAATCAAAGTCTAAATAAAGTCTGGTAGCTTATAATGCTGCTGGTAACGGGGAAAGCAGGGGCTTGCACACATTGCTGGTGTGTTTTATTAATCTGCCCTTTTCTGACCCCCCGTGCAGTGTATCCACTGACAGGCCCTATGAGGGATGACTTGCTGTGGCAATATTTTTACTTTATTTTTTGTTTTTTTGAGACAGGGTTTTGGCCCTGGATGTCCTAAAACTCACTGTGTAACACAGGCTGGCCTGGAACTCAGTGTTAGATCTGCCTGCCTCCTGAGTGTTGCGATTAAAGGCATGCGCCACCACACTCAGTTGTGAAGGTATTGTAACAGGGACAAAAGAAACACTGACAAGCTCAGTATACACTGTTCTAGTAAACTGGGACTCTCGCAGCCTGGGGCACCGTGCACGGGGGAAGAAGCAGGCTGTTTCCCAAATGTCCAAAGGAAAGGAAAAGGGTGTGCCGATGTGACTCTGGGACTGGAGCTCAGAATGCAGCCCAGGCTGGCTCTGGACTCCCTCTCTAATTTTCCACTTTGTATCTATCCCCTTACCTGACATGCCTTGGCCGTGATGTCAGGCGGTGTCTCTGAAGTGAAGGCTGGTCTAAGAGCTGCTCCAACCTGACAAGGAATCACGGGATTTGACAAACATCAACAAGAGAGTATCACTTTAACATTGGAAATCATCCATTCAGGATAGGTTTCATGGTTCATTACTCCTGTCTGCCCCGTACGACAGCACATTTCTGCCTCTGGGGAAGCAGCCTGCTCCCAGAACTCCTGGTCTGTGTAGTTGCTGTGGAGCTAGTAACTGGCTCTAGGTACCCAAATCTCTCAAGACTTTTGCTAAAGAGGGGCTATTTTCTATGTAAAGATATGAGTGTGGGAAGAATTGTTACCAATCAGAGGTGTAGGTGTGTGTGTGTGTGTGTGTGTGTGTGTGTGTGTGTGTGTGTGTGTGTGTGTTTGGAGTAAAGCCAGAGTGGAGAATCTCCCATTTTCTTGCTAAACTGTGTTTCTTGCACCTGGAATTCTATGAGGACATAAGCTGGTATAGTACTGTTCCAACACGGTAATTCCATGCACTGCAGCCCCTTTCTTTGGCTACATCCCCATGCATACACTGGCTTTGTTTGCTGGGAAGAAGTGATGGAGCTGGCCAACCAACTAGGGAACTGTTCTGCTTATTTCTAGCCACCACAAAGTACCTGTCAATCAACAGACAGATTACAAGACGGGCAGTTCTACCTCTAACCTTGGACTATTAAACACAGAAAGATCATAACATCAGAGATGAAACCAGGTTCTTTTCTAAATGCAGAAAAATAAACCCCAAGGGAGGTTGCATGTAGCACTGTAATCTAGGAGTAAGGAAGGTAAAGCATGTATGTAGCCTGATTATTTACTCTTATGTTGTTTACCCAGACATTTTGCAAAAGATTTTTCTACTAAAAAATGTTTGTTCCTGTAAATTAAAAAGGTTTTAATTATAAAAATCCTTAAGGTTATAAGCTACTATTTTAAATATATGATTTTGCTTTTACTTGAAGCTTTATCAAATGCTAGCTATTAGATTTGTTCTACAAATACATGTATTTTCTATGCACTGATGTTAAGGGCCACGGGTTAGAAAAGAGACTTTATGAGCTAAAGGTGACACGTAGCTTTTATTGGTGTGTTAATAGTAGTACTGAACACGTGATGCTTACATTAGCTTGATACTGTTCCAGGATGACATGACCTGGAAACTCGGGCTCTGCAATATCTGCAAACCGTCGAATAACAACCAAGAGCGTGTCAAGGCCAGAGAGACGCAGCTGGTCACTATGGTCTGTCGCAGCCATAAAAGCCATGCGAATTAGGTCAGCAAGATGGAGCACCAAAAAATCATCTAGAAGATGAAAATTATGCATTATCATGAAGAAGAAGAAGCTGAAACTACGATTTGCATTATATATAATGTTCTCTCCTTATTTCATAGCCCACACTTGCTTTTAGGCTCTCTTGATCTGATTTACTGCTCTGTTTTATCCCGTGTTAAATAGACTTTCAGGCTAAATTTAATGCACACTCAAATATACACAGAACCATCTGAAACAAAAAAAATATATAAATAGTTATGCAAAAGCCCAGAGCAGAATTAACAGTCTTTACGAACAAGTGCTAGCAGTTTCCTCAATAAACACTTTGTCCAGACTGTCTGATAAAAGCGCATTAATTGTACTTAGCAGAGCTCGGGTTGTGACGAACTTGGCAGTAATTCATTCTCTTTATGCCAAGTTGGTGACAAGGAACTTTAAAAAATTCCATGTAGCTCTTTATATGGATTATTTTTTTCATGTCTTGTCAAACATAGAAATATATAAAAACAACTCTAGCTACAGAAATGAAAAATGCAAATTCCTTTCATTCCTAAAGCATATTCTTGCTATAAAAATTCTGAGGAGAAACAAAAGTAAATCATTTAAGTGTTCCAGTAGTACTTAGGAAACCAGCGTTTGCCTAGAAAACATGTTAGGGCCCACAATAAAAACCACCACATCTTGGTAAAAGTCAACTACAGTCTTGATTTCTAGCATGGAGTCAGAGAGTACCAGTGAATGGCACACTGATTTTGTATAGTTAGTGTCTAAAACTTACATTCATCCCGATCATATATGAAAATATCACCATCTCCAGATGGACTGGGAAGAAACAAGCATAGGACCAAACTTGTCCCTTTAAATGTGGATGACATTTGTATGGCTGGGGCAGACTGAGGGGCCACTGGCAGTGGCACCAGGATTTATTCCTACTGCATGTACTGGCTTTTTGGGAACTTATTCTCTTTGGATGATTCCTTGCTCAGCCTATATATAGTAGGGAGGGCCTTGGATCATCCCCAAAGCAATGTGCTTTACCCTCTCTGAGAACTGCATGGGGGTGGGAGGGTATGTGGAGGGAATGAGAGGAGGGAAGGGAGTGGGAACTTGGATTGGTATGTATAAATGAAAAAAGATAGCTTACTTTCTTTTTTTAAAAAAACATAAAAATTAAAAAAAAAGAAAATAAATGCTTGCTTGAAAACTATTAAACACAATGTATATTCAGACTGGCAATACCAACATTTTGATTTAAATTTAAAAAAAATTACATTTCCTAATGTGTGTGTGTGCATGTGCACATGTATATTATGGATATGTGTGTCATAGTGCATGCAACCACCAGAAATTGGTTCTTCCCTTCTACCATACAGGTTCTAGGAACTGAACCTGTAATAAATATCTTATTATTTGAATATACTGCAAGAAGGCGGTGGGCTAGTCCAGCGAGAATAAGGCCCGGGCAGTGCTGTTGCTTTATTTTAAGTGGGAACTACAGCAGTCAGAACTCTGCTTTCATCTTGGCTATTCCACTCCCGTGCCACTTACTTCTTGAATCACTTTTTTTCATTTCCTGTGCCAAAGCGATGTCAAAATGGGCACTGTTTGCATTTCCACACTGGTTAATTATTCTACAGACACAGTTGGCAGCAAAGACTCTGGTGGCCCATCTAGGATTATTGAAAGGGTGTGGTTTCCCATCACTCCTGCTGGTCAAAACTGAGGCATCGTCACCTCTATCTCCTTCTTCCTCTTGCATTGTATCCAGGCAAGTTACAACTGTGAAATCTTCGTCAAGGGAAAACATAAGTAATTACATTTGGAAGACATAGGTATTAAAGAACATAAAACACAACTCCAAATACAGACTAGAATTACTATTAATCAATCATACACCTTTATGATAACAGAAGATAATTAGGTCTCATAGCAACTGGCAACAGTATGAGCTATCACTCTGACCTTCACAGACATGTACTTGTCCATGTGCACCCCAATCATCACACACACACACACACACACATTTTTGTTACAGCATTCACTGCTATTGTTATAATTTCAAAGTTATGCTTCTAGCTACCAATCAGGGAACTGTCTCTTATTAGCTGTTAACTTTTTCTTTTGATACAGGGTCAGTGTGCTAGTTGGTTTTGAACTCCTAGAGATTTGCCTGCCTCTGCCTGCAGGGTGTAGGGATTAAAGACATACACCATCAAGCCTATACTTGCTAACTGTTAACCTTATAAACTAAATGGAATGAATGCCATAAAACAAGCCAACCTATTAATCTTTATAAAAAGATTATTTATTTATTATGTATACAGTCTTCTGCCTTCTTGTATGTCTGCGGGCCAGAAAAAGGCACCAGATCTCATTACAGATGGTTGTGAGCCACCATGTGGTTGTTGGGAATTGAGCTCAGGACCTTTGGAAGAGCAGTCAGTGCTCTTAACCACTGAGCCATCTCTCCAGCCCCCAACCTATTATTGTTAAAGTATCTTGTTGTTGTTTTTTAAAGTATTATCCTAACCATTTTTTAAGGTTTAGTTTTATTTTATTTTTGATTTTTTAAAGTTTATTTATTATGTATATAGTGTTCTGGGCACCAGATCTCAGATCTCATTACAGTGGTTGTGAGCCACCATGTGGTTGTTGGGAATTGAGCTCAGGACCTTTGGAAGAGCAGTCAGTGCTCTTAACCACTGAGCCATCTCTCCAGCCCCCAACCTATTATTGTTAAAGTATCTTGTTGTTGTTTTTTAAAGTATTATCCTATTTTTTAAGGTTTAGTTTTTTTAAAAAATTTTTTAAAATATTTATTTATTATGTATACAATAGTCTGTCTGTGTGTATGTCTGCAGGCCAGAAGAGGGCACCAGACCTCATTACAGATGGTTGTGAGCCACCATGTGGTTGCTGGGAATTGAACTCAGGATCTTTGGAAGAGTAGGCAATGCTCTTAACCTCTGAGCCATCTCTCAAACCCCCTATTTTTTTTAAGTTTATTTATTATGTATATAGTGTTCTGGGCACCAGATCTCAGATCTCATTACAGTGGTTGTGAGCCATCATATGGTTTCTGGGAACTGAACTCAGGACCTCCAGAATAGCAGTCAGTTCTCTTAACCTCTGAGCCATCTCTCCAGCCCCTAAAGTATCTTGTATATGTCAATATTTTTCACATTTTTTGGGTGTGTGTTAGAATAGCAAAGAACTCACTAACAAAGTTTTAGCCAAAAACACACTGTGAATACAAAGTCTATATAGAACCAGATGTGGTGATGAGAACCAGAGTGCTCCTTGCACTCTGAAGGTAGAGACAAGAAGATGAGTTCAAGCCACTAACAAAACAAAACAAAACAAAACAAAAACAGTCTACAGAGATGGAAAGACATTTTCCTAATAAGAAAGGATGAAGTCAAACTACAGAGCATTAATAAAAAGACAAAAAACAAAAACAAAACACCAATGAGAGAATAAACCAGACAGTATCAAAAGAGGTCAAGATAGAAGGCAGGGATATAAAGAAATCATCAGGAAAAGATTTATATTTCCCCCCATTCCACATGCCAGAACTAAGGGAGATACACAAAAGGAAAGGGGGCTGTAGTGAACATGGTGTCCACTCAGCCCCTCATGCAGTACCATGTGCAGTCTGCTAGAGCCACAAAGCAGAGCCTTATGTTTCCCACTGTGGCAGCAGTTAGCTCCCTAAGCATTCTTCCCACCTCTGATTCCTATTCTTTAATCTCCACTCTTAGACATATTTGGGGAAAGAGGAAACTTGTTCACTGTTGGAAAAGTGCAAACAGACAGACATTATGGAAATCAGCATGGAAGTTTCCTTTCTTTCTCTCTCTCTCTCTCTCTTTCTTTTTGGTTTTTTGGGACAGGGTTTCTCTGTAGCTTCGAAGCCTGTCCTGAAACGCACTCCATAGACCAAGCTGGCCTCAAACTCACAGAGATCCACCTGCCTCTGCCTCCCGAGTGCTGGGATTAAAGGCGTGCGCCACCACCGCCCGGCAGCATGTATCTTTCTTAAAAAGCTAGAAGGGAATTACCAGATGGTCCAGCTACAGCATTTCTAGGAATACACCCAAAGGACTCCATGTCCCAGCACCGAGGTTCCAGCTCATCCATGCTCACTGCTGCTGTCAGTCTAGCCATTCGTTAGCTGATGAATGTGGTAAACACACACAATGTATATATAAATGGGATTTTATCCGGCTGAAAAGAAAAATCAAATTATGAACTCTGCAGGAAGACAGAACTGGAAATATGCCGAGTTGAAGCAGGTCCAGAAAGACAAATGGCTCATGTTCTCTCTCATAAGGATCCTAGTTTCAAATTTTTAGATTTGTATGTTTAATTTGGAGTGTCTGTAGAGGCCAGGAGTCCAGAAAGGCCCTTGAGAGGGTGAGAGGAGAGTGGAACATATGTCATATGAAAGCAGGGGTGGAAAATACTGGGGAAAAGGAGTCGAAGCAGGGATAGTAAGTATATATCATGGTAAACGTCTTTCTTTGAGTTGTTAAATGAAATGTGTATATGTGTGTGTTTAAGAGTTTGAATGAAGGTACCCTGCTTAGGTATTGGATACTGCTCCCAGAAGCCATGAGCTACTGAATGAAAATGCTAGGTATGGGATCCTTTTCTGTGATTTTTGGTCAGGGAGGTGCCAGAGTAAACAAAATCAAATGTTATTGACAAAACACAGCTGAGTCAGGAGCCTCGAAATACAAATGCAAAATTAAGAAAAGCTGGGCATGGTGGTGTACACCAGGATCCCAGTAGAGGCAGAAAGAGTAGAAAAAAAATTAAATAAGAACGATAATAGAAAAAAAAATCAATCTAATTATGTACATAATTTTAAAAAATTAAGTTTTTTAGTTTGAGGGTTTCATGTAGCCCAGGATGGCAATGAATTTGCTATGTAGCTAAGGATGAACTTGACTCTGAATCATCCTGTTCCCACAGAATTAGAGGTGCTCTTTTCTTCTTTCCCTGGGGACTGACTTCAGGGTGGCACATGTGGAAGGCAGTGCTCTACCACTGAACTAGATCCCCAGCCAGAGCTACATTTTCTTTCAAAGCAGAAGTCCTTACCAGGTTTTAAGTTATAGACATACAGATCACAGGAGGACCAACCACTAAGAAGTCAAATCGGGGCTGGAGAGATAGCTCAGAGGTTAAGAGCATGGGTCACTCTTCCAGAGTCCTGAGTTCAATTCCCAGCAATCACAGCGTGGTTCACAGCCATCTGTAATGAGATCTGGTGCCCTCTTCTGGCACAAAAGAACACACGCAGGCACAATACTGTATCCATAATTAATAAAATTAAAAAAAAAATAAAAAGAAGTCAAATCGGACAAAACAGACAAAATCTTTACGAATGCCACAGTACTTTCTCCTTTCACATAGTTTATCCACAAGTGACCTCTGCTGACTACTCTGGAAGGTGTTGGGACACTGAAAAAATAAGTAGGTTTGAAAGTGAAACAGACGGCGAAAGAACTGAATCTGTGTCTTTAAGTAGGTTACTAATTTCTTCAAGACAGCGTCCTCTTTTGTAAAAACAAATAATCCAGCCTATTCAGAGGGTGAGTTAAAAGATTAAATCAGAGCCAGGTGGTGGTGGCGCAGGCCTTAATTCCTAGCACTTGGGAGGCAGAGGCAGGAGGATCCCTGTGACGTTGAGGCCAGCTTGGTCTACAAGAGCTAGTTCCAGGACAGGCTCCAAAGCTACAGAGAAACTCTGTCTCGAAAAACAAAAACAAAAAAATGACATCAGATTAAAAAAAATACTTTTTGGGGCTGGAGAGATGGTTCAATGGTTAAGAGCACTGGATGCTCTTGCAGAGAGGTTCTGAATTCAATTTCCAGCAACCACATGGCAGCTTAAACCGTTAATTCCAGTTCTAGGGCATCTGACATCTTCACACAGAAACACATGCAGGTAAAACACTAATGCATATAAAAAAATCATTTTGCCTAAAATGAAATTTCTTTTTTCTCTTCTCATTTTCACTTAAATTAAGGAGACACAGTTTAAGACCTCAAGCACACATTCTTTTTTATTAAGCTAAGACATTAGTCAAATAACATGGTTTTCAATATTTATTGAATTCTTTAATTTTATCTTTAAATTTTTAAATTAAATTTAATTTTTTTTTTTGAGGCAGGGTCTCTCATGTATCCCAGGCTGGCCTCAAACTTGCTATGTGGCTAAGGATGACATTTAATTTCTGATCTTCCTACCTCCTTCTCCCAAGTGCTGCGATTACAGGCACGTGCCATCATCCCAGTTTTGTGTTTCAGGTAGCCTTATATAGACTCGTCTGGTCCCAAACTCATTATGCAGTTGAGGTTGACTGGCTTTGAATTCCTTATCTTTCTGCCAGTGTCTCCACGGGATGGGATCACTGGCATGCAGCCCACATTGGGCATCTGTGATGTCTTGGGTGTAAATTTGACTACATCTTGAATAAACTAAAACCCAAAAAATGGAAGGCACACCTGTGAGGGATTTCAGGTTAATTTGAAGAATGACTATCACTGCTAATCCAGATCTTTGAGGTAGGAAGACTGGTGTAGGAGAGTCCTTCTGTATTTGGGTTGCTTTCATTGGTTGAATAAAGAAACTGCCTTGGCCTGTAGGATAGGGTAGCCCTTAGGTGGGAGGAGTAGACAGAATGGAAGGCTGTGAGAGAGAAGGCACTGGAGCAGACGCCATGTTCGCCAGCCCGAGATGGACTTTGGTTAGAATCTTCCTGGTAAGCCATGACCATGTGGTGATACACAGATTACTAGATATGAGTTAAACTAATATGTATAAGAGGTTAAAACTAATGGGCCAGGCAGTAATTTAATTAATACAATTTTTGTGTGGTTATTTCAAATGTAAGCTAGCCCAGTGGCCGGGAGCCGGGCGGCGCCAGGAACAAAAGGGCCCGCGCTCCTCAGATGCTGGGAACACAGCCCTCTGCTCCTCATTACTACAACAAGCCTTTAATCGCAATCTAATCTGGGCTACACCTTCTGCTGGCAGCCTATATAAGGACATGGAAGAAGCAAGCTGTTGCTCTTTGCCTGCTTGCTCTCACCTTCCTAGCACGTCCATTACTTCAGTGGCATTACAGCCTACTTCTTTGGGATTCTGGCATACACTGTAGATAAGCTGAGACATCCAGCCTCACAGACTGAGCAACTATTGGATTCTTGAACTATTGGTTAGCAGGCTTCCATTGTTGGATTAGGTGGACCACAGTCTGTAAGCCATTCTAGTAAATCTCCTTTCTATATATACATATAGACAGGATCGTTCTGTAAATCCTGTTACTCTTGACTAATACAGATCTAACACCATTTGAAATTAACATTATTAACTGTGGAGAGACCGGACTGTTCAAAATGTCAACTACTGAGCGTTGTGAAATGTTAGTTAAAGATGTGTTACATTCTTTTAGGCTGTGGAACATGTCTAAAATACCTGATTGGTCTAATAAAGAGCTGAACAGCCAATAGCGAGGCAGGAGAAAGAATAGGCAGGGCTGACAGGTAAAGAGAATAAACAGGAGGAGAAATCTGGGAAGAGAGAGGAGCAAGAAAAGGAAGAGGACACTTGTGGCCAGTCACCCCACCATCCAGTCACCCCACCATCCAGCCAGGCAGACATGGAGTAAGAAGTAAAGAAAAGGAATATAGAGTAGAAAAAGGTAAAAGCCCAGAGGCAAAAGGTAGATGAGCTAATTTAAGAAAAACTGGCTAGAGAAGGGTGGTGGTGGCGCACGCCTTTAATCCCTACACTCAGGAGGCAGACACAGGTGGATCTTTGTGAGTTTGAGGCCAGCCTGGTCTACAAAAGCTAGTTCCAGGACAGTCAGGGCTGTTACACAGAGAAAAACCTGTCTCAAAGAAACAAAACAAACAAACAAAAAAAATTGATTAGAAAGAAGCCAAACTAAGGCATTTATAAAAAAGAATAAAGACAGAATAAGATTCCATGTGATTTATTTGGGAGCTGGGTGGTGGGCCCCCAAAGAATAAAGAATCAAAACAAAACAAACAAACAAAAACAACAATTGGGTGTTGGTACTGTCAGCTTATTACACAGCACAAGGCCTCACAGAATCACAAAATGTGAACTATGGTAACTCTCCTACTACGGTGACATGTAACAATCTCTCAATCATTTATAATATATGCAAAGAAACGATATAACTATGTGGTGGTTTGAAAGAAAATAGTCCCATAGTCCCAAAGAGAGGGGTGCTATTAGGAAGTGTGGCCTTATTGGAGTAGATGTGGTCTTGTTGGAAGAATTGTGTCACTGTGGGGGCAGCTTTGGAGGTCTCCTATGCTCAAGCTACACCCAGTGTGGCA
>JAQHUG010000172.1:2771761-2803385 GCA_028555095.1 Dicrostonyx torquatus | reverse complement strand
ACACTAGTGCTACAACCCACATCCCTGCACCATCAAAGGGGACACTAGTGCTACAACCCATGCCCTGCACCATCAAAGGGGACACTAGTGCTATACCCCACGTCCTGCACCAGCTGGAACAATCCTATTCCACCCACCTCCTGCATCCCAAACAGCGCTATCATTCCATTTACAAATGTGTAATCAGTAAAATTAAGGATGGTTTATCTTAAACAATCTCACCACCATAATTTCATGTTTTAAAAATCATTGAACATCAAATATCTACTCTGTCCCCAAATTTCCAATTATCTGACAAATGTGATCTTTGTCCGGTTCTATGGTGGAATCCAGATCTATAGAAGGTCTGTCAGCTGACAGATCTCAAGTGTCTTTGAACCCCCTATCTTCTTCCCTGTGCTTCCCTTCATTGTAATATATTTGGAGAAACAAAGTTACTGTTCTATGGGACTTTCAATCGTCCGGATTTTGATGATGGTAGCGCTCTGGAATAGTTTAACCATTTATTAGTGTGCTCTCCTTTGTTCTCGGTGGTCCACCTAGAGGTAGTGCATCTTTTCTGGGGAGAGGTGATGGGTAGTTCTGTGTTGGAGACTGAAAATTTGGAGACTGAGTAGATATTTGACATTTAGCCATTTTTAAAACAAAAAAATCATGATAGTGATTATGCTTAAAACTTTACAAACGCTACTGTACTACAAAGCATAACACCAGAAACAAAATGTATTCCAGACAACAGGTGCTATAAAATGTCCTCACAGCTTACAAAAGAGTCTCTTAAGAAATGTTCTGAGGTCAGATGAGCAGACAGGATCAGATATGACTGCCAGAGATCTTAATGCAGCCTGACTGAACCCGAGCTTCTAACCACTGTGCTGAATTTCTCATTTATTGAAGGTGAACTGAGGGTACTATGGAGAATTTCCATTTGGTGTTGCAGTGCTGGGAATTGATCAGAGGATGGCCTCCACTTGCTAGTTAAGAAATCTGCCACTTGAATTATAGCCCCAACCTCATTTTACTTTATTTTGAGATGAGGTCATACTAATTACTCAGAATAGCATGAATACAATCTATAATCCGGGCAGCCTCTCAACTCAGACCCTCCTGACTCAGTTTTGTAGGTTTGTGCCACCAGGTCCGGCTGGCAGAATTATAACTATAACTATAATATGAAGGTAGGCAGCAGTTTCCTGAAAGATGAACACAAAAGCACTACTAAGCTTACAGACACAATCAGAGAGGGTAGAGAGGGACCAATGAGGGCTTGGCAGAACAAATCAGAGTTAGTTAAAGGAATGCTTGTGAGTTTAACTCACAGCACATTCAGTAAAATGATTTCATTGTCAGTACAACACAAAAGACATTTCTGTTGCTACAGCTAAGTATGAAATAGTGAAGTATTTCTTAGTTACAGTGATCCTCTGCATAACTGTTTCTGGGAAAAGAACTTAACCACATCAAACCTAAGATAGCAAATAAAAACTAAGAACTCAAAATTTTATTCCACAACCATCAGAAATCTCAGTAGTTAGTCACTCTCTTCCTCCTTTTCCTGAGTCAGAGTCTTACTCTATAGCTGCCCTTGACCTTAAGGGCACAGTTCAGGAATGCTGGGATTACAGGTGTGAGTCACCATGCTTGCTGGAATTACTCTTTAAGACAAAACCTTAAAAAGAAAAGAAAAAAAAAGAGAGAAAAAGAAAAAAGAAAAACTTTCAACACTCGGGAGGCAAAGGCAGGCGGATTTGTGAGTTCGAGGACAGCATGTTCTACAGAGTGAGCCCCAGGACAGTCAGGGAGAGCTACACCAAGAAACCTTGTCTTGAGAAACCAACCAATCAACCAACAAACAGAATCATTATCTGCTTGAGACAATCATGAAGAAAGTTATTTAAATTCTTAAAAACCTTCCATGTACCTGGGGCTGGAGAGATGGTTCAGTGGTTAAGAGCACTGGCTACTTTTCCAGATGACCCAGGTTTAAGTCCCAGTGCCCAAATGGCAGCCCACAATTATCTATCACCTCCAGTTCCAGGGCATCTGGTACCCTCCTCTGGTCTCCTTGGAAAAACAGGTACACATATTTGTGTGGACATACATGCAAGCAAGGCAAAATACCCCCCCCACTTTAAAAAAACCAAACCTTTCAATGTAAAAAAGGCAAGTTCTGATTTATAGATCTTACAAGATTAATATCTGGCAACCTGAGGCAACAACTGATATGACAGTGACCTCACAGCTATTTTCTTTCTTTCTTTCTTTTCTTTCTTTCTTTCTTTCTTTCTTTCTTTCTTTCTTTTTTGTTTTGTTTTTTGAGACAAGGTTTCTCTGAGTAGCCCTGGCTGTCCTTGAACTCAGAATCTGCCTGCCTCTGCCCCACCAGGCCTGGTTCTACAGCTATTAATCCTACTCTCCAAATAATATAATTGAAGACTATTTTTCCTTTGTGTTAAAAAAATCAGAAATGATTATAAGTTATTATTGTACTATGAGTTATGTTACTTAAAAAGCCAGTGGATCTGTATGTATAGTATATGTATGTGCTGCATGGATGCACGTAGGTGTGCATGTGTGTAGGGGAGTGTCCCAGGGGACACTACCTCAATTTGCTCTTTACCTCACTCTTTAGAGTCTCACTATGTAGCCCTGGCTGGCCTGCAGCTTACTATGTAGACCAACCAGGCAGACCTTGAACTCAGAGAGCTCCATCTGCCTCACCTTCCGAGTGCAGGGACTAAAGGCATGTGTCATTGCACCTGATTTTCCACTTTACTTTTGCAGACAGGGCCTTTCACTGACCCTGGAGTTTGCTGACTCAGCTCTCCTGGCTGGGAAATGAGCTCTAGATATCTACCTGTCTCTGCCTCCCAGCACAGGTGAAGATGTATGCTGTCTTGTCTGGCTTTGTCATGGGTGGTTGGGATCCACGCTCAGATCCTCACACATGGCAAGTACCAGCCAAGCCAAATCCGAAAATTGTATAATTTGATTATAGTAATGGAGACTGAATCCAAGGCCTTGCATGAACTTGTCAATCATGCTACTCAATGATAAACCTTAATTACTTTCCTCTTCATAGATTATATAAATGTATTAAACAGAACACTAATTTTTCTTAAGTGCAAAATCCTTAAGAAAAAGCTTACTTCTATTATTACAGCTGCAAAGTTGAAAAAAAGTCAAATTATTATTATTACAACAATCTCAAATTGTTAACATGTTATCAGGCAGAATAATAAAGTAATACATACATTCGTTTTTTCTCCTCAAACATTATCTGAGGCGACTCAAGTCTGAACTCTCTGGAAAGAGTGTGGAGCTATCTGTCCTCACAACTGGTACGATAGCACCGAGCTCGTGCCCACTGATCTCCACAGTGCAACAACTATGCTCATCAACTATCCCATGAAAACAAGATAAACACAGTGAGAACAGATGTAATTCCATCACCCAAATGTGAGCTAGTGATTTTCTCACTATGTAGACCAGGCAGACCTTGAACTCACAGAGATCCTTCCTGAGTGCCACTATGGCCAGCTTCTTTTATCAACAAAACAAAAAAATATCTTGATTAATCCTTCAATAACTTCATAATTGTCTTTTGAGCATTTCCATCTGTCTCTGCCACCTTCTCCCAAATCCACCGTCCATTATTCCTACTCAAATTTGTGTCCTTATTTGAAAAAACAATCCATTGAGTCTCATTAGTTCTACCTGCATACTCTAGGAGCCTGGCTATGAACTGGAGTGAGTTAGACCTACCAGGGTCACAGCCCTAAGAACTAACTCCTCCTCTCCTGGCAGCTGTCAGTTACCAACAGATCCTCAGTTAGCGGTGGAACTTCATGTCCACCTCCCCGCTGTTACGATTTTGTCTGGTTTGAGTGTGTAGATCTTGTACAGGCCGTCACAACTGACTTGTACTCATGTGTGCAACTGCCCTACTGTGTCTAGAAAACACTGCTTCCTTGAAGATATCCACAGCCTTTGGGGATATTCTGTGCCCCTCCTTTTTAGGTATAAGCTCCAGATTTAAAAAAAAAAGTTTTTATTACATTTTAACTTATTTGGTGTGTGTGTGTGTGTGTGTGTGTTTGTATGTGCATATATATGCATGCTTGTGCTACAGCATGTGTGGTGGTCAGAGGACTTGGGGGAGTCAGTTCTCTCCATTCTCCATGTTGTTCTGGGATCAAAGTCAGATCTCTAGTTTGGAAGCAAGTTTCTTACCCACTGAGGCATCTCACTGGCCTGACTTGGTTTCCTAAGGAACATCTCAGAATTGCCTTTAGATATAGAAATGTATATTATTCCCTAATTGTGTTCCCAAACTCCCCTTCTAAGAAAACAAGTAGGGGGCTGGAGAGATGGCTCAAAGGTTAAGAGAGAGCACTGGCTGTTCTTCCTGAGGTCCTGAGTTCAATTCCCAGCAACCACATGGTGGCTCACAACCATCTGTAATGAGCTCTGGTGCCGTCTTCTGGCGTGTAGGCATACAAGGAGGCTGAACACTGTATACATAAGTAAATAAGTCTTAAAAAAAAAAAACACAAGTAAAAAACAAATTCAAGGTTTATTTTTCCTCTTTCTTAAAGTTCTTCAAAGGTAGACTAAAGTCCTTCCTTATCAGAAAATAGCCTATAGACTCTAAGTTTATATTCTTGCATTTTTTAAATGTTTAAAAACTCAACCCCTGAAATTTTATTCTGATGTATGGATTTTAAAGTATAAATCTTGAGGGTTGATTTTGCAGCAGCCTAGGCTGTTAAGCCATGTAGCACTGAAATGGTCCCCAGGGAGTTGTGAGGTCCCATAAGGCACCTTCTAGAGAGCACAGGATGACACAGACTTGGGCTAGGCAGGGACTGCCTTTGAGGTTTCTAGTGGAGGCAGGGCAATATGAAACAAACCTTTTTTTTTTTTTTTTGGTTTGTCTTTTTAAGATAAGAGCTCACCACGCAGTACAGGCTGGCCTTGAACTCACAATCTCCTTAACTCTTAATCCAGTTCAAAGATTAGAATGTGTGCCACAAACTCACACATAAGTCTCAATCTCACCATGTACTTAGTAGATACGAGTTTGAGTTCACTCATAAATTCCCTAAGCCTTTACCATGAGAGGAAAATGTAACCAGACCATCACATTATCCTAGGATAAATGAAGTAATGGTTAGTTACTATTTTTAGAGCAGCACTGAACATAAACCAATGAGTTAGTTGATAGCTCCTGAGTAATGGTGATGAACTAATTTTGGCAGTTCTTTCTAAGGCCATTTAACCCACATGGCAATAGTGAACACTTTGGTATATACATACACAAACACAATAACGAAAGTCAAGACAGAACGTCGTATATTAGTATTCTGAATTAATGTGGCATATGTTGTATTACTTTAATGTATAAAAGGAGATGAACAAAAATATGTAGCTTCATAAGGAATGCAGGAAGTAACATGCAACTTAACATGGCTTAAGTATTCAAAAGAAGACAGACATCCCAGGAGTACAAATGTCAAGTTTCAACTCCTGAAATAAACACCTTCAATTGTTCAGTTAGAACAGCAATGTATTATCCTAAAACCATGTTTGTTTGTTTGTTTGTTTGTTTGTTTTTGAGTCAAGGTTTCTCTTTGTAGCTTTAGAGCCTATCCTGGAACTCACTCTGTAGATCAGGCTGGTCTTGAAATCACAGAGATCCACCGGTCTCTGCCTTCAGAGTGCTGGAATTAAAGGCGTGCGCCACCATCATCCGGTTTAACACAAGGCACAATGGCACAAACCTGCAATCCCAGCACACAGGAAGCAGAAGTGGGAGGGTCAGGAATTCAAGGTCATCCTCAGTTACAGGTAAGAAAAAACAATAACCATCACTATTCATTCACTCAGCCAAGCATTTAACATCTACTGACTTCTAGTTATCAAACTGGTCACAAACAACAAAACATTTTGGTCTAAGGCACATACCTTTATAGGTCTCAGGAGGTAATAAAATCAGTAGTTCATAAAGCCTCTGTCTATAAACTACTGATGGTGTTTTCAAAGAATTTCCATATGTCTTTAGTATTGAAGAAAGCCTTAAAACAAAAGAAAAAGTGTATCTTAGTGTGTATGTTACATGGAAATGTATAAACATGGAACAGGTCAACATATAAACACAAGCTAATGAAAATTAGTGCTAATTTATGTTTTTAAAACAAGGTGACATCATAGGTCTACATGGAATTCTAGGGATGCAGTTCAGGGTAGAGTGCCTGCCTAACATACGAGGCCTGGGTTTTATCCCTGCCACGGCAAACCAACAAAACGATCAAACAACAACAATAATAACTTTTCTGACAGACTTCATAAAGTGAAACCATAAAGTTGGCTTTCATTTCAAAGGCTGTTAAGTATTTATTATACTGGAAACTGTAAGCTCTTCTATAAAATTTCAAGCTACAACCTGGCATTTGCCAGAAACAAAAATCTATTAGGTAGAAAATTAATTCAATAAATAAAGCAAAATAAACACTGGTTTTATTTTATAAACTTCACCTTGATAATCACGAAAGAACTAAGGTTTTTAAAAAAGAACAAGAATTTAAGAAAAAGAAGTTACAGAAAATGAAGACATAAAAAACAAATTCTAAGACAAACAAGGCTCTTTTTTAGAAAGCTTAACAGGTATGCCCTTAGTGAGACTCAACAGGAAAGACAAGAAAAACATGATTAAAACTTCTCCAGAATAAAGGGACACTACAGTTACAGAAAACTTTAAATGTAAGATTTTGAGAGATAATGATAGGAACAATTTTATGCTAAAACCTCCAAAGATAACAATTAGGAAATCTTTTAGAAAAATTTACTTGCCAAATTTTACTTAAACAGACAAAGAGCACAGAACATTTCCCAAATAGACCTCACAAAGTCAGAAACAAGAAATGGATTTTGCAGTATTTAAAAAAAAAATTCAGCTGGGCGGAGGTGGCGCAGACCTTTAATCCCAGTACTCAGCAGGCAGAGGCAGGTGGATCTCTGAGTAGAGGCCAGCCTGGTCTACAAGAGCTAGTTCTAGGATAGCTCCAAAGCCACAGAAAAACTCTGTCTTAAACAACAAAAAACAAACAACAACAACAACGAAACAAAAGACAAACAAAAAAAAATGAAGAAATTTCAGATGATGGCCTCAGTAAGTTTTATGTGGCAGATCATTCCAATCACACATAAACTCTCTCGATGAAACCTTATTCTATGGGGTTAATAACATTTCAATACTTCATGGAAAAGACAGTACAAGAAAGAAACAGGACAGAATACCTATGACTATATATAAAGAAACCCATAACAAAACCACATCCAGAAGCTCATAAAACTGATAAGTAACTTTCTTAAAGTTTATCACATTTAACAATTCGATACAAATCAAAATTTTCTCATTTTAAAAACTAAAATAAAAACCATGGTCTAAAATAGCACGTACTTAAAAAAGAAGTCTATAGCAAATATCACTGTCAAGAACAAAGTATCAGGTGGGGCATGGTGGTGCACACCTTTAATATCAGCACTTGGGAGGCAGAGGCAGACAGATCTGTGAGTTCGAGGCCAGCCTAGTCTACAGAGTGAGTTCCAGGACAGTCAGGGTTGACAGTCAGAGAGACCCCGTCTAACGAAACAAAACAAAATATCAGAAGTGATCCTTGAAAACCCTCTCTTTAGGATTCCTGTTGTTTTATTTTTTGAGAGGCTCTAGGCTGGCTTCAAATGTGTGTTCTGCCGGACTCTACTTGTGTCTGTTCTAGATGTGTCTGTTCATCACATCTGGCATTTTGAAAAAAGAGAGGTTACACTGCCCAGGCCTGACTCAAACAACCCTCCAGTCTCAATCTCTTGAGGGATTGAGACTATATGTACACTCACTGTATGTGAATTCTATGTGGGTGTTTTCATGCCTTGTTTTTTTCTTAATTTTTAACAAGGATTATGTGTGGAGGTTTTTGCTTGTGCACCTGCTGCATGCCTGGTGCTGTGGAGACCAGAAGAGGTCATCAAGTCATCAGGAATTGGAGTTACAGATGCTTTTGTGCTGCAAAATGCATGCTGGGAATTGAACCTGGGTCCTCTGGAAGAGCAGCCAGTGCTTTTGACCACTGAACTATCTCCCCAACTCACTTGTATGCTTTTTAAAAACATGATCTTTGGAGTGCAGGCTAGTTTTGACTTTGTGGTGATTATTTGTCTCCCATGTGCTGGAATTGTAAGTGTGCTCTACCTGTAATTCCACACAGCCTCTATGAAGTGGCCAAATGCACTTATAGAATGAATAAGCACTTAGAAGACACAGTATGACAGTAAGGACTATGAGGGGCAAAATCTAGATCTACAATTATGCGTGTGCATGTGTGTCAACACATGTGTGGGTACACTGGTGTGTACATGAGTATGTTGAGGTAACAAGTCTTTTCTTACTCTCTATCCAGAGCTTGCCAGTTCTAGCCAGTCTAACTAGATGGCTTGCCCCAGGGACCTGCCATCTCTGCCTCCTGAGTGTGCCTCCCTAGTTTTAGGATGGAATCAGAAGATCCAAACTCAAGCTTATACAGCAAGTGCTTCATCCTCTGAGGCATCTGTCCAGGCCTACACATTCGTTTTTAACATGGAAATGACCAGAAAGGTGGTTGACAAACATGTCAGATACATTCTGTTTTTCTTTTCCTTCCTTCCTTCCTTTTTTCTAGAAAAGGTTTCTCTATGTAGCTTTGGCTGACCTGAAACTCATTTTGTAGACCAGGCTGGCCTCTAATTTAGAGATCCACTCACCTCTGTCTCCTGGTGCTGGGATTAATGGCGTGTGCCACTGTCACGTGACTCAGTTACGTTTTCATACAGTATCAATGAACAGATCATATAAACACACATCACTTATTTAATAACTGCAACAACAAAACGTAGCTGGTAACTGAGTCTTTAAAAGTATAACCGTTTTATTTGTAAGACACCATGATAATAGAGAAATATCAGGTCAAAGTACTATAAAAATTTAAATTTTCTTCACATTTATGTATAGATTCAGTTTACAAAAAAAATTTCAATGGGAGATGATCCAAAGTGTATAAATGCCAATAGCCTTAAGAAGGCTTGCTCTAAGGTGTAATCCATTACAAAGATGATGTGTTGACAAAGAGGCTGGCAAGCAGACCAACAGTGGCAATGAAGGGCACAGAGAAGAGTCACGCGTGTTTTGGGAGGCAGTCGTGAGAAGAGTGATGGTAATCACAGAAGAAGGGTAGACTGTTAAAGTGAGGCACAAGACAGTGAGCTTTCCACATGAAAAAGAAAATGAAACTGGGCCTTTGCCTGGCCTGAATTTTCTGTCCTTGAAAACTCATGTGTTGAACATTTACTTAACCTCTGCCTTTTTCGGCAGTGGACACGCCATCCAGAAGGAGGGTGGCCTCAGCCACATCTGCAAACACCAGAAGCACCTAGGTGCAGAGGGAATGCTATGGATCACAAGTGTTAGCCAGGCTGCTGTAAGGCATTCCTACTGAAGAGGATCCACAGCTCTGCATTAACATCACTAAGCTGTGGGTGCTGGGCAGTGAGCAGGTAAGGGCAAACAGAGATACCTGCACTGCTGATACGGTGTGTCCAGATTTCTGCGGAGTTCCAGAGAAGGGGAGGCTCTAGAAGCAGCCTCATTGTGAAGTCCTTTTTTGAGACAGAATCTCACCATGCAGTCTTAGCTAGACTGGAACTAGCAACACAGACCAGGATGGCCTTGAATTCAGAGATCTACCTGCCTTTGCCTTCCTAGGATTAGGGCATACCTTAGCACTTCTGGTTCCAAATTCTCCAGAAGAGATGACAGAAGATTAAATGTGTCCTGGTGGCTTAAAGTCACATACAGGTAGTTAATTAAATGCTATCCATTAAACCCAAGAAATTAACTAATAAAAATAAATCCTAAATCCTAAGTCCAACACTGTTGGATGGTTGGGTGATGTGGGATGGCCTTCTGTATATGTGTTGCTTTTGTTGGTTGATGAATAAAGATGCTTCAGCCAATGATTGAGAAGAGTAAATAAAGCCAGGCAGGAAATTTGAACAGAGATAGAGAGAGAGTAGGAATCAAGGAGATGCCATATAGCTGCCAAAGGAGACAGACACCCAGAACATTACACAGTAAGCCACAGCCTCGTGGAGACAAAAAAATTAGTAGAAATGGGTTAATTTAAGATATAAGAGCTAGCTAGAAGTACGTTTGAGCCATTGACCAAACAGTATTGCAATTAATATAGTTTCTGTGTGATTGTTCAGGCCTGGGTGGCTGGGAAACAAATGAGCAGTCTCCCTTACAGCTGGGCCTTTTGCCTCCGTCCTCATGAATGATTAGTGACTTTATGAAATGTTTTGACAGAGGCAGTTTGTTCCTTCTGCCACATGAGGACACACCATTCACCCTCTTCAAAGGATGGAGGAAGAAGGTATCATGTTGGAGATGGACAGCAGGTTCTTACCAGACGTTATTCTGTCATCTCCTGGATGCAGACTCATAGTCCCCAGAACTGCAAACACATATTTCTGTTCCCTGAGTCGGCTGGTCTGAGGCATTTAGTCACAGCAGTATAAATACACTGGGACAGACTTCTACCTCACTCTAAGTAGAAACTCCAACTTGATGGAGTAAAGATTTAAGCATAAAAAATAAAACTTGAAATATAAGAAAATCAAAGCAAAAGTATGTAAGATGGGGGCTGGTGTGTGGCACACATCTTGAATCCCAGCACTTGAGAGAAAAGGCAGGTATGGATCTCTGTGAGTTCAAGGTCAGTCTGGTTCAGCCAGAGATACCCTATTAAAAAACAAAAACCAAAATACCTAAATCAACACCCCTCCCTCCCAAAAAACACCAAGTAAAAGATGTGACATTTAAGAACATATTAATAAAAAATATTTTAGTATTTTAATGGATAGCAACAGTATTGCAAATATCTAAAAAGTCATATAAATCAAAGAGGACAAACAACCTAAAAGGAAAGGAACGTCTGTTGCTTATGCTCTCATTTGACTGTCTCTACAAGTCAAGTCATGCTGGACTACAGACACATATGTCTCTCCACTCACATCTCATGTGTGACTCCTGAGCTGTAAGAGCTGAGCAATTTCAGTGTAGACCTTACAGCCAATAAAGCTCAATATATTTAATAGCAAATTAATAGGCCATTAATAGCAAATGTTTGTAGCCCCTGCTATACCCATGTTTGATTCAATGATGTTTATTCTATTATTGTATTTTACAGGTCATACCCTAAATGTATTTTTTTTAAACATAAAACAGTGTATCATTAAAAACCTTTGGAAAGTTTTTTCTCTATACCTTAGTAATTTAGAAATTAGTGCTTATGACTGGAAGTTTTATATACATATACACATATACTCACTCACACTTACACACACGCTATAAAAAGTGCTGGCTTTCCCTGTGTCTTATCAGAGAGTTTAGGAGAAGTACAAACACACAGAAACCTGGAAGTGTTAACAAGCATCTAGTACTTAGGAACACAGAACAGCATTAACAAATACAATGCATACCTGCAAAGGTTAGCAGGCTTAAGATTTAATTTCTTATTAAATCTGCCTGTATGGAAGGTATATTATTCACCAAGTTAATTTTCCTTCCCTTTTAATATGCATTTCCTCTCAAGATCCTAGCCTAAAAAAAAAGAAAAGTCACACATCTAAATGATTGCCTTCCCCTGCAAAATAACCAACCATATTGGCTTGTCTTATCAGTGTATCTAGGGATGGCGTACAGAGGGTGACTAAGTGCTCTTAGGAAACTCTACCAGTCTGAACAGTTGATCCTTACTGAGTCAGCAAATCCACAGCGCAGGGAAGTGGTGGCAGAAGACGCTGAATTACTTCCTCAGTAAGAAGATCACCACAGTGGGAAATGAGGCTCTTGACAGCTGAAAATGAGAACAGACATTGACTTGGTACAGTGTAATCAGCCATAAAACAAGAGCATTCAGCTATGTAATATCATCAGCAACGTTACAGGGAAGTGTGCTCAAAACAAAAAACATCTTGAAATTCTAATGATAAAAAGGAAGCTAGTATCTTCCATCTCTGTATTTTTTCAAGAATTTCTGGCCAGGCAGAAGAACAGATAGGTGCCTAGCCCAATCATCATCAGCAACTGACGGGAGCAGATACAGAGAACCAAGTCAAACATTAGGCAGAGCTTGGGGAGCCCCAAAAGAAAGGGATGAAGGATGGTAGGAGCCAAAGGGGTTGAGGACACCACGAGACCATGGCCCACAGACTCAACCTAGCAGGGCTCATAGGGGCTCAGAGAGACTGAAGCAGCAATCATAGAGCCTGCATGATCTGTTCTAGGTCCTCTGTATGTGTGCTACGGTTGTCAGCTTGGTGTTTCGAAGAACTCCTGAAAATGGGAGTGGGGTGTCTCTGACTCTTTGCCTGCTCTTGGGACCCTTTTCCTTTTACTGGGTTGCGTCGTCCAGTCTAGATATGAGGGTTTGTGCCTAGTCTTATTGTATCTTGTTATGTTGTGTTTGGTTGACACCCCTGGGAGGCCTGCTCTTTTCTGAAAGGAAATGAGGAAGAGTGGAGTGTAGAAACTATAGTCAATATGTATTTTATGAGAGAATTAAAAAAAAAAAAACCTGGGATTGTTAAGAAATTAGTAAATTAACAAAATGCTGTTGTCTTGAGGCTGTATTTACCCTAGAGCTCAGAAGTTTAAAAAAAGAAAAAGAAGTCAAAGCTGGGCACAGTGGCCCAAGCACTTAATCCCAGTACTTGATAGTTATCAGTCTAGGGCACCACTCTCTAATGTGGCTGGCTGCCACTCTCACCAGCAACCAATTTCATCCAGGTATGGAGACCCTAGTCAGAACCCCGTCCTTTACGCGAAAGGAAGCACACAGAACACATACAGACAAAGGGAAGAGGAGAGAGATGACAGGCAACCTACCACAGAGAGCACCAGCTCGGCCCTCCAGGGTCACTTGCCACGTAAAGGAATCTCCTCGGCTTTTCTCTGTTTCTAGATCTTTGGGAGATGCTGGAAAGACACACTTCCACAGCAGCAGAACGCGAGCGAGATGACGGCTGACCACAGCAGGGCCTGCGAAAGGAACCTAAGGTGACTCTGGAGCTCTTAGGGTGAACATATTTTAATTCACAACTGCAATGCTTTGTATCTTTCTGTTTTATGGTTCCAAATGAATCTACGACTGAATGAACCACTATTAGAAGTGTTGGAGCACAGAAAAGAAACAAGGAATGCAACAGCAAGGCTTGGGCTGGGGTGTCAATTTCCAGCTACTGTGTCTCCTCTGACAGAATGTATTTCAATTCTCTTGAAAAAACTGACAAGTACCACATAAACATTGTGACAATTCTCAGAGTAAATTTGTTTTATTTTTTAATTATAAGTATATATGTGTGTCTGTATTTGGGTATGCATATAAGTGCAGTGTCCCATGGAAGCCAAAAGAGGTTGCAGATCCCTAAAGTTGGAGTTATAGGCAGTAGTGAGCTGCTCGATTGTGGGAGCTGGAAACCAAACTCAGGTCCTCTGCAAGAACAAGCGCTCCTAGCTTCTGAGCCATCTCTCTAGCCTGTTTATTTTTGGAGGTGTACTTGGGAACTCAGGCTGGCTTGGAACTCATGATCCTCCTGCCTTAGCCTCCTAGTGCTAAGCCTGCAGGCATGTACCACACTGCCAAGCTTTCCAGTGTTAAATGTTAATAGCAATTCGCTCTGAGATCAAAATTCAAAAGCAACAGACAGCTCATCAGGTAAAGGTGCCTACTACTGTGGTGATAGTTTGTGCTCCAACAAAGCTTGCATGAAGATCAGAGGGCAGAGCTAGCCACTAGTTAGTCATAGAGGTCAGGCAGTGGTGGCATACACCTTTGAACCCAGCACTTGGGATGTCATGCCTTTGATCCAGTACTTGGGAGGATCAAGTCTTTGATCCCAGCACTAGGGAGATGGAAATAGGAATATAAGGTGAGTGGAGACAAGATCTCAGACCCATTCTTTCTGAAGCTTCATAGAAACAGGTTTGAGGCTAACTTAGTCTACAGAGTGAGATTCAGGACAGCCATGGCTATACAGAGAAATCTTGTCTCAAAAAAGACATATAGCTGGGCAGTGGTGGTGGTTCTCTCCCTTTAATCCCAGCACTCGGGAGGCAGAGGCAGACAGATCTCTGTGAGTTCGAGACCAGCCTGGTCTACAAGAGCTAGTTCTAGGACAGGCTCCAAAACCACAGAGAAACCCTGTCAAGAAAAACCAAAAAAAAAAAAAAAGAAAAAAAAGAAAAAAAAAAGGACATAAGAACAAACTACAGGTGCTTCAGCTGGCCAAAGATAAGGGTCAGAAGCAATAATGACTACATTGACTTGAAACATAGAAACATACAATATTCCATGAATTTATAATGGTATCTGAAGATTCTAGGAGTTCATCTATTTATTTTTTGCAGTACTGGGTACTGAACCTAGCGCTTTATGAATGCTAGGCAAGTTCTCTACCATGAGGTGAGTCCCTAGCCTTAGGATTTTAGAATATTCTAAAAACTGATAACAAAGGAAATGAGTAGGGGCCAGGGAGATGGTTCAATTGTTAACGATTGAAGAACACGCATAAGGATCTCTTTAGGATGCCCAGCATCCAAGAAAAAAGCTGGGCAAGATGTATTACCCAGTGTCTGCGTGTGTGTGTTAATGGAGTTGGCAGCCAGTCCAGCCAAACAGTGAGCTCCAGATTCAGTGACATACACTGCTTCTAAAGACACAGTGGAGAGTGACTGACAGAGATAACAGATGTCAGTCTCTAGTATCCACACTCATGCTCACTTCCTCTAAGTGTGCATATACATAAAACTATATACATATATCCCAACAAATCTAACACACACAAGGGTGGAGGACAATACGTAAAAAACAGAGCCCAAGAAAACACAGTAATTAAATATTCATAAGAAATTAAAATTTTTATGTAGTAGTTATGAATATACAATAAGTATGTACAAATCAATCTCTCTTCTCTTTTTGACATAAACTCTTGTTCACTAGCCCATGCCAACCTTAAACATGCAATCCTCCTATCTTAGCTCAGCCCACTCTGCAACCATGCCAGGCTTCCTCCTCTCTTTTGCTTTAAGGAGAAGAACCCTGTATAACCGTGCTTCAGGCAATGACACTGCATGTGCAGTGTTTTCTCAAGACACTGAATTTACTGGGGCAGAAAACTCAGGGTTAAGAGTTCTTGTTGCACACATATGAGGGTAGGAAGCTAGGTCTCAGGACCCATGTAAGATGAGGATGGCTAGAACTGCAACACTGAGTGTCATGGAAAAAAGTCCACAAGATCCAGGTTCAGAGAGACCCTGCCTCAAATGAAAAGGTGTAAAGCTGGAGGAAAACACCTGATGTTCCCCAAGGTCTTTGCAACCAAACACACACACACACATACACACACACACACACACACACACACACACACACACACACACACACACCACTTTGAATAACTTAATGGAGTATGGGGGGTCTGGAGAGATGATTCAGGGGTTAAGAGCACCAGCTGCTCTTCCAGAGGATCTGGGTTCAATTTCCAGCACCCACATGGTTGTTCACAACTATTTCTAACTCCAGCTCCAGGTGATCTAACACCCTCTTCTGGCCTCCACAGGTAGCAGGCACGCACGTGGTACATAGACACACATGGAGACATAACATGCACATAAAATACAGCAATAAGTAATTTATTTGGAAAGTGGGCTAGGCAGTTAAATGCATTGGCTATTGTCCCACAGGACCTGGGTTCAATTCCCAGCACCCACAAGGCAGCTCACAGCCATCTGCAACTCCAGTTCTAGGTTATTTAGAAACCCTCCTCTGGTCTGTCTGAACCAGGCATCCATTTGGTACACAGATATATCTGTACACAAAATGCCTATATACTTAAAATAAAAACAAGTAGTAAATCTTACAAAAACTAATTTTCCCCTTTAATCCATCAGCACCATTACCATGGCAAGTACAACACCAAATACCAAATAAAGATTGCAAAATGATGACTTCTTCTACATTCTCTGTAAACACCTTACACTTCCAGAGCTACACCACACACTCAGCTCACAGACGGCAGAAAATCAGGGGGCAAATAAACCAAAATAGAACAAAACAAAACAAGCCCACATTACATAGGAAGCCAGGTAAACCTGATTCAATAGATAGTTTAGTCTAAAAAGTTTCTTTAATAATCTTAAAATATTGAAGTTGTTCTTTACTGAAGACTACTTATTTAAGCTCTTTTTATATCAAATTACTTCATATCCACAATGACTTATTTACCTAAATTCATGAATTATTTCATATTCTTCCACTAATTCATGTTAGAAACTTATCTGTGATAGGGTAGTGATATTTAAAGTCTCATAGTTACTGGATATAAGTAGCCACACCCATAAAACAGTTAGTGATGCTTAATAAATGGAACCTAAGCAGGTCCCAACCCTTCAATACCACACAGAACCTCAGTGGGTGTTAGGAATGAAAAAACAACCACAGAGCTGGATTGCCAAGCTATGAGAGGTTTTCTTGCTTATCCTTGTAACTACAGAAACTAAAGATGGACATGAATGATTCTGAGACATGTCTGAATTATTTTAATCTTGAAAAATGAACAAATGTATTTATCCTACTTATGGCTGATAAGGTGGTCTAGCAGAGAAACTGGAAGATACCTGCAGATACTTCAGGGAGTAGTGAGTGCACCCCTGGCTTCTGGTTTGCTTGAGACAAGATCACCTACGCGACCCAGGCTGTTGTTGAGCTTTTAGGCTACTTCTGCTTTTGTGTCAGGATCTTTCAGAGAGGGTCTCCCTAGGAAATTCTGCCTGGCCTGGAACTATGAAGCCCTGGCTGCTGTTGAACTCTTAGAGATCCGCCTGCCTCTACCTCCTGAGTGCTGGGATCAAGGGGAAGTACCATCACTGCCCAGCCTGGCCATCTTCTCTTGTAAACCAGGCTGGTCTCGAACTCACAAAGATCCGCCTGCCTCTGCCTCCCGAGTGCTGGGATTAAAGGCGTGCGCCACCACCGCCCGGCTTCTGGCCATCTTCTTAAAGCCAGTGTAAGATAAATGTTTGTTTGGTTATTTAAATTCTGATATACACGAAAAGCAACCCCGAGAGCAGACAACAAAACCATTTCCTTATTATGGACATTCTCCAAGGCACTGTTACCTAACGTCATGAGAGCAGCAATCAGTAACCATCCTGCTTGTGTGCGTTGTAGTGACAGGCGACTGTTCTGAGCAGCAGAACACAGCAGATCCTCTGCTAATGCCATGATAATCTGTTTGTGTATAGGACAAAGTAATAAAAAATCAGCTTACAAATTAGTAGGCAAATGAAAGAAACTAAGTACAATCTCTTGGAAAACTGACTCTTATGTATAATAAAGTACAACAATGGCCAACTGTGCAGGCTCCATGACAGGACAAGAGCACACAGGAAACTACAAACAAGTTTTCAAGGTTAAAAACTAGAAGACTAAACTGTACACAGAGAGGCACAATTCTTTGTAAAGCAGTAGGCTATTCAAAACGTTGCTGTCCAGATTTCTCATTTACTTCGCTTTAAGCAATTAACATCTTTAAGAAGTAATTACCAGAAAAGTTTCATTATAGAAGCTTCCCTTTATAAAATTCTATATACAAACCTGATACTTTAAAGGCTCATAATGGCCCTCCCAAGAACAGTGGCGCAGGATTCCATAAAATATTACATTCAAAGTCTCTAAACCAGATGATGTAAACAACAGGGAAATAACCAGGATTCCAATGTGAGGAGCATCCTGTATCATAAAGGGTCCCGAGCCTGAGATAGAATCTGCTACCAATCACCCCCGGACAGACAGCAAGCACAGGAGCTCCATATACAGCTCCTAAAGGACAGTTCCTATAGGCTGAGCACAGCCTCCACAGTTCACAGATAACTCAGAAAAAGGAAGGCCAAAACGACCAATTTAGTTAAATCAGGACTAGTGGCCATGTGAAGAAATTTCACATGTATGAGGTCAAAATTAATGACATTTGAGGACGAACTTAATTAACACACACAATGATGATAACATGTTAGCTCTATTATAACTAAAAAGAGGAGGAGCTGGAGAGATGGCTCAGCAGGTAAAAATACCTATTGCTCTTGTAGAATACCCATGTTCCGTTCCCAGCACTCACATGGTGGTTTACAACCATCCATAACTCCAATTTCATGAGATTCAATACTATGCTCTGACCTCCGTAGGCACCAGGCACGAATGAGGTGCACACACATATACAAACACACAGGAAAACACTCATACAAATAAGATAAAGAAAAACTTTGAAAAGGTACTTCTCCAAGTAGTTACCTAGTTTGTTATAATGACACTGATAATACTAAAGAGATGTTTGGAATTTTTTAATAGAACTGATTTCTTTTTTGTTTGTTTTTTGGAGGCAGAATCTCTCTGTGTATGTAGCCCAGGCTACACAGGCTGTCTTGGAACTCACTCTGTACACCAGGTTGGCCTCAAACTCAAAGATCTGCCTACCTCTGCCTCCAGAGTGTTGGGATTAAAGGCGTGTGCCACCACCACACTAAACCCTGACTACTTTTAAAGGGGAGTGAAAAAGGCATTTCAAGTCTCCGTTTCATCACTAACATATTTCCTGTTACTGGTTAATTACTACTTTAGGCATTTAGTACAAAGAATGAGGCTGTAAGTATTTATTTTGAAAAATAAAATTATGAGTTCACAGTGATAATTTCAATTTAACTTATAAGCTTTTATTTAACTTTCTTTTTTCTTTTTCTTTTTTCGAGACGGGGTTGGTTTCTCTTTAGTTTTGGAGTTTGTCCTGGAACTAGCTCTTGTAGACCAGGCTGGCCTCGAACTCACAGAGATTCGCCTGTCTCTGCCTCCCGAGTGCTGCGATTAAAGGTGTGCACTACCACTGCCCAGCTATTTAACTTTCTTGATTCTTTAATTATAGCAATCATCTTTTTTTCTTTTTCTTTTTTAAATATTTTTTTATGGTTTATTTAACTTTATTTTATGTGCATTGGTGTGAAGGTGTCATATCCCCTGCAACTGGATCTTCAGACAGTTGTGAGCTGCCATGTGGGTGCTGGGAATTGAACCCGGGTCCTCTGGAAGAGCAGTCAGTGCTCTTGAGCACTGAGCCATCTCTCCAGCCCTCATCTTTTTTTCTTATATGGAAAAATCTTAGCTCCTAAAATATTATTTATCTACTTTATAGAAACTAATTCAGAAGACACCAATATTGACAATAACTAAGTTTATTGAATGACACTCAGGTTTTCTTTGATAAGTCTATTTGTCCTTTACTTTTTTTTTTTTTTTTTGAGACAGGGTTCCACTAAATAGTCCAGGCTACTACTTCTGATCCTTATGGCCTTACCAGTAAGCACAGTCAGGCTTGTAATGGTATTTTTAAAGAGCAAGAGATGTATGCACTATTGAGAAGGCAGAGTATTCAGTGGGATTTTACACAGACATACATGGCGAGACTGGATACACTGCAGAGCCTGTTACTACATAGAGATCTTCTAATAAAAGCATGGGAAGTAACACCCCCCCAGTGGGGTCAAAGCCAGGACTGGCGCACACTACGTAAATACTCATCTGCGAGTTCTGCACTGTAGGTCAGCAAGACCTTGAGAAAAGTGAGGACAACCATTATTTTCCAGAGAGACTGTTGCTAGTGTTCAACTTGAGGAGTAATCAGGCAGTTGCTTAAGACAGCTGTCCCACATGACTTTAACTGGGGGCATACCAACCGCCACCCATTTTCAGGAAAATCTGAAGAGAGAATGAAATCTTTACCTTGCCCTTTTCATGAGGAATTCCTAAAGGACAGTGTGCCACTGCACCTAGCAAAGCCGCCACAGCAAAACTAAAGCCAGTCACTGCTTCTGGGGAAGACTTAAGTGTGGTGATCCGCTCTAGGCACCGATCTAAGAGAGGTGTCAGTTGAGAAGGCAGCGCCACAGCAATGCAGTGCAAGCACCAAGCTGCTGCCAGTCGAACAGAAACGCTGGGGTGCAGAGTCACTGAAATGACGCCATCCAGAAGGCCTGGGGGACAGAGCAAAACAACTTATGTATACAGACAGAACTCATTTAAGCCACCAGTCACAAGAATAGATAGCCATCTGTATATAAAATATACTACTTCTATGAAAAACCAAACTACAATGAAAAAAGTGAGATATAATTAAATTGCTTTTTTTTTTTTTTTTGAGACAGGGTTTCTCTGTGTAATACCTGTGGCTGTCCTGAACTCTGCAGACAAGACTGGCATTGAACTCAGAGATCCACCTGCTTCTGCCCCAAGTGTGGGGATCAAAGGCATGTAGCATCACTGACCTAGTATTAGCTCATTAAAATAGGCTTATGCTAAGTCAATACACAAAAGAAAACTTTTATTTCTTGATGTTTTTCATATTTTACCTTGAGATCATTTGTAAATCAGTATTGTACTAGTAACATAAAAATTACTAGTACATAACAAAACCACCTTTAAAAAGTCAGACCTTGTCCAAACTCCCTTTTAAAGACAGATTGTTTTGCGGTTTCTAATTCTGTGCATGCTCATGTGAGTGCAGGTGCCTGCAGAGGACCGAGGCACTGGATCCCCTGGAGCTGGAGTTGCTGGCAGTTGTGAGCTTCCTGCATGGGTGCTGGGCTGGAACTCAGGGTTCCACTCTTAAGCTCTAAGTCATCTTTCCAGCTTCTTGCTCCTCTAAAAAAAAAAAATCTCCCCAGCACATTACGACACGGTAAAATGCTTCTTATTTATCACATGGCTCTTATCTGAAACCAACTTCTAAAATCGAGGTTTTACCAGGACCTTGGTGGTCTAACCCTCTAACTCATTACAAAATGACAGTACAGCGAACAGCAGCAAGTTTCTCTTTATTATGATTCAAGACAGACCTTTGAGACATGGACTTTTCCTGCCGACTGCTATAGAAATTTAAAGAGCTTACAGACACAAATATGATGTAAACACAAAGGTACTCAGCAGGAGCACCGACGAGAGGAGCCCTAAAGACAGTATGGTTTCCACTGCAGCAGAGAGAGGGCCAGGCTCTCTTCTAAGTTTTTCCATTACAGTAAACATCTTCAGAAACAGGAATGAGGAGAATTAGAAAATAACTTTTTCATCCTTTTGTAAAGACAGGATCTCACAATGGATGGAGCCTTTGCCTTTTGAGTGCTGAGATTAAAGGTGTGCACCTCATCACACCTCTCCAGAGAACCTTTAATTACAAAAGGGGAAAAAAGGCAAACGAACCACCAAATTAAAACAAAACAAAACAGAAAGTCCCTCAGCTATCCACCCATCCCTCAGTTTGTTGTAGAATACTATTTTATGGTGTGTTACTTTTATTTATACTCAGGAACATTTGTTTAATGATGCAAAGATGTGTTTGGTTAAATAAAATTCACCTGCAGGCCAGAGGTTGCATCGGTAACTAGCTGACAGGAAGTTGCAGGGAGGAGCCAGGTGGAGAAGGGTTTATAGGGAAGGGAGAGAAAAAGCACAGGACGTCTTGGGAGATGCAAAGAGATGAGCTGCTTGCTATTCAGCATCTCTGGGAAGCAGGATTCCACCTCAACCTTTGAATCTGAGTTCTTTAGCGGGACAGAGATTTAGATAAGTTCTCTCAGTAGTTTTGAAAGGGTCGGTGCCTGAAGGAGCAGAATTTCCTCAGGCTGAGGCTCTTGCAGCCTAGCCGCTGCTGGGAGCAGGTGAGCTGCAGTTGCAGACTAGGATAGCTGTAGATTAAAAGGCAGCAACCATTAATGAAGAGGGCAACATTTATTTATCGTTTTTAAGTTTTACTTTGTGTGTGTGTTATGTGTGAGTGTACGTGCAGGTGCCCGGAGGCAGGAAGAGGGCATCAGATCCCTTGGAGCAAGAGTTAACCAGTGGTTCTAAGCCACCAGATATGGCTGCTTTATGTATGCTCTAGCTTACTGATATGAAGGAGAGTTCCTCCTCAACTACAAGTGGAATACAGCATTGAGACAGTCACAAACAACAGAGTTACCTGCACTGGACTCCTGCAGCAAAGGTGCGGCTGTAGTGCCAAGACCGTGTATGAGATTTCCAAGTTCTTGTAATGCGCAAACCAGCGCATGTTGGCTGGCTGCTACATCCGTGGAACTGAGCCGGGTTTCCAAATTACCATCACTCAACACAGCATCTGACAGAAACACAGGAATCACTTACGCATCACTTTTATAAACATATGTTATAGGAAGTCAGTGATAAGAGCAAAAACGCAGAAGGGCCAAAGTAATACAGTAGATCCACTTGATCAGTAGGAGACCTAGCGTACGTGGAATGTGTAAATTCACAATCACATAGGAAATTAACTGACCTTGGAATAAGATAAATCTTGAAAGAAAATTTTTAGAACATTGATTTATTATCTTACACATATGAGCACTTTGACTGCATGCAAGTATGTGCAACACACATGTGCTTTGGTGCCTGAAGTCAGATGAAGGTGTCAGATCCCTTGGGACTGGAGTGACAGACAGTTATGAGTCCCCACATGGGTGCTGGGAATTGAACTCAGGTCCTCTGTATGCACAAGGACTCTCAACTACTAAGCCTACTCTCCAGCCCCTGAACTAAGATTCAATTCAAGCAACATGATCAGATCCCTTGTTACTCTGTCAGCTATGGACAATGGAAAAGAAAACTCAGGATTAATACTTCTCCACCTTTCAGTCAAGACCAAGTGTAAGAAAATCAGGGTGATCAGAGTGGACAATATATAACCTGAAGTGGCCCGTTTAAAACAGCAGTCTGAACTTGTATAAGAACCATAACATGAATCCCGAGGAACTGTCACAACCAGCTTTTAACGTTTTTGTTAAAGGACCAGAGAGGTGGTTGGTTCGGTGGTTAAAAGCATTTGCTGCTCTTCCAGAGGACTTGGTTCCCAGCACCCATGCTGTGAGGCTCACAACCACTCAAGCTTCAGGGGATCTGATGCCCTCTTCTGGCCTCCTTGGGCACTCAACATGCATGTGTGTACACCGCACACATGAATATGTCTCTACATACATACACATGAATAAATTAAACTGTTTTTTCCGTTCTTTTCTACTGTTTTCATTGAGCTATATATTTTTCTATAAACTGTTTTTAAAAATATTTTTGTTATAGTAATATGGCAGCCCTGCTTTTTCAAAGGGTGGTGCGTCTGATAGCAGTGAGCCAGACTCTTTTAGTAGATCCATACCCACAACTTTCTTTAGCTTCCAGATGGCCTGGCAGATATCCTTCGCAGCAGCAATTTGAGCCTTTTCTCCAAGAAGGCCTCCTACAGTTGCTCGAAGGATAAATGAAACACAACGGCGACAGCAGACAGCATCAGTCTGAGTTTGGGTGGCTTTAGAATTCAACTGGGACACAAGGCTTAGGGTATGAGAAAGAAAGACTGCAAAATTCTTCTCTAGCCAAGCTCCTCCTAATGTTGAAACAAATACCACGTAAGCCTAAAAAGAAAGCAATTTCATCTTCAAAATTCAATCATTTCAGTAGCAAATTAACATTTTTTTTGTTCACAAAAATATGCAGAATTTCCCCTACACATCGTATTCCTTTCTGACTTAGTCACTTGGTAGACGTTCGTGTAGCATGAAGTTTTGTTTGTGGCAAGACTGAAGCGACAGTCTCTCAATGTGGACTCCACCTACGTGGTACCTCTATTCTACTTTGGTCAGGCTCTGTTTAATGTTCAGTAGAGAGAAACTGCCAGATATTTTGTAAAATGTTTCCCTAGCTTCTGGGAACAAAGGCTGGAAGCTATTTAACCTTCCGAACAAGCAGGCTGAATTCAAACACATGAGCACATTGCATGAGACACAACACTATAACTCCTAAGGATTGCTCTAGACGCAAAGGAGAGTTTGCTGTTCTTTCTCTCCAGAATGCTAACGGTTCCTGACTCCAGGTACAAAGACAGCAGTCTTCTCAAGCAATACATGACAAGGAAACATTTTATAGTCACTCTGGGGAGCTCGCACATTCAGGAGCTGGCCATCCAGCACAATCCATCAGAAAGCAGGTGGATTTTTAGTTTATTTTAAATTGTTCATTTAAAATGTTCAGCATGCAATGACTTCATTTTTGGCTGAACATAGTAAATTTTAGGGATTCAGCCAAGGATCTATTACACGGCAGGCAAGTCCAGCACAAACTTCCCGAATCATGACACTTAGGAAAAAGACTTGGGGGAGGATGCAGTGGCTTTTGCATTGTTTTATTATGAGAAACCTTTCTAAGCATTTAGCTTTAAAACTTGTGTTTAGGATGGAAATTTATAGAGCAAAAATATAGACTGCATGCCATAATCTCTTGTAGGGATTAAAATCCTGTTGATACGTTAAAGTACTACTATTTGAACTGTACTGCATGAGCATAAACACAGAGGAAGAGACGTTAAGCCATGAGACACATGACAGTACCAGGAGAGGAAAAACTGATTATGATTTAAAGGAAATAAGTAAAACTCTTTACTACAAATCATATTTGGGTTACAAGAGTCTCTTAACTTGTAACCTTGTTTTCAAAAACTATTTTTGCTTCACCATATCTCTCTGTGAAGGTGAGCATGATTAGCAACCTTGCACCATGGACTCAGACCTAAAACTTTCAGTGCAGGCCAGTGGGAGTTACCCATAGGTCACCGATTTGTGATTCCGACCTGAGTGACTCCCACACGCACGTCCCTGCTGACTGAACTGCTTCCTTTCAGCATATCTCCACTGGCTCGGAGGAATCCTGAACTCCCACGCAGAAACCCTGTTCCCAGCAATTCCAGAACTTCCTCCAGAGAGACTCTGCGAGCACTTTGCCTCGAGGCTGCTACGACAAAGAACAAAAGAGCAATTCATAGTTTACAGACTCAACTTTAATGTGCAATCCTTTTATTTTGGGGGCTGGAGAGCCACCCAGGGACCTGTGCACATTAAGCACATGCTCGGCTGCCGAGCTGCACCTCCAGCCAGGCAAACACGGCCTCTAGTTGCCAAAAGCAAGCATATTGACAGAAAAAGTAAAAATCCAAATATAATGCAAAGTCCACAGGAGATCCCATATATTAATAAACAGAAGAAGGGACATGATGATCTAACGATCCATCAGAATGAGCTCTGGAAGGTCTGGGATGTACTGTGCGGTACAATGCTTGCCTAGAACACACACAGAGCTGTAGTTTCAATCCTCAGCCCCGGGGAAAGAGCCCGAAGTGCCCTTTGACGAACATCTTCATGCTATGCCGCTTCGTGATCCTGCTCCACTGCTTTCTTTCCTCAAAGACATGAAAAGGCAAGCAATCTCTCAGCACAAGAGGAACTATCAATCAAACCCACATGCATCATCACAGATGAAGCAGCGATAGTGCACTGCAGATCTGAAGGAGGGACTGGAGAGATGGCACGTGCTGCTCTAAGAGAACCCAAGACTGTAGGTGGCTGTAATTAAACACCAAAGCCTCTGCAGGATTACACTAATTGGCACAAACTCCTGTACATACACAACACACAATTAAAATAAATTAATCAGGTGGTGGTGGCGCACGCCTGTAGTCCCAGCACTCGGGAGGCACAGGCAGGGGGATCTCTGTGAGTTCCAGGACAGCCACGGCTGTTACACAGAGAAACCCTGTCTCAAAAAAACAGACAAACAAACAAACAAAAATGAACCAAACCAAAAACCAAAAAAATAAATAACAAAAATCTTTAAAAAACAGAAATAATAAAATCAAAACATGAATTTTTCCAAATATTCTATAACTTTTAATGAAATTTATACAAGGTAACAATCATGCTTTCTTGCTAAAATTTCTCAACTGGCAATTATGACTTTTATTATTTTATCAGTCCCTTAAATGAAATAGTGGGATCAAAACAAGTACTAAAATTGGCTCTTAGGTTTTAAGAATGAAAAGACCAGTTAGGGCAGGAATTCAAGAATGTCTTTCGTCTGATATTTCTGAATTTCTAATTATGAACACCTTGAAAAGAAGACCTTAAAAAAAAAACCCTAATTTTTCTCTTACCATCTGAACACTAGTGGTAAAAAGCTCAGACCCCATAAACTCAAACAAACAGTAGCAGAGAAATTAACTTTCATTAACATCTACTCTAGAGTCTGAGGAAGAGAAAACTACCCGAGGCCAATGAGATTCTATGCTGGAATCTGAAGAAACACAATGAGCAGCACAAACCCCCTCCCCTGGGTGTGCAAACACCAAAGTGAACAATAAACACAAGCAACACATTACAGCCCACTAAACAGTGCCTGGCCACAGAGATGGGAAGGTGAGTTGGTGAGCGTGGCGTTAGACAGACTCAAGGGTGTGTGAATGGAGCAGAAGGGCAGGGCAATCAGGCATGTGCACACCTGGAAAACAGTCTCTAGGCCTTTTCTTCTAGGCAAAAAGGTTTCAAAGAGCAATACTGAGTACCCACTGAGTCCGAGCAGGGCAGGGTGGATGGAGCCATGAAGGTTAGCTAACAGACAGGCCAGAGGAGAAGACAGGAGAGAGCATGGCACAGAGAGTGCACATCAACCTTGTAGATCAGCACAGCAAAGGGGAGAGGCCAGGAGAAGAGGGATGCAACCGGCCCTTCTGCTTCTCTGGTGACACCAGACTTATAGAGGGGACACAGCCACGAGATGGAGCTACTAGAAGTGATCTGTAAGTTCAAACTAAGGGTCAAAGGTGAGTCAGGGAAGAGAAGGGTGGGTCTCAGAAGATTACATTTCTCGATTACAAAAATAAAAAAAGAGAAAAAAAAAGCTGCAAGAAGGGTACAGTCAACTCCTAAACGCTTTGAACCCAGGCTCATCAAATTTCATTCCTTTTTATTTTAAAGAATAGATTTTTGGTCAGTTGTTTCATAGAATGGCCGATTCCAATGAGTCTGGTATTTCATCAGAGTTCTGATGGAGAACCACCTAATGGATAGTTTCTCTCAGTAGCTTAGCTTTGAATAGCTGGGTAAGATTAGTCTTCTCAATGTACTCGCCACGAGATTATTTAAAAGTGCTATACAGCTTCCATCCAGGATCCACCAGGAAGCCCTGTGTAGATTTCCACAACTGCAGAAAGGTCCTTTCCATCCTCCTCCTCCAGAGGCCAGCCGCCATGCTACCCATGAAAGCAGCTGTTCCCATCTCCCGGCTGCCCTAGACTCAGCATGGCCTCACAGATCCCTTATTCAACAATTATAAGGGTTTCTATCACCAGCCATTCTGATGCTACCCCTGCCCTGGGTTTGAGCAGGAGGCATCTCTCTACAACACAAACGCTCCCTGGTTTTGGCACAGATGCTCAACACTCATCCTAAACTTTCTAGGGCTCTGCCCCAGAATTAAGCAAGCTTCAGAGTCTCAACTCTGTATGTATTTATAGTTCAGTTGAACAGATGCTAAGTGCCAGAGGAGTCAAAGGTGACTCAGGAAGTTTGGACTAAGTACCCCTGGAAGGCTCTGAGGATGTAGTGCTTACCTAGCACAGACAAACCCTGGGCTTTTATAAACTGGACATGGTGGGGTAAACCCACAAATCCAAAATAAGAAACCAAAACTAGAAGCACTGTTTGATACAGTCATCCCATTTGTGACTGTTTACTTGAAAGAACTGAAACTGGAATTCCAAAGCGTGATGGCTAACCTTGGTTGTCAACTTGCCCACAAGTAGAATTAACTAAAACCCAAGCAACTGGGCCACTTGTGATGTGGAATATTCCTTTACACTGTGTGAATATACGTTGCTGTGACTGGTTTAATAGCTCAACAGAATCAGGTTAGGCAGGAGCGTCAAACAAAGAATGCTGGAAAGAAGGGGGGCATCTAGAGTCACCAGCATATACAGAGAGAAGCAAGATGGGGATGCCGTGATGAGAAAGGGTACCATACTACATGGCAGAGCATAGACAAGAAATACAGGGGTAAAAAAAGGAAAAGAAAATATGGGTTAATTTAAATATAAGAGTTAGCTAGTAGCAAGCCTGAGCTATTGTTTGAGCATTTGTAATTAATATAAACCTTAGTGAGTTTATTTGGAAGCAGCTTACGACAGGAAAACTGTTTACATTGTGAGAACTTTTCTTGTTTGGATTATTTGAGGTGGAAGACCCACCCTAAATCTGGGCCACCTCTTTGTGGACGTCCACATAAAAAGATACTGAAGAAGGAAGATTTTGATTTCTGTCTGTTTGTCTTCATTCTCACAGGCAAGTTCATTTGCTCTGTTGCTGAGCCATTTCCTTTCCTGGTGTTAGAGCCTTCAGGACTCTAGTGTGGACTGAAAACTGGCAGCTTCTAGGACCTCCCTGGGACTCCAGCACCAGATTAGGATGGCTGAGACAGTCAGTCTTGTGGACTGAACAGCTACCAGATCCTTGGCATTTCTGTCAGGAGACAGCCATTGTTGAACTGCTTGCAGCATGGTCTGAAAGCCACTTTAATAAATCCCTTTCATAGATATGCTTATTCTATCACGTCCATTCCTTCAGAGAAGGCTAGCCGATAAACAAAGAGATTAGTACTGTCATATCTACTGCAATACATATGGAACAATCTTAATGGCCACCAACTAGTACATTGATAAAGCAAATATAGCACAACAGAATAATATTGAGTCTTTTTACAAAGGAATGTTTGATAAAACATGGATAGATGACAAGAACCTCATGTAAGAAGTGAGTCAGGCTGTGGAAGTTACTCAGTTGGAACAGTGTTTCCTCAAGGGCACTCAGCCCTGGGTTTGATCCCCAGAACTGCACAACCCTTGCATGCTGACACATGCCTGTGATCCCCACACTCGGAGATAATGGAGGAGAATCAGATGTTCAAGATGGTCCTCAACTACGTTAACAAGTTCAAGGCTGGCCTGGGATACTCTCAATAAAACAAAGTAAAAAACACAACTATGACTTGTAGATCATACACAACAAAGTAGAATTTAAAGATGCAAAATGAATCTCCAACAAAAGAGTAGGCCAAAGTTTCACTGTGGGTACAACTGATTCTTCCTTTCCTTAGTTGAATTTCATTGCTTCTATAGGAGGGCAGAGGTTAAATTCTTTTCACTTTTATTATGCAATTCTGCATTGTGCTTTTTACTCCATCTGTGTAGTATTGCTAAGGACAACCTGTGGAGGTGTGTAACGGATATTTTTAAGAGAGTTTGGATAAACATATGTTCTAACCTCAATTTCTTCGTTTTTATACCTCTTAAATACAATTCTTTTCTTCCTAGTTTGGGGAGTGTGTGTGTGTCTTCTTCACAGCATAGCCCACCTGATCCCTCCAAATGAAAATGCGTGAGTGAATCACAAGAGTACAAAAACCACGGTGAAAAGAAATTTCCTGTTATGACTGTTAGGGATGTGGGTCTCACTTGGAGAATGAGACGGTTTGTTACTGTTTCCCCCATGATTCTAACATGGTGTCACTTCCGTCTTCTCTTACCCCTAGCTGAGGAGCAATGTTCTAGTGAAACAGTGGACTTTCCCTCTAGATAACAATGAAGTACTTCTTTAATAATGTTTTTCAAATAATGTACATACAAATTATATAGAGTGCCTGATAAAGTAAGCATTTAGATTAAACTGGGTGGGCCTTAGGGCTTCATACATCTTAAAACCACTCAGGCTATGCCTTCTGGTCTGAATTATCTGAGTCAAGGTCTAGAGAAGTCACGGTTTCATTTATGTGAGCATTTTTATCTTTGAGGATACAGGATAAAGTATTCAGTTATTCATCAGTGCTTTGCACATACTATATACAGTACATAGAATTTTTGTTTTCAAAAATATCCTCTCCTTATTTACAGCTTAGAGAATGTAAAGAGGGACTAAAACTAACAAAAGCAAACTGTCCCACAGAACACATTCCACACATCTGTTTGATGTCAGCTATGCCCTTTACCAGTCTAGACAATAACAAGCCAGATATAATAAAATATAGCCTTAAAAAAACTTTTAAGATTTAGGCCTTATGTCTTATTGTATAAAATTACATCAAAATTCTTTGTTTGTTTGTTTTGTTTTTGAGATAAGGCTTACTGTGTAATCCTGACTGTTCTGGAACTTGATTTGCAGACCAGGCTGGCCTTTAACTCAGAGAACCGCTGGCCTACACCTACCGAGTGCTGGGGCTAAAGGTCACCACACCCAGGCAAAATTCATTTTTTAAAAGACAATAACTGAGTAAAGCACACTTCAAAAATTGTTTGGGTTTTTCCTCTATGTTTTTTACTGAGTTGTTTGAGAATGGCATCTTAAGACCTATTGTTCATGAACTGCAACTGATTTATATTCTCTTTTTCAGATATTAAAAATAGGTAGCTGTAATTCTACATGTATGTATCAACAGAGGAGAGGTGAAGAAGACACTCTTACCTGCTCCTGGATGCTTAGCAATTACAGCCTTAGCCAACACTGTGCCCAGTAGCTTTGAAACGGAAATCCTCACATCGTAATTGGAACCTTCGAAGGACTTAAAACATAGTGTGGCCACACTGTCCAGGTCCGTGCTCCACATAAAGACAGCCTCATTCTGGAGTTCAAGAAGACACTGTGCAAATGTACACACAGATTAGTGAAAAACAAAACAAAACAAAACAAAATATAGATGTCAGGTTCAGATATGTGTAAGTTGCAGAAACAGAACAGTCTAACAAAAACACAATTACATAGTATTTTATATGCTATAGGAACAACCAAGAACTACTAAACTCATATATGTTAGTACAAGAAAAAGATGAGAGAACAACCCCCTTCTAATTCTCAGAGCACATTATAAAAACAAAACAAAAGCACAAAATAAACCCTCAGAGTCAACCTGCTAAATATGACAACTGTGTAATAATCCAAGCAATAATAAGTGACTTCACTGTACTGTCCAGTCAACTAAGCCAAGGATAACTTTTTAAAAATGAAAACAATTTGGAGCAACAATAACACACACATTCAGTTCAGGCCTGTAGAGAGGGACACACACAGACAGAATGCACCTGTAAGTGTGGAAGCCAGACCTTCCTGTCCGGGAGATGCACACAGTGCAGCTGGGAACCCTCTGGCCTGTGGTTCCTCACATCAGCACCAGACCCCACAAGCTAATTTCCAAGGCTTTCAGAGGGGAGTTCACTCTGTTTGTACATGGTTCAGGCAAGTGGCAGTCGGATGGTTTTACCTTGGCAGCAGCACAACGGACAGCCATGGATCTGTCTGTTAGGCAGGACCGAGCAGCTTTGTAAACATCCCTGTGACACGGTGCAGCAGCAGCACCCAGGCCAGTCAGTATACTCTGCAGACTCAGCATGATCTCATAGCGGCCCTGAGACTGCCAAAAAGAAAAGAACAATGCAAAGAATAATGGGAAAAGTTCACGCAAAGGGCAGCACTAAACACTGTGTTTATTTCAGATTTTAGAAAATTCAGGTTTCTTGCTGGGCGGTGGTGGCACATGCCTTTAATCCCAGCACT